>CAHIKZ030003813.1:230000-287500 GCA_903632075.3 Acanthosepion pharaonis
CGAACAGCACTACACACACACATATACATACATACATACATATATATATATATATATATATATATATATATATATATATATATATATATATATGCCTTGTTTCCTGTTTAGGGTAGGGTTTTCCTCTTCCTTTCATTCTTCGGCTAACTAATTTAACTGTATTTTTGTCATCTGACTGCCCAGTGGCTTCAAATTTCCTTTATGATGCTAATGAGTTGCCGGATTTACGGTTGCTGCATGCCGACTGTTATTAAGGTTGCTGAACTCTTTGGTAGCGCGTAGAAAGTGTACTTGGGTCATTAGTAGCATAATCGATTTATGTACAATACAATCTCGCGCGTAGATAGGTGTCAATACATGTCAATGCATATTCTTCCGGTGGGTAATCATAAAGCCACATTATCTTCTGTATTAGCCACATTCTGGCTGTTTGTATTGCCGTAGATAGATTGATAAATGTTTTGGCCTATTTCGCCTTAGAAATTAAAATATGCTTCATGACATTAAAAGAAATCAACAACTGACACAACCATTCTTACTGCAATATTCATAGTATTCCTACCAAAAAATGTAGCATAGCATCTCTTGAAACATTCTCCACATATCTTAACACTCTGCGAAACAAATTCCAAGAATTGTTGTGATCAGAAGTATCCCATTCTTACAACCGGAAAAAAGTGTTTTCTGTAGACTATAGCCACCGTACAGAACCAATGAACTCTCCATTTCAAATTATCTTCCCTTTTTTCAAAAAGATTCTATGATACTTATGGATGATATTGGTGTTTACATAGAGGAAAAATCTTCCACAGGCTAGGTAATCATCTCTTGAGTCCCCTGGTGATTATTTCATGTGCTTTCGACTTTATTTATAAATATTTGTTGGCTATGTCTTTTTTCTTTTATTGCTCTCCTTCTTCTCAGGACTGTAATATTGAGCATCTGGGAAGATTTTTTGTTCAATGGTTTTAATGTTAATCATGGTAACTGGCTTAATCATTCTAATGTAGTGTTGTCGGGAGTCAGATATTCAATATTTCCGTTGCTCAGTCTTTTTTTCAAATAGTGGATTTTCCTACTTGTTTCCATAATGATTCTCATAAATATGTTTATTTACTTTATTTTTCCTTCTCTTCTCTTCTGTTTCTTGTCGAACATCAGAGCTCTGTCCTCTTGGCAATTCGGATCATGCTATAGCATCTCTTTTGAGTAGTCTATTAGACGGAAACCTTCTTTCTGTTACCAGTATAAAAATTGGGATTATTTTCGTGATTTACTTTGCGACTTTTATTGGAGTAAAAATTTTTAACATTCCTGTTCAGAATTGTGCCACTGAAAGTTATTCCTGGCTAGAAGCCAACATCGAGGATTTTCTATCTTTTCCGAAATACCAGGTGAAACTAAATCTTTTCGTTGGTTCACACCTTTCTGTACGGTCGCTATAGTCTACAGAAAACACTTTTTTCCGGTTGTAAGAATGGGATACTTCTGATCACAACAGACTCCTCTTTGTGTCTTCTCGCAATAATTGTAAACGTATCCTCAAAACGTCTACATCTATGTTCTTTGACAGAATGAGGAACCGTGTAGCCTCTACCAATGTTGTTCACATGGCTACTGTCGGCTCTTTAATAGTGTATTAAATAAAAGTATGTATCCTATCCTTCCTTTATTCACATTTTGAGGTGTTAACATCTACTAATTAAGCAGAATGCTTTGCTTTACTCGTAAATTATCTTTCAGTTCTACTCTTGACTCATCTGGAATATCTTGACGTTCGATTTAGAAATGAGTCTCTATTGCGTGATATGCATATAACTCGGTCCAAGGTTTTGCTATCATCTCTAAAATTGATCCTCCCAAAGATGGAGACTTGATAGTATCCTTGTAGTAGTCCTAAAGAAATGTGCTCCTGGACTATCTCCTGTTCTGTCTAAATTGACGCCAAATGTTTTGCCAGTTTTTTTTTTTTTTTGCTTTTTTTTTCTTATTTGTTGCAAATCCTCTTCTCTAGATTCAGTCTGTAAGAATTCAGGCGAACCGTCTGACCCATCTAACTATTTGCCTATGAACTTTCTATTTTTCTTTTTTTTTAATTGGTTAAGCATTTCAGCTCATTTTTCCGACAAAACACATTTCACTTCTCTTATTGAACGTACCTATTAAACTTTGATAAGAATGGGGAAGCTCGGGTGGTTGCATTGGAATCTTTTTTACATTGGATATCCAGTCGACGTTTCACAGGGTTTCGCAGGCTGGTCTTCTTCCTAAATGTTATGGAATTCCATGCGTAATTTTTTATCTGTTTCAATCTTTCTTAACAGACCGCGAAATGAACTTGTGTTGATCGGTAACGCTTCTAGATATATCTGCATTGTACTTCCTAATTTTCATTAACAAAATTCTTTTCACCAGTTCCCAATGTATCTATGCTGATGATTCAAATATTTACACCCGTCTGAATTGTACGTCTAGTTGGTTCGATAGGGTCAAATTGGTAGCTGATATAAAAAAAAATAAAATGTAATCGGTTGTTAAATGAGGCAAGAAATGGCCTATTAATTTTAATTACATCATAATGAAACTTTTATCTTTTAATTGTCGAAGAAGCTCTTTTGCCTTCTATCAGCATTGTGGATGACAACCTCCAGGAGATTGGCTCATTGTGTATTTTCGGGCAAATGGTTTCCCATGACGTGAAGTGAAAATATTTGCTAGGTCTGCTACTAGAAAGGTTTGCTCACTTAGCAATAAAATCTTTCTCGACATAATCTATCTTTCACATTTTTAAATCTACCATTTGTCCATGTATTGAATATTGCTGCCACATCTGACCTGATGCTATGTGAGGTAATTAGAAATTTTTGAAAAAATACAAAGAAGTATTTGCAATCCTATTGGTCGTGATAATCAGTGACAATTCTGGAACAGCGAAATTGGGCACTTGGGGGCCGAAATCTTACTGTGGAGGAGGGGGGCAGCGTTATTTTCATACTACACCACTATCGTACACACGCCTTATGAATGAGTTTTAGGATAAGTATGTTATTTAACTAAATTAATTTGAATAACTTTTCAACCACAGTGGCGGAGTTCTAATTTATTCTTGCCCTCTTTTCCATTCTCAGTCCTGTGCGTTTTCTATAAATGTTTCCAAGGTAATTGTTGTGTAAACTTCCCCCTTTGGCACTTTGACTTTATGAAGTATTAGACAGGCGGTAATATTTCATCATTTTACAGTCGAGATTGTTAGATATATATAACAGTATATTCTATGCAAAAATGCTGTTGTCTAACGCTTTTCGCTTCAGGAACTGTCTTCCGGTTTTTTGCATTCCATTTAACTTTGAAATTAAAATATATATATATATATATATATATATATATATATATATATATATATTAGTCCTTAACATTTGTCTTCTTTGTTCATGCTTTTATAATGTTTCTTTCCTTTTTTCTCATATTATTACTGAGTAGCCCCTTACTCCTTAGTGGCTATATATATATATATATATATATATATATATATATGTGTGTGTGTGTGTGTGTGTGTGTGTGTGTGTGTGTGTGTGTGTGTGTGTGTGTGTGTGTGTGAGAGAGAGAGAGAGTCTGTGTCTGTCTGTCTAAAATTAAAAACATCTAATCTTATCGCAGTATTGCTTACCTTCAAAATATCCGATAGAACGTGCTCATATCATCTACAAATGTTCTTGTCCTTTGGGCGATATTGCTAATATAATGCACAAACATCAAGTTCGCATGTTGGACAGACAAGTAATAATCTATCCCGTGGGAGAACTTGCTATCTGTCCGATCAAAATGAAAAAAAGAAAACCAAACTGTTACTAATTAATAGATAGCATTGCATCGATATCGCCAATGGCATATAGGAAAAGTTCGTAAACAATTTGCGTATACTATATAAGCTTAACTGTAAAAAATAAAAGATATTACAAACAGTTTCAACCATAAAATGAAGAAAAACAGATATGATTTAACTTCAAAAATGGAACAACGGCTTCAAATCATCTTAGGAAAAGATGATACATTTAGGCCCGTAAAACTATTGCTTGCAAGACACATTATCAAGCGAAAATCTATGGGTTCACTTTGAATTTCAAAAAGTATGTGGAACAGAACACGGATCTTGATAATGACTGGATTTATAATAAAAAAAAACAATCAACCGTAAAGAATATTTAGATTCAATGGAAATAAAAACGTACGTAATTAAAACGGGAAGAAAAAATAATTATTTTCTGCCATCTTTAATCAAATACGTATAATAAAAAGAATATATATATATATATATATATATATATATATATATATATATATATATATATAATATGTATTTAGCTAATATCATTTTATGGGCGCATGGCCGTGTAGTTAGAACGCTTTATGACCATGAGACCCGGGTTTGAATTATACCATGGTCGATTTGTTCATAAGGTTATAGGACTTCAGGGGTCTATCCCAGTGTGCTGCACCATTAGAAAGTGCATGAAAAACATACCGCTGAGTGAAATCAGGTAGACGGATAGCAGTGCTACCAGGAAGTCACAAGTCATCGTGCTGGTGTTGTATCAAGATATTTTTATTTGAAAGCATTTTACATTGCGACACGGAAATATCTATGATTCGGTATTTAAAATTCCATCATTAGGCAATATTCAGTAATTTTCAGGAAAATCATTTTCTTTTGAAAACGGAAATATGTTTGCTTATTATGTAATCGTAGAAATCCTATAAAGTTTCCATTAGAAAATAAATGTCTTACTGAATCTATTTTTTATCAATGCATTCTTTCATCTACCGAAAACCCAGATGTTAAGAAATTTTATATTGGAAGCACAAAAAACTCTTTAAGATGAAAACAGTATATTTCTTACTTTAACAACAATAGGTAACGTAACAGAACATCATTATCTAAATATTTTAGCATTTCAAAGAAACAAATAAAACCCACACAGTAAAATGAAAAATATTAAAAATAACGAGAATTTGTAAGTCCTTAAATGCCCTATGCCCCATGTGACTACTTGAAAAACTAGATATTACTAATTTTCCTAAAAATAATGAGCTATTAAATCAACGTAACTAACAGACTGTAATATGTAGGTATTGTACAATGTTTACATTAGAATAGAGCTAATGGGCTTTTCATAAAAACATCTATGTATTACAATTATATATCCATTACTTTCTTTCATATATATATATATAATGCTACATGTAATATTGATTTAATTCCTTGATTTTTTAAATTTCAACTTTGCCAAGTATTTAGGCCCATTGAATAAAATAAGTGTTGTATTTTAGGTTCAAAATTATATAAAATGACTTAATCATACAAGAGGTCCATTATAGTTCTAAAATATATAAAAATAATTTTAAAAATGACAAAAAAATTAACATGTTGTTGGAGATATACATATCTCCCAGATTATTTCTTCTTAACTTAAATGCATATTCTTAATGGGAAGTATGAGGTCGTGTTTTATCATGACAATTCCCTGATAGATGTATGAATACCACCCACCTACCAACAAATAACCTATATTTTTAACTTTTGTGCGTTAGCTTTGATTTTTTTATTGTTTAGTCAATTTTCATCAAAAGTTACCGAACATTGCATGATGAAGGGGTAAAAAATATGGAATATACTACTGG
This sequence comes from Acanthosepion pharaonis, assembly GCA_903632075.3. Taxonomy (NCBI): domain Eukaryota; kingdom Metazoa; phylum Mollusca; class Cephalopoda; order Sepiida; family Sepiidae; genus Acanthosepion; species Acanthosepion pharaonis. The sequence continues at coordinate 235,680 of CAHIKZ030003813.1, forward strand.
GAAGATGATTCCCCTTTTTCTATAATCGCATCCTCTTCAAATTTAGGATTTGTCTTTCGTACATAGCCCCACAAACTTAAATTCTTACATCTTACTGGTCTTATTCTCATACAGTAGCTTCAATCGGCAATCTTCTACCTTGATATGCTCTTGTGACTTGCGAGAGAGATGCAACTGGTAGATGCAATGCAGAGTTGATATATAGGTGCACACTGTTTATATGTACAAAATTTCTATCGCCGGCATTCACCTCTCTTCACGCATAAATATAGCAATGTTTATATATATAGGTGTGTGTGTGTGTGTGTGTGTGTGTGTGTGTGTGTGTGTGTGTGTGTGTGTATTCGATTAAAATAATAAGTAAATTTCTATTTTAACACCCGCGCTAAATGTCCCTTAAAATTTTCCAAACTCGTCATAATTCCGTGCATATGTACATGCTGAACTCAAATTAACATGTAAATTATGAAGAAACCAACCGTTTTGGAGTTAACGATAAGAAAAAACCGGACTTCTTGTTGGCCATTCTTCCCCCATTACTGCGATAGTGTTTAGTAATACGGTGCGGTGTACTTCCGGTGGGCTTTGGCCTATTTACTTCTTTTGCAGACTTTCCTTGCAGAAAATCACTACGCACTACCGTAAAGAAATGTAATTTTTGTTTTTGGTAAGTGTAGTTCTATTTATAACAAAGACAAATTAAATAATACAATAAAACCTTTTTTTTTCTGTGTAGAATAGCAATGACAAATTAAAAGAACCAATTAAATAATAAAAATAAAGCATTTTTTATATTTTAAAATTGAAAAAAAAATAATGCCCAAACTTGGTAAATTATACAATGCTTTTTTATTTTTTTAATTTGTCCCCTTTTCTACACAGAAAGATACCCCAACCCTCACTTTGACACCTAACTCTAAAGTTAACCCGGTTTATTGCATTATTTAATTTTTTTTAATTTGTCCCATTTTCTAGACAGATTAACTTTAAGATTAGGTGTTAATGTTGGAAGTGGGGTTTTCTTTCTGTGTAGAACAGGAGAATTTTTTTTTTTAAATTAAATAATAAAATAAACCTGCTTAACTTTAGAGTTAGGGTTAGGGGTTGGCTTTTCTTTCTGTGTAGAAAAGGGGACAAATAAAAAAAAAATTAAATAATACTATCAACCGTTCTACTTTACCAAGTTTGTGCACTATTTTTTTTATTTTCAATTTTAAAATTAAAAAAATACTTTATTTTCATTATTTAATTTGTTCTTTTATTTTGTCATTGTTCTACACAGAAAAAAAAGTTTTTATTGTATTATTTAATTTGTTTTTGTTTAAAGTTTCCTGTTATAAATATGACTACTCTTGTCAAAAGGAAAAAAAATACGATAATGCGTATTGATTTCAAAAAGAGGCATATCTGTAAAAGAAGTAAACAGGCCACAATTTCTCATTACGCCAGCGTAAGTACCCCGCACCGTATTACTAAACACTATGGTAGTAATGGGGAACGAATGACCAACAAGAATTCTGATTTTTTTTTGTCAATAACTTCAAAATGGTTGGTTTCTTCATAATTTAATTGTTAATTCGAATTCAGCATGTACATTTGCACAAAATTATGAGGATTTTGGAAAATTTTAAGGGATATTTAGCGCCGGTGTTAAAATAGAAAATTACCAAATAATCAAGTTCGCGTGTTGAACATTCAAATAATACCTTATCATGTAGGTTAAATAATATCTATGTGAACAAAATACAATTCATGCACATATTTCTACACAGAATACTAAATATTGTCATCTCCACACATGTCGCGGAATACATGCAAAATACAAAGAAGCTGACCACATACAGAACCAAATCCTTCAAAGGGCAATGTCAGCATGGCTTTAGAAGACCTGGGATTTGTGTGTGTGTGTGTGTGTGTGTGTGTGTGTGTGTGTGTGTGTGTGTGTGTGTGTGTGTGTGTATGTGTGTTGAAAGTAGGTACGGGATTAGAAAAATAAAGCATATATTGATTTTTGCATCTGATGAAGCATTAAATGGCGAAATGCATCATCAAATGTATTTTAAAACAAATCTATTTTATTAAACGTTCCCAAATGTAAAAACTTAAAAACGAGATTTCTGTATCCTAATTTTCAAAACATATATATTGTCGTCATATTTGGGCGGGTGCTGCCCGGACCTCAAAAACGCTCTTGATTCAATAGATTCCAAAAGCACATCTGCGTCCTCCTGGTTGACGAATTATTTACTACACTCCAGTAACAAACCACCCACCTTCCACACGTATTTCATAGATGAGAAGTAAGTTTCACTCGGACAGTTCTTTTTCTGAGAAGCACTGGTCTGTAGAACCTACTCCCAAGAAGATGTTTCCTCGATCACAACAATTATAACCTGTTCAGTCTTGGGTTAACCGTTATCTATCCCTCCTAATCGTAAAAACTGCATCTTTAATGTAACTCTCTACCTTGAGAGGCCCCCGTGTCTTGTACAGTGTTCCCCTTACTTTAATATATATATATATATATATATATATATATATATATGTGTGTGTGTGTGTGTGCCCAAAATATTTCAATATCCTCAAGTTAACAAATTTGATTTTTATCTATAAATAAAAATCAAATTTGTTAAAGACGATATATATATATATATATATATATATATATATATATATATATATATATATATATATATATATATATATATATATATATATATATATATATATATATGTCTATTTCATTTGAAAAGAGCAGAAATGGAGAATTGCAAAAGACTATTTAATTATAGGAATATTTACACCGGTTCGAATAAAAAGTTTAATCGGTTCTGTGTCTGCAGGGAAAGAGTCTGGTAACCGTTTCTTAAAAGTATTTTTCTCTTTTTTAAAATTCATCTTTATACTAGATTGACGATATTGTCTTGCTTCAATGTTTGTTGCACCATTGTCATTTACCAACATCAAGGATCGACAGAGTAAGCATCTGTAATATTATGGAATATTTGTTCCTTTCTTCTAAAGGAGGATGAAAGAACATTTGGAATAAAGTGTTCCCTCTTAACCTTACCGGACAAGATACTTGGATGTTTGTGGATCCAGCTTATATTGGTGCATCATACTCTCTCATTTAGCGCAATCTGTGCGCTACACAATTCATTCGTCTAATTTTACAGAAGTTTGCCTAATGACACATTCGATTCTTATAGTTATCCGCTGACCAATAAAAATAAGAAAATCAACAAGCCTTTGTATCAGAAATGGTAATATATGTATAAAGCTATCTTGTTTATGTGAATATATATATATATATATATATATATATATATATATATATATATATATATATATATATATATATATATTTTAGCCTACTACGCCTACAAAAAGAAAATCGGTAAATATTTCCACTTTATCATACATGTTTCCTCCAAAACTATTCTTGTATAATGATACATTTGTGTATATCGATATCGAGCCGAATTTCACTCAAAAAGTTAGGGGCTAACCGTGAGATTATTTTATGGTACTTCCCGATTGTGCCGTACACATCGATCCTTTCCCCAGCTCAAGATCTCATCTTTCTGACGACTCGACAATAGCAAGATTCGAACATGAATCTCATAATCGGACACTAACTTTCTCAGCTAGGCGTTCACAATCTACCTTTTTACGTGTATACACACAAACACACCCACGCACACACAGATGTGTCTATTTTTATTGTGTCAAAATATTGCGTACTTATGAATATAATTTGAGACTGTCTATGAGTAAACATAATGTCTTAACATTGACGCTAAATAAACCTTATGTCATAAAAAAAGATCAGATGTAAAAATATTTCTTCTTCTTTAGATAAAGTGTCCCCTTAGAACATAGAAGATCATGACTCTACACAATTCCCTGTCCTTCGTAGCTCTTGTTTCCCTCTGTCTCTCTTGCCTTCAAACTATCAGTTTCTCCAAGCCCTCTTTCCTCATTATGTTCCCTAGAACTTACAACTGTCTCTTCATGATGTTTCATTCTTGTTTGTATTTTCTCTAAAACTTCCTAACTTTTTCATATATTTGGTTCATGGTATTCTCAGCATCCTTCTGTAGAACCACATATTTGTTGCACCCTGTTCTTCATCTGTGAAGTGATTTTCCAGCACTCTCTTCCATATAGGAGGACCAATATCATGTAACAATTCAATATTCTTTTAGAAATACTATATCAAATGAAAATAATTAACCCAAAATAAAAGAAAACAAGCGAATAACACAGATTTAAAACAGTTGCACTTAATAATGAATTTCGACTTGTTAAAACTATTAACTTTCTTTGGAAATTGGTGGAAAACAAATTTTATTTTTATAATTATTAAATTTATATCAATAAATGTCGTGCCGGTTCATCAAGACGATAACACATGTTATAGTAATTTCATTTGTTGGGACACAATCTAATAAAGATCAAAAACATTTGTTATTCTTGTTGTTGTCATTATTATTATTATTATTATTGATACATCTATTGATGTAGGCTCTTTTGGGTTTTGTTATTCACTCGGCGTATTTCTTGAGACGAGTTGTCGCTGGGTCAGAGTCAAGATAGATATCGTAGTAAATATTGTCATGCTACAATTTTTTTAATAAGTCTGTTCATTATATTTCAACTACTTCCCGCCTTTCTAAAGAGAGCAGCTTGTTAGCGGTGCCATAAAGGCGGGAAATATTGATAATGGCGTCATTAAGCGCTTCACAAACTGGTGCCAATCAACATCACTATTTTAAATTTTAGTTGTGTTTGCCTAATTCATATCTTATATTAACCATGCTGTCACATACATTTGTGACACCATTAGCAATTATTGTGCTTGGACGCTGTCAATCACTGCACGACATTGTCCATATCTATCTATCTATCTATCTATCTATCTATCTATCTATCTATCTTCATCTGGCTAGCTAACGAGGTAGATAGTTTTGAAATTCTATAATGGTGGTTGCGGCTTTCTCAACGCCCTTTTATCATCAATTCTTAGTTTCTTTTTTACTAATATTCAAACAATACACGACTCAATAGCCACTCAAGCTAGAGAGTTACTGCATGAGGTAGGGGAAATGTATGTAAGTATAGAAATTACGGAGCGGGGACTGTGGTTATGAAGGATAGGTAAACATGTCCTTTGAATTGAAGAGGTTAAAACTGTAATGTTGAATGTACGCGAGGGTTTGTTCCACAGAGCATCGATTCTGAGGTAAAAGTTGTTTTACTGTTGCAATACGGATGCAGTTTGGATGGTTCCTCCGTGGATGCATCATTGTGGGTCTTAGCCGTAAAGGTCTAATAAAAGCTCGTTCGAACATTTGCTATGGAACAGCGATAGAGTAGCGAAAAACTTGTGAGGTTGCTGGAAATATATTCCACAGGGTCGCGTTTTTTTTTTATTTTATTCATTTACCTATAGCTAACCCAATATAAGTCTCAGAGGCCACTCACGTTTGAGAGTTACTTTAGTTTTTCAATGATGTTCACCCTGTACAATTCCAGAGAGCCACTCGAGGTAGAGGGTTACAGAATAAGATGCACAGTTTACGCGGATAAGTGGGGAAGATAATGGTTAAAACTAGACATGAACAGGTTAAGACTGCAACATCAATCGCCATCTTGGCAATCGGTTCTACAAAGCAGCGTTTTGTTGAAAAGTTCTACTCGAATGGATCCCAATGAAATCCGAATGTGATAAGTGTGGTTCGACACAATGTGCATAGAATGCATAATCATAGCCGTGAATGTTAGAACTGGTGAAACGAAGGAAAGTTCGTCTGAGCACTTTCTATGAAAACAGCGACAAAGCAGTGTGAGGCTTGCTACGTTTCATCTGGGAGAAGTCTGTTGTAGGGTGGAAAATAATAGGCCACCCACCAGCACGTAGCGGAGATGGGCAATTCTAGCACATATACGGCAGCAATATTTCATTTAGTTCTAACTCAAGTGTTTTCAGGGGAATGTGACTTTCAACCGACCACATTATCTGCATTTTTTGGCAAAGGATGGTATATATGAGTACCACTTGAGGTCAGGAGTGAAGGGATTATAGTAGACGTTCGAAGTGAGAGAGCGTCGGTTCATTGTGACGGGTGAGTTTCACGCTAATAAGTATATGCATGATTTAATAGTAAGATAGATAGATAGATAGATAGATAGATAGATAGATAGATAGATAGATATTGTGATGAACAGAGACAGAAGAGATGAACTGATAGATAGATAGATAGATAGATAGATAGATAGATAGATAGATAGATAGATATGTAAATACGTGTGTGTGATAATAATACAATTATACCCCTGTAACACTATACATATGCTATACGAGGTCTGATTAAAAAGTATCGAGACTGGTGCTATAAAAAGAAAACTACAGCACACATCAATTTGGCATTTAATCTCCTTTAAAGTAGTCCCCTTCTGAATTCATATACTTTATCTCCTTGTATATGATGAAAGGATTTGAACCGAGCAACTTGAAAATGAAGAGACAAAATAGGAAACCTATAAATAACGAACGTTTGCTGCTGTCAGCGTCTTTACGTCAAAGTGAAAAATGTGTTTGGATCTCTGAGGATAAGAGCGGTTCCCCAACAATTTTTTCTTACATACAGGTTTGGGTTTAATTCTGACCTGAAGAAGTTGCAAAAAAACAACCATCGGGGAAACTGGTTGTTTATAGTTTTTTTTTTTTTTTTTTCAAATTTGTTTATACATATATACACACGTATATATATATATATATATATATATATATATATATATATATATATATATATATATAGTAACCATTTCACCTAAAGCAATGTGATAATATTGCCACAAGGACCAAGTGGCATACAGGAGCAAATGAATGAGAAGACTTTACTGAGAAGAGAGGAACAGAGCAATGACAAAGAGAATTCAGGAAGACAGAAAATAGCGATTAGCGTTGCATTTGAATTCTTGAAGATTACAGGTAGCAGGGAAGCAAGAAATCAGAAGGGAATTACACAGTTCAAACGTAAAATGATAAGAATAATTTGCCAATCTAGTTTCCGCTCTTAAGTGCATACATTAAAGGTTTTAAGGAGAGCAACCCTTTAGAACAATTATCATGAAAATATTTATAGAAAGGACAAAGGGAAGCCATGTCACAATGGTTAGAAAATGACTGGTGTCGAGATGCCAGGTCATGATCTATTACATTACAGATGCTAATATGTGTGAAACCCAGCAAGTGACATAGATATAACATCAGGTTTTCCTCTCTGTGTCTTTCACTACAATTACTTTCATGATAATTGTTCGGATGAATTCTTCGTTATGGTATCTAGACCTCTTGAATTTAAGCGATTTACTGAACTGCTGTCCGAATCTCATTAATTTATAGCTGAATTGACTAGATGTACCGTAAGTTCTATGTTAATTGTTTCTTTTCTAGCACTTCTCCCTTCCGTTTCCTTGTTTCCAGCCAACTTTAATCTTCAAAAGTTTAAATGCAATGTCAATCGTTATCTACTGTCATCTTGAATACTCTTTTTCTTCTCACTCATTAGTAATGTTTCTGTTTCTAATTCTTGCACACCCGGTAGCCCCTTTTGTCGTAGTGGCTTTACTGCCTTCCATGGGATGAACTCGACCTTCTCTCTGACAAACAAAGTGGCTTCCGTTTTTGCCATGTCTATCTGTTTTATATGAATGTGACCGATTCATTCTTTAAAATGAAGTGGTACACGTAATGTTAGATAGGAATGAAGTGTTGCTGGCGACACTGGAGTTTGAACACAGATCACCAGAGAGCAAACACAGGCGATCCCATTTTGAATAAATAGATCATGTGATGTTAAAGAAAATGTATATATTGGAATTACCGTGCCATCTAAGAAATCACTATTCGGACTACTATTCGGCGGTTACGATTCGAACGAGTATCATCGAGCAAGTGCTATTAATGCGAGTGTTATTGGAAGGCGTTTGACACTAGTATTGTTTAACGGTGTATTATAATAGTATCTGCGTTTACAAAGTCTCTACTACAACGAGCATTACGAAAGTGACAACGAATATTCGCTGACATCACAAAAGTGGCAACGAGTGTTCGTTGACATCACAAAACTTAACAGAGATGAGAATAATCATTTCTAACCGTATAATCCCAAGCAAGGTGATAATGCCACTAAGATGCAAAATTGAAAGACAATGAGAAGACTTTATTGAAGGAAAGTACTATAAAAGAACAGAATTCAGAAACGCAGACGATGGCGATTGATGTTGTACTTAAATTTTTGAAGTTCGTAAGTATCACAGAAGCAAGAACCCGGAAAAGAATTCCACTGGCTAGAAGTGTAAGAAAAGAACTAATTAGAATAGAACTTACGGATACAACTATAGCACGCAATTGAACTATGCCGGTGTCAGACGCCTTTGAATATCACTCGTACTAATAGTACTTGTTCGATAATACTCGCTCGAATAGTAACCTGTATATTGATCCGAATAGAGAAATAATATAGTGAATAGAGTAGGGAATGGAGGCCCGTATAGTAATAGAGGATAGAATAAAAATGGTGATTCGAATAGTAATAGAGGGTAGAATAGAAATGGCGATCAATCCAACACACGTTACCTCTCATGTATGCGTTTCCTTTATGGTCAAGAGGTCTACTTAATTCAATAATGAGATTGCCTGTGTTTTGCTCACTGGTGATCTATGTTCAAACTCAAGTGTCGGCAGCGACACTTTATTCCTATATAATAGTTCTAATATATAACATCTATATTCAGGCTGTTTTCTGCCAGTACAGGTACCTGGTTATTCTTATATCCTTTCCAAATATGTCAATGTTGGTTAGCAGTTCCAACACATTGTGGCGTATTTATCGAATGCCATTGCGTAATCTATAAAACACAGGTACAAGTCTTTCTGCATTTCTATTGCTACTTCGGATAACCCTCTGAGCATAAATATCGCGTTCTTTGTTCGAGTGTCTTTGTCGAACCCGAACTGTTATTCTTCTATTTCCGGTCTGATTCAACTGCGCGCTTTATTCATCAGAATTTGCATGGTATGTTATGTTATACGGCTCATTAGGCTGATTGTCCGATGGAATTCACATTCGTTTGCATCTGGCTTCTTAAGCAGTTCTATAAAAAAAGATCTACTTAGGTTTTCTGTTGTAGATTTAATTTATTATTTACCGGACGTATTCAAACTATACAGTAAATCATTTCTGAGCGAATCAGAAGTCCTACCAGGATTAATTATTGACGGCCATAATCATAACAACATAAGATATGCAGATGATATAATGTTAGTGATAGACAGGAAAAGCACAAAAACTCCTACAGAAGTTAGCGAAGGAAAGCGAGAATAAAGGAGTATGCTTCACTTACAGGAAGACAGAGTGCATGACTGTTAGCAAAAGGATTAGCCCAAAATTCAAATTAAAAATTGGAGATACCAAAATCAAGCAAATAAAATATATAAATATCTAGAAAATGTTTTAACAGAAGACGGAAAGTGCGATACTGAAATCTGAAGGCATATTGCGATAACCAAAACTGTTTCCAAAATGTAAGGAGAGTATTAAGAAACATGAAAACTTCATTAGAAACAAAGTACAGAGTATTGAACTGTTATATGACATCTGTCCTCCCATATGGTAGTGAATGCTGAACAAACTCTTCGAAGATGATGCAGCAGAAATGTGGTTCTACAGAATGATACTGAGTATATTGTGGACAGATTATGTGAGCAGCGACGAAGTTCTAGATAAACTGGAAACAAAAAGGAACTATACTTAACATCAAAAATACACAGTTGAAATTTCTAGAAGAAATAATGCGAAAATCTGATTCAGAGGACAAATTGAAGGCAAGAGGTTCAGAGGAAAACAACGCATGTCCTACCTAGCGATATGGAGGAAATGGATAGCGAAGCAAATTTTCAGAGAAATAAAGAAAGACAAAATTGATTAAAAGCCATGAAAGACAGGAAATTGTGGAGAGTCATGATCACCTAAGTTCTGAAGAGACACAACACATGAATAAGATATAATAATGACTATGAAGTAAACAAAAGAATACAGTTCCTTTAACAGAGATAAATCCTTGTATTTTCAATTAGAATGAATAAATGTGTGTACAGGAAAACACACAAGAAATTAAAGCCATATTCAGATATTTTATCATGATTATTTTCCCCTATTATATTTTCATTTATAAACAAATTAAATTGGCTTTGAATTTCTATTTAATTCGAAACAAAGCCAACGGCATTGTAAAACGTTTTAGAAATGTTTTGATTGTTCGCAGCAAAATTTCCGGTTGAGTTTGTGAATATTTTTCGAGATTATTTCATTAATTATCCAATTTATACACGTGTTTATTCGTAACTGAACGTATAAACATCCTAGTAACTGGGCTACAACGAATAGTTAAAAATTACTGGCCAAATGAGAAAATGGATCACAGAAGATTCGCTTTCGTTTCTTCTTTCCAAAAGATATTTATTTTAAATACACTTTTACAGGCATGTTATACATTTACTTTATTTGTCTCATTGTTTATCGATAGCTGAAGAAGTATAAAACAGAGATATTGCTATCAGCATTCTTCTACTGATGACTATACACTCCCCTCCAAATATGGTAATAGTGACAGCAGGAAATATTACCGTTCGCTTTGCTATTACTAAGAGATATTGGTGACAATGATAATTATGATATTACGATGCTCGTGATGATGTTATTAGAAATGATAGTGTCAATGGTTACTTTGTGATTATAATAATTTTAACAACAACAGAAGCGCATAAAATAATGATACAAATTACTATTGGTAATAATAACATTAGCGTTGTAATTATCAACATTAAACTTGGTTCCTATTCTTATTTTATAATGATTCTTGCTTTTCCATTGATTTTGTGTCGGAGAGAAAATGTATTTCCTTTTGCCTTCCCGGGTAAATTAGTGTTGCATGTCATTGGATTCTCTATAGCTGCCTCGACCATTATAAACATTTCATAACTTGCAATTACAAATGAACACGAACACTACGCAAATAATTACCTCCTTGTAAATGAAAACGAATTACGTCAACCTCTTTTTAAGGTTCATGACTCACAAAATGGCTAACTGGTTAGAAAAAAAATTAAAGTATAAATAATCGTCATAATCTAAATAGAATATAACTGACACAATCGAATAGTCTTACAATTTATAAACGAACACGCTCAGGAAGCAAAGTATGCAAGTCTCAATAAATATAACACATGACTATATTCTGTGATGCATTGAAGTTCCATGTAGGTATTCATATCTCTAAATCAGCAAATGAGTAATTCAGCATAAATAATAATTATGATAATAAACATCGTGATCACAGACCACAAGAACAGAATTTGCTTTCTTATTAACATGGGAATCCCTTGAGATTGTAAAGCATTTTTCATGATCGTCAAAAAAACTATCAAATTATGAGGATTTGGAAGTGGAAGTGTCTGAAATGTGGCCCATGAAGACATCAATAATTCCAGTTGTATTTGGATTAATTGCAAACGGTTCCGATAGAATAATTGAAGGGATTACTGGAAGCTCGTCGTTTAAAAAAATACCAAAACGTGTACTCACAACTACAGCTCACACATTGCGAAGAGCTTTATCTATGTAAAATGTGTGTGATCTCATAGAAAACCAAGGTAACGTGGATGTCACACGAAGATGTCTGGGTGTACTATCAATCGGTAGCCGTCTAAGCAGACTGGGTTACCTGAACTGAAGCTATTTTATACTTGGGCCCCATTTGTAAGGGTACGCACATCTTTTATAAAAACATATCACTATATCGTAAATATTTGCCAGTGATATATGGTCCTAGAAGTGTATATTCGGCTTCATAAATTGGTATCCCGCGTCAGTTTGTTCGTCTACTGATGCGTTATTAATAATAATAATAACACCAGACATTTCTTTCATGGCCTTTGATTTCAACTGAATTGAGGTGTAGTAATTTACACATTTTTTCTGGTGAATTAAGGTGTACTACATACAATATTTTGTTCAGTACCACATATTTACTTGCACGTAGCCTGACTTTGATCAATTGATCATGCTTCCTAAGGGCAGACACACAGCGAATTTCTGTCCATGTGCAAGAGCAGTGGAGAAACATCATATCTCGGTATCTAGTGTTATGTTCTTAATTTTCTTTTAATTATGTTGCAACCAAAGGTGACTTTAAAGTAACAATTGGCTAATTGGTAACACGCTGAATTGCAGACCATCAGAGCAGATTTAGTTACTCTATCGTCCAACCAGCTATGTGCAACTTTAACCAAAACTTATCACGAGATCGCTCACATTTGGCTGTGATGCATGTCATGATCTGGACCACCTAAACTATATGATTGCTGAAAAGAGCTAAAATATTGCAACATGGAGAACTTTTGCTTTCATTTGTCATGCACTGTATTCATCCAGTTGCTAATGGCGTGGAAACTCGATAATATTCGAAACATTTTTTCAAGCAGTTTGATAAAACTATTTATTCGAGGAGCCAATGAAAATGTTTATGCTGCCGCGAGACTAACATAAACTATGGTAATGAAAAAAGAGACCTGGATTAATGAAACTTGTTGCTACTTGATTTCTAGTGAAATTTAACACATATTACTGGTGTGAACACCCAGTAGGTCCATTTTAGAATATCCTATGTTTGTAAACATGGAAGAAATTCCCCAGTGTCAAGATAAAAACGGGAAATTGTCTTCTGGTGTAGGGAAATAAGATTTAACTCTGAACTACATCAAAAGCAATTGCCTTAAGTTGACTCAAAAGAATGCACTATGTCCAATTTCATTATGAAATAATATTAATCAACCAAAGTAAAATGTCCAAGATTTATTTATATGAACAATATATGACGTGACTTTGTAATATAGATACTTGTTAAAAAATATACATAACTTCTTGTGTGTCTGTCGTATTATGCAATGCAACTAGGTGTAATAAAAAAAGTCTCTTTATAAATAGTTAAAAACATGTAAGGCACAAAAGTATATATTTGATTAACAAACTATACCATATGAATGAATACATTATTTTGTTAATTTATTATTTCATTATTGTTAATATTTGTACGTTGGCATAGTTTAATCTCCGTTAGTCTTTCGTTCTTCTAACATCAATTCTATTGCATTCCATAGATCTTCCTTGCTTCAACATTATTTTCCATTCTCATATACATATTTTTCAAGTTTGCTGTGGGAATAATTCATATCCTCGTTGTGTCAATATAAACGGATACATTCGTTTTTTTTTTTGTTTTTTTTTTTAAATCTGTTTGAACTATAAATATAATCAAATAAATTAGTAAAGTGAAAATTTTTAGTGAAATGTGTTCGGCATTTTCCAGGTATTTCATCTTAAATCAGCGAAAATCAGGTGAGCACAGGTGAGCGAGATACCAACAACTGAAGGCAAAGATTATGGCAACTTAAACAAGGAGATTGTCCAAAAGAGATGCAGCAGATTCTGAAGTCGTCTAGAGGCCATGGTTCTTTCCATTGGCGATTTTATTGGATAAATCTACTCTTTAGAATGTCAAGATATTTTTTGTAATTTTGGTAAATATATCTTATAGAAGGAAGTGTCAGTGTTATTTTCATTTTTTGCGTAATGTAGACGACAATTTATCCGTCGCACCATTCATATATATATATATATATATATATATATATATATATATATATATATATATATATATAGAGAGAGAGAGAGAGAGAGAGAGAGAGAGAGATAGCTAATGAATGCATAGTTTCAGTTCGACAATATTTCTTCTTATTTCAAATATTATTTATGTTAGTAGTAACAACTTGTTTACTGACGTATAGTGAAATTAACGTCTACCAGCCGAGATAATAGTTAAAATTACTTATTAAAAAAAATGTGCCTTTCAGCAAAAAATCGAACATCCATATATATATATATATATATATATATATATATATATATATATATATATATATATATATATATATATATATATATATATATATATATATATATATATATATATATATATATATATATATATATATATATAATTGTAATACTACTAAGAAGAACAAGAGTTGTAGCAAACGCTGTGTATCAAAATGTATATTTGTTAATACAATTTTTAACTTTGTTATTTTACCTCGTGTTTATTTTTTATTACCACAAGCACCCAATGTGATATATATATATATATATATATATATATATATATATATATCGAAATATAGAATAAAACATACGTATAGATATTTGCTTAAGACGAGTGAAAATGTTGAGGGTCTATTTTGGTGAATCTTTATGTAAATTTTGATAAAATTGTCTGATCACGTCTCCTACTGTCTGCAATGTTTGGCTCTTACAGTTTGCGTATATGTGCACACGAACACACACATATACATATATATATATATATATATATATATATATATATATATATATATATATATATATATATAGATATATATATATATATATATATATATATATAGATATAGATATATATATATATATATACAATGGACAACTATACGTATATATGTTGCAACTGTAATATGTGTGTCTTTTTCAACAAATATGAAAGTATATGTCTAAAGCGTATTATTGTAGGCGATTCGCTAATAATTGATAATCGTAACCAGAACAATCCAAACTGAAACAGTTGTCTGTTCACATGAGAGTAGTTTGCAATGAAAAAATATCAGCGCTGTAATCAGTCTGGATATTTCGCGCGCGGCTAGAGAAATGGTGCCTCTGATAAACGTGTTCGTCTGAGTTTTATAAATCATCATCAGAATTCTGCCTGATAATCAAAGAACATTGCTTCGACCACCCCTGTTTTTTTCTCCATAGCTCATTCGTATTTATTTGAATGAACATACATTTCTCATTTTTTCTTAAAATTAAATCTTGTTAATGAATAAGATCTGCGTAGTAGGTTTAAGACACTGGGTTCTTTCGGCATAAACGCTACAAAGACTTTGAAACTGCTATGCGATATCTATCCTCATGTATGGCGGGGAATGATGGGCAATTTAAGTTAGGAATTCTGGAACACATTAAAAGGAAGGACTGCTTGAAAAGGAATACTCACAGAAGTATTATGAGTGGAAGGTTAGAGATAAATAGCGAGCAACATACCATATATTTGTATGAATGGATGACAGGGCAGAATGGGGAAACGAGTGTAAAAGTCAAAGGGACAGGAAGCTGTGGAATGTCATAATCGTTCATTATGAAGCACAACACGCTGATGATGATACGTACTTTTGTTTAATATCAATTCTTTCCTAATAGGTGTTTTGTCCCTTCACGACGTTATCATGCCTTTTCTACAACTTCTTATATGAATGTCAAACAGCCCTGTAAAACCCCATTTGAAAAAATTGGAAATCCGAAGAGAAATCATAATTCTCCTGATAATAACTTTACAAAAATAATCAAAAATGTTGATGTCATTTGATATCAAGTAATATTTCTGCTGATACACTATAATAATACTACTACTACTACTACTACTAATAATAATAATAATAATAATAATAAAGGGCTGCCATTCGATTATGTTATCCATGCTACAAAACCAGATCTCTTAGTTGTCAAAAAAAAGTGAACCTAACAGATCCTGGTTACAGAAAGTATGAATGACAAAATGAAAAGGATCTCCCCTGGGAAACACAAAAACAATGGAGCGTATGAAGACTAAAGCCGTGCGCACATTTGGAATAGTGCCAAATGTAGAACGAAATGTTACTAGAAGTTAACTTTGCCAAAAGCCATTTCGAAACATTGTTGAAACTATGGCATTGATAGCTACTTTAATGGTATTAAAAAGGCTCTGGGTGTTTGAGGTGACCCAAGTCAACCAGTTTTTAACGATAACCAACAAATATTTTATATGAACAAGCAATTCAGGAAATAATTTAGTAAATGGTTAAACAGAAAACGATAAAAAGAAAATCCCGAGCCGAAATACGAAAACAATGAAACACAGCTATCCCAGCTTACTAGGAAAAGGTTCAAATACAAATACATAAATCCAAGCAGAAAAACAAAGATCTTTTAAGGAAAGATCAAAAGTTGTATGTACAATATCCCTTTGGAAATGAATAAAAGTTAAAACAGAACAGGCTATTGGCTTTTACAGTATATTAAACTAATGATGTAAAAGTGTTCAATGATATCAATTGCGCTAGTGTAAAATGGAGATGGATATTTTTAAACGCAAGATATAACGTCAACAAAGAAAGAAAATAAACCAGCTTTGGAAATGATTAAAACAGGTGTCCACTTCCAAAGTGACACCTGGCTACTGAAAGACATATGCAAGAAGAATGGATTGTGCACTAGAATACACATACAAAATGAAACAAAAGTGTGTAACCTCCGCTGTGGACGCACTGGAGTGAATAGTGAGAGAATCGATGTTCCCGTAGTCTCGAATCCCAGGTTTATTAAGGAATATACGAAATCAAGGCGACACAGAAAGAAAAACTGTATCGGAAACCGCTGCACAAAGGAAAATTCAACCATCTTTATACATACATGTACGACATAAAGAATATTTACTCACAGTAGGAAACAGCTTGAAATGTTGAGCAGTACAGTTAAAAACAACGATAACATCACAAAATAATTTGTACTAGAGAAACACAAAAATGAAGACATGATATAGATATGTGTGATAAACAAGGCAATCAAGGCATTAAATGCCCAACACCGTTATAATCACGTATGATTACATGAACGTAACAAAGTGGATGAAATATAAGGAAAATAAGAAAGATATTGAAACAATAAAGAAATCCTAGAATATAAACTAAAAAATAGCAGTTGGACTTTATAGATGGAGATGTACACAGGATAATTATTTGGAATGAAAGAGATCAATTTAAATCAATATAAGATTTACTAGTTAGGTCATGACAATACACAAATTTCTTCAATGAAAAGACGATACAGATTATATGTGAAAAATAAAGAAGGGGACAAAGTAACGATTTGTATCCGAAAGTGGTCAAAACAGGATTTGAAAATACCTAACTGTGCTTTGAAAATCTTATGAAGGGATCTCAAAACAGTGCAAAATAAATTGAAAAATAGCATACGAGTGAATGGTAAATAAGACAACAGAGTAAAAACCAAATAGAAAATATCACGAACGAAGAATTATGGCTACGCAGAGGACAGCTTAAGAAAGAAATTAAATACTTTTTCAATAAAAACTCCCCACCAAAAAAAAAACCCGGGCATTAGGATAGAATTCTTTAAGTGGATAAAACCCAGGAAGCAGTAAATGTTACTTTTGTGGAAATGTAACAAAATAACACATGCTAGCTAATCTTGCAAACTGGCTGAGAAAGATTACAAAAATATGTACAACATAGCGACAGTTATAAATTAGAAAACTGGCAACCGACTTGGTTTCGATCAATGCTATCAGCAAATAAAAACTAAAAAAAAAACAGGCTACTCTGGAAAATAAAATCATCTAAACTAAAAACACCATTTAAGAAAGAAAATCTGATTTAACTGTCGTATATAACGAATCTTTTTTTTTCTCTTCGTCAGCGAAGCAAAGTGTGAATGCGATGTAAAGTAAATCTCTAGAAAATTAAATAACCTTCACCAGGAGCCGAGATAAATATCCAACGTGAAGATTAGGATTGCATCCAAGATATCAGAGAGCCTTGGAACAATGCAAAAAAAATGTTAGAATAATCATAAGGTAAACAATAAGAAAAAATATTGAGACAAAAGATCAGTTCCGAGCTGTGGTCTGCGAGTTTACTGAGAAGATTACCGGAGAGTTGAGAAGACATGTTGCCACTCAGTCTTCAGTTTCTAAACATGAAAACATATGACTATAACAAGAATAATGTTGCTCTCGTAACGTGAGAAAAACAAAACAATATATTTTCGGACAAATTTATATATATTCACATGTATGGATTTTTGTTCCTTATATGGAACAAATAACAATTTCCATTCGGTGAGTTTTAAAAGAATTCAGATGCAAATATTACAAAAGATACCAAATAGCTTGAGAACAACCAATCTGATTGTTTTCAGACTGGTTGGCTGGTTTACTGGGATTCCCATACTGACAATATACGTGGTTGTCAGACATGCTAACCAAATGTTCAATGGAAAAAATGCTCTTTTAGTATGCGATATTTCCGACTTCACCGTCTCTTAGCTCGCGTATTGTCAGAGAAAGAAAAACCATTTCGTTTGTTTGGACATTTGTGGCCCAGCAGCTTCGTTTAAAAATGCGCCTCATGAATGTTAACAATATTACCGCTAATGCAATTCTCCAAAGCTCTGCATATTCCCAGACTCTAAAGTAACGGGAAGAACTTAGCAATGAGATGTAAGTGTTAGGGTCTGGAAACAGGGATTCGAAATATCCACACTTTCAGTCTTATCATCGTGGGACCAAGAAAACCCACACACTTACACACCTGTGCACATTGCTACTATGCATATTTATCACGCTTTACCTGTTTTACTTTCCATGCATATTTTCAGCCGAGGCGGCTCCAGACCGATCACATTTGTACTGTTTGCTGCTACTGTACTAACAAGCAACTTTTTTCATCTTACTTTCTATAGTTTCTTCTCTTTTATAATACTTCAAACTTTCATTTCTCTATGTTTATTAGATACAATCTAAAAGCCAGGTGTACTCCACACTGTTTCATATGAAATATACGATTTATACAAATTCCTATATTCAAATTTCAAAAATATAAACAAATAATTTATCCATGAAAAATATTTTCTCTCTTATAAAATTGTTTATTATTATCTAGTTATTCATTTAAACACAAACCAATTTCGGCATTAAATTGAGCCATAGATGAGGATGTGCTATACAACCAATCAAGAAATCAATCTGGGTTCATTAAAAACAAAAATGGTGTCCAAAATAAAAGGAAAAAAATGATTTAAAAAGTTTCTTTATTTCCTAATACTGTGATTACCGACGAGACAGGGAAAACAATGGCTAATTTGGAAGATGAAGAGACCGATAAAACTGAATTTTCAAAATGTATGTCGCACTATAATTGAGTTATTAATGTCATTCTTTAAAAAAGTATTACACACTTATATTAATTTCAATCAAAATTCTTCTCGACGGATTGTGCACACACACACACATATGTTTGATTTAATAATAGATAGATAGATATTTATTAAAGACATTTTTATGTTTAACGTTGTTATTTATAGATACAAGTATTTAAGCAAATGCTCTGTTTATGATAAACAGTATTAAATGACATTTACCGACCTGAATGTGCTGAATTAAAGACATTATCTATAAATAACAACGTTAAACATAAAAATGTCTTTAATAAATAAATTGTCGGACCTTGTCCATTTCTTAATATATGACGTCATTTGTTTACATTTGATACGCCAGAGCAGTTATGAATGTACGAGATTCATGGAAGATTGAAGTTTATAAGCAGTAAATTCGACCTTGTCTACCGAAAGGTTCTTTGTGGCCCAGAGGTTAGGCACGTCAGCGTAAATGACGGTTCCGTATAGGATGCAGGTTCGAATCCTGTCAAAGAACGAATATTTTCAATGAAAGTTTCTCGGACATTCAGGCCGCTGAATGTTATTTAATACTGTTTATCATAAACAGAGCATTTGCTTAAATACTTGTATCTATAAATAACAACATTAAACATAAAAATGTCTTTAATAAATAAATTGTCGGACCTTGTCCATTTCTTAATATATATATGTATGTATTTAATTAAAAAGAAAGAACAGTAAGATATATAATCCGGTATTCTTATAGATATTTTTATTTTTACAAAATAGTGCTCAATGTAAATTTACAGAGCATTAATCTATTTATCTGTAACCATGGAAACGTGATCTTAGCTGTGTCTTTAAAACCCAGTAATTTTAAAGTTACTCCAAAATTCGCTTGAGGATGAAATGGAACTAATGTCTTTAATTTAATTACAAAATTAAATTTGTGGCTTTTAGCTTCCATTTTTAAAACATGGTTAGAACTGTGTAGCGGAAAAAAACATATTTTAAACTAATTAATTTATAATATATATATTATCGACGAGGATCAAACTCGCACTATGGATAAACAGGATTTTAATGCATATATTATGTTTTCTAGCGATGGATGTCGCCAATAATCGCATTAATACTTCTGATTGATTCTATGTGTGATTATTTCTTTTATATATATATATATATATATATATATATATATATATATATATATATATATGTATGTATGTATATACACACGGTGTGATGTATAAAATGTAATTTAAATTACACGAAAATGTAAAACAACACTGGCATGTCATTTTAACAGATATATTTACCAACATTACAAAAAATATCTTGAAATAAGAAAATCGCCATTGGCTTCAACTACGACCTCGTGATCACCTGCATTTCTTCTGGATGGTCTCCTTGTTCAAGTTGTTTAAGTTGGTGAATGCGCAATAACCCTTACTTCCGTTCATCTTTAGTGTTACAATGAGTTTTGTTGACCTCTCGCTCAACTGTGACCCACACATAATAATCAGGGGGTGCACTCTGGGGAATTAGATGACCAATTGTAAGAGGTGATGCGATCACAGAAATTATCTGACAGCCGTGAATGGATACTTCTGCATATGTGGCATGGTGCAAAGTCTTGTTGCCAGATATAGGTTCTTCCAGTAGCCACCCTCTTGAGCCAGGGCAGCAGTAGCACCTCGAACCACTTGATGTAGACCTTCGTGTTGAGGCTGAGGCCCTGTGAGAATATGAATGGACGAATAACGTCGCCATCATTAGTGAACACTACAAACACCATGATGTTGACTGGTTATATCATCCAACTCTTTCCAAACCCTCTGCACTGTCCGCAGATTGACACCCAAACACTGAAATATTCGTAATGGAGCTGCCCGTGCAAATACCAAGCAGTACAGCATGCTTTTTTTCCAAATTTATGGCTAGGTGAATTACGTACTTGTGCTCTTTTTCTCACAGATGGTGCCAAACTGACCCTTCTGTACTGTTAATTCATTTGCAGCTAATATACCCGTGTATATGTGAACGTTTATGTATAACTTTCTCCGACTCTGTGTGCATGTGTGTGCGCGTACGTGTGTGTGTGTCAATGCGTGCGTGCGTGTCAGTCCTTTAGAATTTGCGGCTTGGCTCACTATTTTAAACCAAGCTGACTTATATATTAAATGTTCATTGTTATCGATTACGGACAAAATGTTTTTTTACGGACACTGCCATTTTGAAATATATCCTTCATCATTTTACTCTACGTTTCTACTTTCTTTCTATTATTTAACATCAACAGCAATAGTGTTGTTGTTATTATTATTATTGTGATTATTATTGAATTTTCTTCATAGGTGTGATTGGTCGCAAAAGAGCCACACGATTTTCACTTATCACGCGAGGACCATGTACTTATAAATCTTTTATTTTTACGGAGAACATGACTAAGTACTGCGTGTACGCCATCCCATGCAGCTGTGGCAAGAAATTAAATCTACATTTTAAGGTTTTTTTTCTCTTTGTTCACTATGACTATCTAGGCACATTTTTAATACCATTACTAGTGATTCAGTTGCACTTTTTAGTTTTGCCCAGCCTCGGTTTATCTTCAATTCCTTAAATTTATCCGCACACTTTTGAATTTACTTTTTCGCGTTTCATGATTCTTACGTTAACATACTTTTCGGTCTCTGGAAATATCTGTTGTTGCAAATATTTCCCTTCAGTCTTTCTGAGTCGACTCAGCCATTGCGAAATGTAAAATGCTGTTGATAAACAAATAAAAAAATTCTCGCGCTAAGAAAATAGTAAATTATTAGAACGTTCAATGGAAAGAAACATACAAACACTTTTGCATTCTGGAAGCTGATACAATCAAATAGATGGAACTTAAGAAAATCGAATATTTCAGACGAACAAAGAAAATGTTAAGAACTGAAGTTTGTAGCCTTCCATCAGATAGAGAAATGTTAATTCACTTCCAAATTCAAGCTAGTTGCATATTAACTGTATTAACCGGTGGCTAACACTGGGGACTAAGTGACAACAAGTTTCAAATACTCCAACATTTTCTTAGCTGTTTTCTCTGTCTTTTCTCGAGTATTATTCGAATTTTTAAATATCCCCCTTATTTGAGTGACTTGTTCTCACTCAGCCCTCAGAAATGAAAAGAAATATAATGACAATGAAAAGGCATAAATAATAATAATAATAATAAGAAGAAGAAGAAGAAGAAGAAGAAGAAAAAAGAAGAAGAATAAATAATAATAATAATAATAATAATAATAATAATAATAATAATACATTAAAAATCTGGACGCCAAGAGCATAAAAATATTTAAGCAAATGAGGAAGCACCACCCGAAATCAGATGTTGATAGGCTGTACGAACCAAGAGCTTTAGGAGGCCAGATACTCCAACTAAATTACTCTAAAAATGACAGCAATTGTATTGGAAGCATACCTCAGAAAAATGACCCTCTCCTAGAAATAGTAAAATATTAAATTCACTCCATCAACAAAGAAGCTGCACTCTTAAAGAAACTTGACCAAATGAACTTACAAAAAATTGGGAAGACATTTCGCTGCATGGTAAATGCCTTAAAGGTACAAAAGAAGCAGATG
Organism: Acanthosepion pharaonis; assembly: GCA_903632075.3. Lineage (NCBI taxonomy): Eukaryota > Metazoa > Mollusca > Cephalopoda > Sepiida > Sepiidae > Acanthosepion > Acanthosepion pharaonis. Next base: position 258,434 of record CAHIKZ030003813.1, read on the forward strand.
TGCATCAACAGAAAACACATCAGTGGCTAAGGAGAAAGCTGAGACAGAAGCCCTAATTATTACAGCTCAAGACGAAAACCTTGCAACCAGATCCTATCACTGCCACATAATCAAGGGTGGAACTAACCCGAAATACAAGATCTGCATGATGTAACTCTCGACCATATTATCTCAGGATGTCTGCAACTGGCAAAAAAATGAATATACCCACAGACATAACAAGACATATCAGCACAGGAAAATATGCAAGAAGCACAAAACCGAAGCCACTGAGAGATAGTATGAGTACCAACCAGACACAGTTACCCAAAATAATGATGTAACTATCCTGCGGGACATGCCAATTCAAAATGACAGGGAAATAAATGCCAACAGACCTGATATTATCATAAAAGACGACATTCAGGAAATGTATGCTTATTGACAGAGCAGTGCCATCTGAGTGAAACACCTCCATGAAAATTATCGAGAAATTATCCAAATGCAAGGACCTGGAGATTGGGATTAACAGAATGTGGTGAATAAAGACTTTACGAATAGTAATTGGAACTCTGAGCCTCGTGAGAAGAGGAATGGACAATTTTACTAACACAAGTAACATGAATATACAAGTTGCTCAGAAGATCGACCTATATCCCATATACAACGAAATAACAATTCTGCTATAGGGCCCAAGGACCATAGTTTGAACCCGGCTCTACAAGATACAAAGCAGGAAACATAACTTACACAAATAATAATAATAATAATAATAATAATAATAATAATAATAATAATAATAATAAAATGCTCAACATAAGAAGTAGTTGTAGTAGTAAAAGTAGTTGCGTTAATTTTGCTTTTAAGCAAAAGAAGTATTAAATTCCCTCAGCGCATCAATACCTATCTCAATGTTATCGTCATTTTGCTAAATTGATTTCTTAGTGAAATTCTTTGCTCTTTATCATCACCATTATTGATGACAGCATTATTTTCTCTTGTTTTATATATTTCTTTGTTGTGTCGATGTTGATTGTGGTTAGTGTTTTACCTAGAGAAGAGAAATGTTGTTGTCTGATACCAGCCACAAAATAGGAGAAATTCTCATCGAAAACTCAAGTCAGTCATATGAAAACCACTTTTCAAATAGCTTAGTATATTTCGTCAATGAACAACAGTATATATATATATATATATATATATATATATATATATATATGTGTGTGTGTGTGTGTGGGTGGGTGGGGGGTGTGTGTGTGTGTGTGTGTGTGTGTGTGTGTGTGTGTGTGTGTGTGTGTGTGTGTGTGTGTGTTCGGATTTAATAGACCGGTTAATGAAATTAGAGGAATAAAAAGGCCACAAAATGATAAAAAATATTGTCAAAAATATGTTCAATAATACTGATGATATTTATTACATATTAGTAAACCGAATCACAAGGGAAAAGATGTTAAAGTCGGAATTCTCGAACAGGACTCTTGTCATTTTTCAACGAGACGTGAAATAAATAATGAAGAACTTCCGAAGAATTTTTTTTCATGTGTTGTATTTCTATAAGTAATTTGATTTGGGCCTGGTAGTCTGCCAGGATTGGCGTTGTGAACGGTTTGTAGAAGGATTTCTGTGTACAGTCTCTGACTAAAACTTAATCCCTATTTAATTCTGTGATTCCATTTTGAAAATTTGTTTTAGCTCCAATTTACACCTTTCTTGTTAGCTCTTAAATGTAGACGCTACAAACAAACATTTAATGTTATTAATGTTCAGATCTTGTTGGCTGAAGTGTACACGGAAATGGTCGTTGTCTTTTTTGGTAATTTTTCTTTTTATGATTATTGAACCAAAGACAGAATTCCGTGCCATTTTTTTCATAATATTTCATTTTTTTTTTTTTTGCTGCATTTGTGGCCGAAGAGTAAATATATAAGATTTGAACTGTCACAAGTCAAATCCGGTCGTTTGAATACTGTGTGGGTGGCGAGGCTGAAAATGCTGTCAGTGATGACATATTTACATACTTGGATAGAAGAATTTATTGCACGTGATGTTCCGTTGATGAGGTGACAATGTATGTATGACAGGGGATGTTAGGAGTGCAGGTTGCGGATTGTTGAGTGGAGTCTCGTTAAATATATTTTTAATTCTGTTGCCGTGTTTTAAATACTGGAAATATTTTAGTATGGAAAAGTTTGTGAATATTGTAATTGAAATCAAAAACGATGTATACATATATATATATATATATATATAGATAGATAGATAGATAGATAGATAGATAGATGATGACAACGGGATATTCAGGAAATTGTATGCCAAAGTGGAAAAAGTTTACGTGTGGCGCGTTTCGTCCTTCAGGTCTTCATCGGATTAATTTGCTATGTTGATAGGACTACACATGAGCATGACAGAAGTTGTTGGGGGGGGCTTATAATTTTAGTAATTTTTTTATTTCGCCGAATTAAGTTTTTTCTTTTTCTTTCCATGACGTATTCCACACTATGATATTAGAAGATCTGTCAGGAATGGTGAAATGGTGAAAATTTTAAATGCAGTGTCAATCGTTATCTACTGTCAACTAAATTCTTGTTTTTTATTCTCTCTCTCTCTCTCTCTCTCTCTCTCTCTCTCTCTCTCTCTCGTTAATAAGGTTCTAACACTATGGAATCCCTTGCGTCTTTGCGTCTTTTGTTGCTTGCTGAGGTGAAATGTTTAAAAAGTACTTATATATATATATATATATATATATATATATATATATATATATATATATATATATACTTGATTTTTCATAGGATTATTATCTATACGAGAAAAAGAGTACTGAGGTTGTATTGCGCTGACATCCAAATGGATATCGTCTGCCTTCCTTTAAAATCCAGTCTTTTGTTTAAATTTGAACATCAACCACATTGAAATAAGCAACATTCTCACCCAAAAAGCAGTTACCAACAACTTTTTTCTTGAATGGGAGCCCTGAAAATAGGATCTTATGCCAAAGTATGCAAGCTCGACAATATTCCTGCGTATATGTAAAAGCGGATATTTTTGCATGTGTAAATTTATCATATCTCTAAAGACGTATTAACCTTTATCTAAACATGAATGTGCGTATGCCTGTGGGTATTTCTCTTTATTTTTACACGTTATTGAGTGCACGTACAATAGCATATATGTTATGTGCATATGAAAAGATGTGTAGTTTGTCGTTTCTTTTCAATTCTTCTTGTATGAATGCCTGATTAAACACTTAGAGATTCACGTAGTTTGTCTTCCACGCATGTTTACGTAGCTTCGTTCATGGAATGCCGTTTCATCGCCAGAACACGTAGAGGTAAGAGGAATTGATACGTAAATACGATAATATGAAGGGAAAAAATACGCACAAGGAATAATATGAGATCAATTTCTTATTATGCCAATATATTGTGCTGTATATGCATTTGGGTATCTTAAAATGACCTGCTTACATATAAATAAATAGATTTATACGCTACGATGGGCCTCGGGCAATAGATTGTGAAATATTCTTTCAGTTTGAATGTCGCTGAAATAGAAATTGTGTATATCACATATATGGGAACAAGCGATCTTTGTGAATGAAATCGCGTGACACACAGGCAGAACAGTTATCCGCAGTTATTTCCCTTTTGTTTCCCACCTTTCTAGAACATTAGCAGACCATCTGCTAAGGTCGAAATATTATCATCGTCGTCTTACAGTCTCTTATTTCGTTTGCCTTCTTCTTTTATGTTCCGTGTCCTTTCAAGGACGCTGGGGATCATGGTTTTCCACAACTTCCAGTTCTTTGTCGAGATTAGTAAACTTTGTCTTTTTGCTACATCTTCTAATCCCCGTTATGCCAACCATTTACACAGTCACGTCAGGTACGTTATGCACTGTTACTCTATGTCCTTCTTGCCTTCAAATTCTACTGTGAGAGTCAAAATTTGCAGGTCTACATTATGTGAACTGGAAATTTCAACTCTCTTTTTCAGATGCTAGGTATATGTATCATTTTGGTTTTTATTTTCATTAAAACTTCGTCGTTGCTCACATGTTCAGTCATCGAGTTCTTAGCATCCTTCTGTAGAACCACATGTCTTTTTTCTCAGATCTTACTAATGTTATGTTTGAGTGTCTTCTTTATTATCATTCAGAGAAAATTTAACGAGTATTTTGAAGAAAATGCTTTCTGTATGAGTCAGCAAATGACGTCAGTTGACTGGAAGTATTTCCATATTGAAGAGAAATGCAAGCTTAAACGTACATTACTCGATCTGTATTGGGTTAAACTATTTACACTTAAGTATGAGAAACTTTGCCTGTCACTTTTTCCTCTCTCAGTCCCTCTTATCTGTCTGTCTACCTATCCAAATTATACACACACATTATATATATATATATATATATATATATATATATATATATATATATATATATATATATATATATATATATGTGTGTGTGTGTGTGTGTGTGTGTGTGTAGTTGTGTGTGTGTTTCTGTGTTTGTAAAATGTGGGTGCGTCAGAGAAACTTTAGTCAATATAAAATAAAAAAAACGAAGACTGATTATTAATGTCTGTGCGTTCTGAATATGTACACAACTATGAATCCCTTATTGGTTGAACCGAATTCCTTTGAATATCCACTCATATATGGATGGGGACATAACGACAAGACTCATGAATACAGAATGGAAAGTATTGAATACTAAAGGAAATATATGATGAGACTGCATCCTGAGGAAACATTGGGTCGCTCTAGGTTAATGATAATGTTACTTCGGTCCTGAAACCATGCTTGACCTGAGGATCACGATTTGATGAAAGATTTAGTTTCCTATCAGCATCCGAAATAAATATTCTAAAAGTGTTGCTACCTCCAATTTACCTTACTTTTTGTATTGGTCGGTTGATATTCTTTGGCAGAAATCGCAGTTTATATGAAATTGAATAACTTCAGAATGTGAGTGAACATAGTTCTCCACTACTTCCTATCACTTGTAATTCTTAGTAACAATTGTATTTTTATCATCCGATCTACATACGTTCCACCGTTCATTCAAACAAGATGGTATGATAGTTGGCCCGGTGCTTTCATTTCTCCCGTTTTCCTGCGATATCTCTAAAGAGTAATATATTCTCTAAACCCTCCATACTGTGGCCAATGAATTTTAGGTGTCTCCTTCTTAATCTAAGTATCAGTTTTTGTTATGTTTATCTTAAGAAGTTTTTGTGCTGCTGGGGGCAACCGTTTCTGGAAATTTTATATCGTTCCGTAGAACAACATTTCTGTTGCTTCCATTTTCCTATTCATAAGACCATTTCTGTTGCTTCCATTTTCCTCTTCATTAGCATTTCAGGTTTTGCCATTTTCCTCTTCATAAGTCCATTTCTGTTGATTCCATTTTCCTCTTCATAAGTCCATTTCTGTTGATTCCATTTTCCTCTTCATAAGTCCATTTCTGTTGCTTCCATTTTCCTCTTCATAAGTCCATTTCTGTTGCTTCCATTTTCCTCTTCATTGATATTACATAGCAATTCATGAATCTTTTTATTTGTTTGTAATGACATTTTTCTCTCTCTTAGCACTTTCCATAGATTTTAAAATGCATCTTTTTGCTCTTCCAATGCATTTTAGGATTTTGATGTTGTCATCGCCAATTCAGCGTTCCCATCTTCGGCTTCTTGCTGCACTGACAACATACATTCTGTTTGTTGTACAGTTGCCCTTTCGTCCCATTTTTATTTACTGGCTTGTCTAGGAGTTCCATTAATTTACCTTCTGTTTTTCATCAACACAGTGTTTTCACACGGATCACTAACAGTATTTCATTACAGTTATTCTAATGGATTATATATGATAAGTCAATGTCAATACTTTTTTTGGAAATAAGCATTGTTGGTCATAATGGATTCCATGATTTCTAGTTCTGTTAATAATAAGTCACCCCAGTTACACAAATTATCTATGCAAGACACCTTAAATAAAGAACTCGTAATGAGTAAGATATTCGTTGGGGTCAGTCAGGGAGAATTCTAATGACGTCGCGGTAATTAGCCTAAGTAAGACATAATATTATAACCGCTAAGAGTGAGTTATAACAAGGTCATCAATGTTTTGAAACAACTTCAGACTTACACGTTTATGTCTTGTTTGTGGAAAGAATAATGAGAAACTCTTTCAAATAAAAAAATATTATTTCCCCAATGTTGTACCATTATTAATATGAGGAGTTGTACACTGAAAATCTATTTACTTTTTGTTTGCTTTTTTAAATTGTATTTACTCTATATTTAAATCTCTCATCTGGAAGATTTAAAGAACAAATGAAATAAATCTGAACTGGTATGTGATATCAGTCTTTCTATATCAAAGTGAATGCAATTTCCTAACAGATGGAGGAGAAACTTGAGGAACCAGAAATATGTTTCTGTAAGAATATGCTGATAACATCGTGGATGGAATATGAGGAAGTTTTAAGAAAAATGGAAAGAAAAATAGAACTTATATTTACAATCAGAAAAAGCGATATGAAGTTTTAGGAAAACTTAATAATGAAAGAGAGCTTGGAGAATGTAACACTCACAGGATATATTAAATTTAAGATTGACAGAGGGAAATAGCAACTAAACCTATCTGACGAGATTGTGTGAATGGATGAGAAAACAGGGAGTGGAAGAGATAGTAAAAATAGACACTTTGCTCAGAGCTACAAAGATAGGAATTTATGGAGTGTCCTGACCGCCCATATCTTGATGGGACTCGGTACAAAATAGAATAAGATAGTTGATAAGAAAAATAGTTGATAATGATTTAAACATACTATATAGAATGAAATGTTTTCCATTGGGATATACAACTTTGGACGGCAACTTATATTTTTGGCAACGGAATTGTAATGAATTTGGTCAGAAATAATAGCTGAAAATAAATCATTTCGTTCTATACTTTTCCGCTAGAATTAATAAAATAATTCTATATAGGCTTTTAAAAAGTTCACTTGGTATAACTTGCGGATGGGATACCCTCATTTATGGATGTTAATTTCGAGTAAATTAATCCATTTAAAATTAGTATTTTTCTAATATAGTATAATAAATATTTGATGAAAATATGTTTTTCTAAATATTTGATTAACGAAAAGATAGATATTTTATTGAAGAAAAATTTAGCAAAGTTTATACGGGGTGGGTTACATTTAGGAGGTACACACTTTATATTTTTAAAAATCTCATTACATTTATATTTATTTGTTACAATCATATTTGTTCAAAATTTTTATGCAAATTTTTTATCACTTTCATTACATTTTTATCACAGTTTTAATCTCTTAAGTGCTCAAAATGTCCTCCTTCAACATTGCAAAATTCCTCGAACCTCGCCAGAAAACTATGAATCACAACAAAGGCACAAATCCCGATCTTCATCAATTTCAATAAATACTTCTGAGATGTACTCTTTTAATTCGTCCACGTTGTCGGGATTTCTCTCATAAACCTTGTTCTTTCAAAAAAGAAATCCTATGTTGTTTTGTCAGATAAATTTGCCCGAACCAGTGCAGTGGTATGTTTTGGTTAAGGTTGTCCCTTACTAACAAAGCATAATGTACGTTTGCCGGAGGTGCTCAATCTCGCTGTAATAATATTTCAACGATGTTATCTCTGATTCTGATTCGTGAAGACGTGAAACAATTAGTGACACAACCGTGAGGGTGATTTTAGCCCACGCTGTATAATATTAGAAAATTTTAAAAAACTATCAAAACAAGCTGAAGTAAGCGAAGTGTCTTCACTTATATTTTAGAAATATTTGACGTTAGTTTCACAAAGTAAAACCCAACTGCTGACAATACGCTTTCCAGATGTATGAGCGTTATGAGAATAGTATATAATGGAACTGATATAAATTTGATTGTCTTGTACTTCCTAGCTCTTAAATTCACTGATAAATTCAAATGCTGTTGAAGGTTGTTGAATTTAACATGTAAACATATGTTTCTTTAGTTTTATATTTATTGCGATGTCGTAAAATTAAGTAAAGTTGGACTTATACAGACGTCAACATATATCTCCACAAATTAGAAACGTTTTGAATTAAAAGACTAATTGATATCGAGTTCAGCCCATTGTCAATTAGAGCAAAAAAACTGGATGCTAACTCCTTTGAAATCTTATATTTCCACGTTTTGGAACTGACACAATATATGTTTTACGTTCGCTTTTGTTACAAATACACTTCATGCATACGCACACATACATGCACACTGTATGTATTATTGTATTATTCCATTTATATATTTTAAGTGTGCTTAATTCTAAGGGTGCTGAAAAATTCTCGGTTCAATTTACGTCGTAATACTGACCAAATAACTAAAGATCATATTATTGGAGAAGCTAATATGGCCGGGCTTATACCTTTTCTGCACCCCAAACACATATAGATAGATAGAGACAGTGTGAACATAAGAAACAACACAACATAGTGACTGTCAGTTTCACTTTTCATTGAAATTACAAGTAAAACTGACAGTCACCCTGCAGCTTGATTCTTATATGCACATTATCTATCAATGTAAACGCTCTTTATCCGATATTAATCTTTTTTTTCCATTAAATATCTTAAATTTTATTATCTCCCATTATATATATATATATATATATATATATATATATATATATATATATATAAGTTCATGACAACATACATGTATAGATACATATATTTTAAAAAAATTTAGCAAAATGTATAATCTAAACTGAACATAAACTATCTTTTACAACTCTCTATCTATTTAAATATGTTATGTAATTAATACTAAAGACATTTTAATAGTAATTTCCTAATCTGTCATTTACCTTAAATTGAATTAAATATTTCGATGAATAATCCAATCGCCCTTTGGCTTGCTCCATGGTTGAATTAATTACAGTGCGGCTGTTAGATGTTTGAATTACTTTCGGTACTAAAGTCCAGTAAGGCCGAAGGATTTAAAATCAAGATGTTCTTAACAAATTCCTTCAATCGCACATTATGATATCTACCACTGTTCATTGGGTCATTTTTGAATATGTGTCGTAAGAAATACAATAGGCAATACTTGCTGGTGTCAGCTGTTAGCAATTAACAAACAAAATTACTTAAAATTATTCACCAGTTGCTGTGTTTTATCAAAAAGAAAATGTAAATATTAGCCTACGCAGATCATGATAGCGTTAAAGTAGCAAATAATATTTGCACAATGATTGAAGTCATTATTAACAACAACATTGTACTGAGTATATTAATATTGATAAGGCAGAAAATCGGTACAAGTTTGGTAGGTACTGTATCGAAACAATTTGGGATGGCAGGTTCAGAAGTATATAAACCGGAAAGTGGATATCAAGTGCTTAATGCAGATATGATGATGGTCACAGTTATAGAATGGTGGAGTTCTCGCTGTCGTTTGAGCTGATCATCTACCAGAACTGGTCTGAATTGGAAGTTTCATTAAATCCCGAGCAACCAATACTTAGCGATGCGAGAAATGAACGGGTATTTTTTTTCAAGAAAGCCAACAGAAAGTCTGTCGCAGTACTTCTTTTACAATGATGTTCAAAGCCCAAGAGCCACTCGAGGTAGAGGTTACAGTTTATGAGGATGTTTGGAGAATATAACAGTTAACCCTAGACTTGAACTGGTTGAGAGTGTATTGATCGAGAAAGCGTCCTCTTGAGAATCGTTTGCGCAAAGCGGTGGTTCGTGGGAAGCAGCTGACCAATGAAATACGAAGGTAATGAGTGGTTCTCTTCAATGTGCGTGTCACGGCTGGTCTTAGCCGTGATGATGATAACTAGTGGAACTAATGAATGTAGTCTATCTGAACACTTTCCATGGAAATAGCGATAGAGCAATGAGAGCCTTGCGACTTTTCGACTGGGAGAAAGAGATTGTAGGATAGAAAATATTCGTCAGTCACACCGAAACGGATTCGCTTTTGGACTCTATCATGTCTGGAAAATGAAGATTGGATAGACTTTGCCCATGTATGACAAAAGTACAAAAAAAAGTACAAAAGTTCAGTCTAGCATTTGAAAAAGTAGAGAATAGAAGGAGGAGACAGGTACGTACTGGAATGGTACAAGGAGCCGAACATTTTTACAGCATATTAAGCGACAGATCGTATATATGAATTGATTATCCGATAGATTTAATCTGCGAAAGAAGTCATATGACAGAGCACATTACATCGACCCTTGTTGTACTCATATTAAGCAATGATGAGACCATCTTCAATATGTAAGCCAGCATCATGGGAAAATGTTCTCTTGGCCAAATATATTTTATTTTCGTGAGTTAGATGAAAAGATGCGAACGTGGGAGGTATAATATATGCAAAGCGATGGCACCCAGATTCACTGTCGGAGAGCATCAAACAAGAAGACTCTTTAGAAGTATTGGGTACTTTCATTCATGGAGAAGATATAACCTTAGCAAGATATACGTTTTCACAACAACAGCCTTTTTCTGGTGGCAGTGATAGCTTCTGATGAGATTATGCACCCTGTCTTGCTACAGACCTAGCTTTTAGTTCCATTGAGCAGTTATGGTATGTGTTCTTCTAAAAAGCTGTCTGTTGTTAATATTGTCGTATCCTGTTGGCGATCCAACTTAAAAAAACAAAACAACCAGAAGGAAAAGCTTAACCAGCTATCGTTGATCCAGGGTATAAAAAGGCCTGAAAGCATAAAAAGCACACGAATGAATAGGTCACAAATCAGATTAGCTAGGTCTAGGATAATCAGAGACGACCAAATTCTCCCCACTCCCCACTTTAGCCTGTGTAACACGATTGCGTTTTTTATGCATTAAACATACACCTTCCGCGGCCCAGATGACTTGGATCAATGTGTAGCATTTTCAGCCATCAACATCTGCAGCTCCAGCTCGTCATCGGCCGAACTCCAGCATTCGCCAACTCATGCTGCTCCAGCGATCCTCGCCAGTAGCAACGATAGGCAACAAACTGTCTTTTTCAGAACAACACGTTTTAGAACAACGCTCTTCAGCGGCTACAAAACTGTCCTTTTCAGGACAACGTTCTCATCCTCAACACGAAAATGCAGAGGGCACTGTAACCTTATTTTTGTTGATGCATTAATTTCTTTAACGAAAATAAACTTGGCAATATTTTTACTCAAGTCTCCGTTTTGATTGTTGTTGTCTTCCATCATTTAATCTCTTTGCGGGTCAGTATACCACCAGAAATTATATTCTGATACTAGTTCACTAGTAATTTTCTCCAGTCTATGATTGATAGGTAAGAGTTACTTCTTCGTGGAAGGTAACATCGAGGGCCAACACATTATTATGAAAGTAGTCATTATGCATATTCTGCTGGTGTCAGTGGCCAGTATTTTGGCAAGTGTAAATGTCCTTCTTCACAATGAAGAGTGAAATAAATGTTCTTCTCCATTGTCGCACCGTGTTATATTAATATATGCTAATTTTTTTTTCTTTTTACGGCTATATCACGTTGAAATACCGGTTCTTGTTCAATCACTGAAGTTAAGCAACGTCGGGCCTAGTCAGTAACTAGATGAGTGACTGTCTGGGAATAACAGGTGCCGTAATTTTGAATATGCGTGTGATGTAATGGATAAACGCTTGAGATTGCCGAGTTCGAATTTTAATCGGGTTCGTTACATTTTATTCACTTGAGTGATCATGAATCAAAAATGATTCTCGAGGATGTCTGCAAACCAGAGAAGAAGAAGAAGAAGAAGAAAGAGGCGAAGAAGAATATTACATTAGCTAGCCATGTCCAATGTTTTCATCAATGAAAGTAATGTTACCAGATGTTGAAACAGAATTTTGCGCTGTCATCTAAAGATAAGGATAATCTATTTTGAGTGCTACTTATTCGTTAAATCTAGACGCAAAGTAAGAATATGACAAGTTTTCGCATATTTTTTATTATTTTTTAAAATATTTATGACTAATTATTCGTCATTAATAAACAACAAAACTAGGAATTTTACTCTTTATTGATTAGAACGTCTGTCACAGTTGCTTTTGTACTTTTATTTTATCCATAAAACAAGATTTCCTGTTAAGACTACTCGTACCAGCTGACAAAAAGTCTCACTCAAAGTAGATCCTGATAATCTCATTAAATTAACTTAAAGTTCAAGTGAATGTTCTACTTACTAGTCTGAATGCTAGAATCCACCTCAGGATATTTTTATGTCAATTTATGACCAACTACTGTCTCAGTTGTAGTTTTGAAATATTATATTACTGAAATTTGAAGCTAGCAGATTACAAGCTTAAATAATTAATTATTTTGTAGAATTATACTTGCATCCACGACTGAAAATGAGAATTTGAAGATAATCATTAATTCCAATAAAGAGTCACAAATGTTTTGTGTATATCGCATGTAATAGCAAAATTGTCCAAATCAGGATAACTGTCCATCCCATGTTTAATATCTAAAAAATTCAGTTTTCTTTTTTACAGATTTTCAGATAAGGCATTTAGCAATCTTGATACCATTTGTCGTAAGAATCACTGAAAAACCCTCCGACTTATTCAGATAGAAAAAGAACAGATAAAAATCGATTTGTCACCCGCACTATGGCTTTCCAACTGAGCAATGTTGAGAGGAAAAAGATTACTAAAGCCTTCAGCAATGATGCCAACATTCATTTCTGGCTTCCATATTCAATTTCTATTCAAGAACAATCAAGAGAACGGTGAATAAGTTTAAAAAAAGAGGGGACAATAGAGAGAAAAACTGGATCAGGATATCACAACAGCAAGAGTGATCATCATTTCGACTTAGAGCTAAATACATTATTACTGTTCAAATAGAGTCCAATATTGTTATAAGAACCACGGAGAATTCGTGCAAGATAACTTTAACCATTGCTATGATACAACGGTTCAAACTTAAACTAACAATTCAACATTTTGCTGTTACACGATTTGGACAATTTTGAAGTTATATATATATATATATATATATATATATATATATATATATATATATATATATATATATATATATATATATATGAATAAATAGTTTTAAGGCAGTCTATATTTATGGCTTAGCGCTCAATAGCTGTATATAGTCAACGAAGAAAGTAATCGTACACTGATCAATTTTGAATATTTTTATCCAATTCTCAGAATCTAATGGCCGTATGATGTCAGTTTTTTTAGATGTTAATAAGTACAAAAAAGGAATATAAAACTAGATTTTCAGAACAATAACCAATGACATACAATCCATGTAGAATGAACTGTTCAGGTGTTTAGCTTCGGAGCAACTCTATGATAACTTTTGGTTATAGGACTTGATGATGATGATGATGATGATGATGATGAAGACAACGACAACGACGACGACGACGACGACGACGATGATGATGATGATGATGCTATATTGCGTGCACGTGTGTGCGTGTGGCGTGCCGGAAAACTGAAAACGAGTTATAATTTAAAATTTTCCAATATAAAAGAAAATCAGTGTATTTTTAGAAACACTTTAGACATCTTCAAATACAGAAAACTATTTAATACTACCTCGGACACGAGAAAGGCTTCGAATATAGCCTCAGAAGGAGGAGGTAGTTCTTGTTTATCCTGGCCATCACTTCTAAGACAGCAACTTTCAAAAATGCTTTGAACAACATGATCTCCCTCTAGACGACGACCCTGACTTCCACGGAATTGATATTAAAAGTTCGGAATTATTGACTGGTTTCTCTTATCGTTTATGTACACGAATTTTGTATTGTAATTATGATTATATTTTTTTCTGCGTGTGAACATTTCATTAACAAATTTCTGAGAATAAGAATGATTTTTGTTATATGTTATATAGGAATAAAGTGTCGCTGCCAACACTTGACTTTCCACCACACCCTGGTTATTTTCGCGTAAATGAATGCAACGAACCTGATTGAAATTCGAACACGGATCTCTGATTTCTCATTCTGAGCTGGCATCCATTATACCTCCATTATACAATGTTTCGGCCGTTGTACACTCCGGCCTTCTTCAGATGTCAGCTATCAGTTATCTCCTGTTAATTCCCCTCCCCAAGTTCTCCACTGCCTTTATCCACTATCCTCAAGGACATATGGCACTGTGGATAAAGTCGTTGGTTAAATCCAGTGACAAGGCCCAAAGAGTGTGATTTCAATACCAGGTTAAGACACTGGATAACTTAGAGAAGGGAATTAACAGGCCATGACTGATAACTGACATCCATTAAAACATGGCACGTGGAAATAGAACAGTCTACCCCAGTGAGCGAAATAAAGGGTTCAGTTCGACATTCCAACCACCCGAAGAAGGCCGGAGCGTACAACGGCCGAAACGTTGTAATAAATATGGCGACAAAGGTGAGGACAATAGTCCGAATAATGTAGTGTTCATCAGAATAATTTGCATTAATATATTGAGAGAAAAGGCACAAAGAAGCAAGGTTACAACGGCGGGATAGTAACACATGCCGAGATGCCTGTCTACGTTCATTCTTTCGTTTGATCACTTCAATAATAACACATATTCTGGCTGCTCGTCCATGTAGAAAATATCTCTTCGTGTCACGTCTCTTTGCACTAATATTTTTTTTTCCTTATGTTTGTAAATCATTTAATTAATCTTCACGTTTGGTACCCGTTTGGCATTTGTTGTACATGCTTGAAGCCGGCTTCCTCAACAAAGCTGAATGTAACACAAGCTCCTTTTAACGTGTGAAGCGCCATATGGGCCAAAGACAAAACTTGATTTCTGCCCAACCCCTGCGAACACTTTCATGCTGGCATCGGTATTACACTGGCCCAACCTCTTTAGTGCAATGGGGAAGGTGCTGCCGCAAATTTGGAATCCTCGGGCTTAGCAACTTCTCCAATCTAAAATGAGGCGAAACATAGCTCCATTTACAGCACAGTACCCACGCCTCAGTAAACCTTCATTGGCAAAGGTTAACTCCTGTGCCAGATAAAAGTATAGGTTGCTAATCTGTTTTTCATTGTTTCTCTATCTTAACTAAATTTCTCTAGACGGACAGTTACAAGTCGTTTTAATTCATCCTAAGAAACTGTTTGTGTGGCTGATTTTAATCTAGGCTGTTTGGTAGCCTATTTTTAAATCCTTTTTTAAGTGTTTGTATATGGTCGTTAGTAATTGAGCATTGATATATTCTTATAAAACACAATCTCCTTTATTAGACTCCTATTTTGAAATAACTTTATTCTTCGTATGTTATGACTGTAGACTCTGTTGTGTCTTAGAGGGCCATAACACCACCTACGCTATGTGTTGCTGTTGTTTTCGCGCAAATAAGATTTTACGGTGTTGGTGTGCTAGCCCTATACCCAATCTGTTTTGAAATCAGAAGTGTACTTCTCCTAGACATGTTACCAACCAAAGCTAAAGGATCCGGTCTGCTCAGTTAATAATCTCAGGGTGGGGAGAATAGATAGATGTATACATTTCGAAATACATTGCTGGAAAAAAAAATAAACGAAACAGAAATTTGTACTCGGCACATCAATCCACATTCCGTGGCGATAACCCTTACGTTACGCTGACATTGCTCTATTTTTTCGTATAAACTTGGTAAATAGCTGATAGAATTCACTGTAAAATTATTGTCCTGCATCTAAGTGAAGGTCTGTTACTATGCCATCGTCATCTCTCACTTTTTTTTCGTTTCATAAAATTTATCATAAAAATTAAATTGTTATCTTTGAGAAATTATTTGCCGAATTAACTGTTAGTGATACTTTTTTAAGCATATATATTCGCATATATTCTTACCAATGTGAGTTGTGGATCTTTCACATTTAACACATTATTATTTCGTGGATTATTATCCTTTTAAAGTTTGTCTTTCTTTTTAATAGTTTGTTGTTCTTTTGTTGATCCTTTTATTTAATTTTACGTTTCCAATTTTGTTTCACTTGATTTATGTCTATTTTAATCAGTTCTGGTGCTGACTTTAATTATTTTCCTTTATTATGACGCTTCCATTTGCTTCAACCACACTGCTACTTCTTTAATTATAGCTGTCATTTTATAGCTAATATATTCTCTCTCAGTTCTGCTATTGCACAATGCCTAGAACTCGATTTTGATTTCCATCTGAAATGTGCTAATGTTATTTTTAACTCAGAAAAGAGCACTTCTTGCGCGAACATTTTTAACGGTAACATCTTGGATTATTTCGGGTTTTTCATCGATATTATATCAAATTGATTTTTAAATTTTGATGTGAATTTTACATTTTCCTATGTATTTTTAAGTTACCTTGTGGTCAAAGTGTTAGAATTTTAGCGTTAAACCATGGCACTAGGTTTCGAATCTCACCAAGACTGATTTATCACGGAACCAACTTCTTGAAAATATCGGCAAAACTCAAATGCCAAAATGTTCACTCTCTCACAGAAACATTAAATTCTGCTCAGCATTGTTGAAATATCAATCACAGGTTAGCAGAGTGGGTGCTGAAGAAACATGAATGTAGCTGAGCAGATCCTTCCAAAAGAAAATCTATATATTCGGACACGAGCAGCCGAATAGTATTAAATATCTTTAGCGTGATATTCATCGGTTCCTTTATTCTTTGACGTGTTTATCTTTAGTTTGTTATCAGTTTATAATGCACTAATAAAAAAACAACATAGAAGAATGATCTGAAGTCATAGATAGATAGATAGAACAGTGTGAAATTGTGTTTTATTCATCTCAGAAACTATCAGTCAAAGTGGTTATTATTTTAAAATAATATATTTACAAATGCAAAAAGAAAAGAATTCTGTAGTAATTAACACAGCACTTCTACGACATCAAAATTTTACATACTTTGGCAATTTATTTAATCATTAAGCAAGATATTGAACAAATGGTAATTACATAGAGCAATTGTCAGAGTAATTAATAGACAAGCTGAAGTTGTGGGAATCAAGCGACAGACCATGCGGTAGTAAAGTTGAAAAGGACAGGCAATAGAATATAAAAATATTAAGTAAAGATTTAATTAGGCACTTCAAATTGATTCATTTAAAATGCAAGATAATTCTGTCAAACATGCATAATATAGAGATAATATGTTATTTGAAATAACAGGTTATTCAGTATTTAAATGGGAAAATTGAAAAACTCCTATGTTAAGCGTTTCATTCCTTGCCTTAATCAAGGAATATATATATATATATATATATATATATATATATATATATATACAGATAGATAGATAGATAGATAGATAGATAGATAGATAGATAGATATTGATAGTATTAGTGGTTACTATATTTATATATATATTTCCTAGAGGATAGAATCCAGGTAGAGCTCAATGTCCAGGACAGAGAAAGAATATATTATAAAAGGCTCAAACACTTTGGGTATAATTTATTACATTGGAATCATAATCAAAATTCAATTAATCATACCTACAAATTGAAGAATATATATATATATATATATATATATATATATATATATATATATATATATATATATATGTATATATATATATTCTCTGATTATTCTTCACCAGCAGTGTAAAGTGATCAGCTGAATTCAGGAGAGGAAGAGAGAGTCTTGGAGATGACCCATGGTCTGGATGCGCTGCAACTGCAACCCCCGAGATAAACATTGATCGTGTTCATACATGGAGGCGATTCACTATAAATCAAATAACCAATGCTATTAGGGTATTCCGTGAGAGAGTTGGGAATATTTTACACAAGGACCTTGGCATGACGAAGGTTTCTGCTTGATGGGTTTTACGTCTTCAGACATCTGGTCAACTGGCCAAAAGCGCACTAGACTTATCATCTCACAGGAAAATCTGACATTGTATCAGATTCAGCTGGTTTCTTTTATTGTTTCCTAACCTAGCATGAGTGATGGGTTCACCAAAAAGGGAGAATTCATGCATTGGAAACACCCAGCCTCCCTTGCACCAAACAACCAAGATCGTTTCTTCAGCAGAGAAATGTTTGGAATGTAAAAGTTATGGTGTTTATTGACTATCCTCAAAAATGCCACAACATCAATGGGGTGCGCTATACCAACTTGATGAGGCAGTTACGATAGACTATCAAATCCAGACACACAGGAAAACAGACGAAAGGGGTCTTGTTTCATCACGATACGATATATATATATATATATATATATATATATATATATATATATATATATATATATATATATTCTGATTAATGCAAGAAATGAAATATATATATATATATATATATTGGTGTTTTAATAATTTTTTTCTTTTTCAGTGATGTTCATACAATACAAGATCCGGTAATCACTCAAGTTAGAGGTTACGATTCATTAGTTCGAGAAAACGTGCTCTTGTGAGAACTGCTGAAGTGGAACTTACTGTACACAAATGAAATACGGAGTGAATGAGTGTGATTCTCTGAAGTATCCGTAGCATGGCGGGTTCTAGCCGAGAAAGTCAGAGCACTTTCCATGGAAGTAGCGATAGACCAGTCAGAGGCTTGCTACTTCTCGTCTGTGAGAGATGGGTTTCAGGGTGGAACATATTTATTCACCCACAAGAATGTGAAGTCGCTTTTGGCTCGAAACTGGAAAATGTGTACTAGGCAGCTCCTGCCAATATATGATAGCAGTACACTATTTTAGGCCTGATCACGCTCTTGTAAACGTAAAGGACAGCACGAGTAGTCAGGTACTTCCTGGAGCAGTACAGGGAACCGAGAGTTTGTCTTCCATTTTTATCGATGGATCGTATGTACCAGTTACATTGAAGGTAATGGTTCAGTTTGATGTCCAATAGTCGCTGTAGACACAGAGCCTCCCTGAGGGAACATCCATTCATCGTGACTGGCGGTTCTTCAGGATCCGATCGGCGATGATAGAATGTAATTAATTCCGTCTTACATTAACATTATTTTCGTAATTTGTGAGGTCCGATGTATATGTCCGCATTGGTTCGCGAATTCCATAGCTGAATTATTGTGCGTTTAATTCCATGGACATATAATGCAGATTTAGACAAATATGGCAAGAAATTACTGAACATTACTAAAAATAGAAAGACAAGATATCTTTAGAAATGAACCGCAGAAAGAGAACAATTTAACCCATAGATTAAATGAAGGTTTCAGTTAGAATTTCGCTGGAGGCTATGCAGAAGATACCTGAAGAGTGTTGGAGGGAGAAACGACCGAAATCTTTTGACAATAACAATAAAGATGACATTATTCGTTTTGTAAATGATACTAATCGTTATTTACATTATTCGGTATGTTTTCCTTATGTTTATTGCCATATTCACGATGTTTCGGCTTTTGTACGTTTCGGCCTTCTTTAGATGTTGGGTTTTCAATCGGAACCCTTCATTTTATAAATAATAATTACAATAGCTCATCTCAGAAATATAGACAGATATTAATCATGCAAAACGTAATTGACAAATTACAGAAATGAATGCCTTCAAAGAAATTATATTATTTGATAGCAGTGCAATTGATTGTACAATCCATAGGTCGGGTTGTATATATCCAGTGGAAAGAGAATAACCAGTAACTAAAATGAAGAAGATAAGGTACACTAAGAATAGACAGTGGAAAGAAAACTATTTACAACTGAAAATTAAATAAGTGGTTCGAAATTCAGTAAAAGTTACTCGGATAAGCACACCCCTGAAGTAGGCAGGAGTGTATAACGGTTGAAACGTGATAAGAGCAACGAACATGATATTAACTCGACACTAAATAATGTAAATAATAATAAATCCTCGTATGAGAACTTCACACAGGAAAAAACTTCCGGATATATTTCAATCTGTTTCTCTTCTCTCTTGAAGGTTTTACGTGATATAGCATAACTTTTAAACAATTTTGAAATTCGAAAATCTAAATTACAATTAAGTAGTATCAACAGCTAGAATATCTCTGACATTTACACTGAGCACTTTTTTTCACCATCGATTGTTTTGCCTAAGCAGGGAAAACAAATAATTTGGGTGGATTTGTTAAGGTTAAAATGTCGCCTTGCACGCCGACATATACGGTATTTTATAAACCAATTGAATAGTATTGATTGATTCAATTTTACGGCTTATCAAACGTTGTCAGATTGTTTAAAGCCAGAAAATATTTTTTTTAGATAATAATTGTTTCGTGATACAAGACTTAATAATTAACCCATAGCTGGTGGGGATAGGTGGACTTATAATTTTTCAAAGGTTTTTGCACGTAAGTAAAATTAATGAACCTAACAAGTATTCGAACTCAACTCACCGATAATAAATTCCGAGTCATAGATCATTACACAACTCACACATCCCAAGTGGCTACTCCTCTAGGTAGAGACCAGTCTTGATGTTGCTTAACTCTAACGATCGCTCCGGGGCCGGTGTTTAAAGCAGACATGGTTGCAAGTCTCAATACACTATGTATTCACCGTAATAGGTTTAACAATAAATTTAACTTCAAGAATGCTATTTTAATTAAAAGAGAAGTAGTTTATTCAGGCGAAAATGTACTGAACAGGCAATAATATCGGAATCTTTCATAGAAAAATACGTCCAGAATCATACAATAGTTATGATTTCCTAATAAAACTACTGCTATTACAACAGGATATTTAAAAACAACAGTGACAAAAAACAAAACAAAAAAAACGATTATATATGTATGTGTGTATGTGTGTGTGTAGATAGGTAGGAAAGAAGTTGGGTCGCTAGATGACTACGTATGTAGGTACATAGGTAGGTGTGTGAGGCTTCAATTCGTTTTCTTTCGAATCCACTCATACTTACCTCTGTGTATATTAAGCTAGACAGAAATCTATCTGGCCAAATAGAAGTAAGCGTGCATTATACATTTTTTTCCATCTGACCGTGTCAATGCACCTTTTTCGCCTCTTTTCCCTGGAGTCATCATAATGTCCATTCTTGGCCGATGGCAGACAAACAGGTGTGACTCTCAAGTCTGGCTTGAAAACTAGCGAAGTTAGTGCGAATACAGACCCCACCAAATCTGCCGTCCTCCTGATCAGCACCTCTGTGACGCCGAATACTGACAGATGTTGTCTGATAAAGACGCTAGTTTAAAACATTGACTTGCTACCTCGCTTATTGGTTTTATTGGCTAAAATAGTGTTCGTCTTGGTCAATGAAGAAATGCCCTTACGTGATAAGAGGAAAAGAAAAGATGGAAATGACTAGTAAAAATGAAAAACAAGGAAAATTATTTTAGACATTCATCTCACAGATTTTGCAGCCATGCAGGCATAATGAATAACTAAAAAGTATATCCTTTATACGGACAGGTATATCATTAAATCCGTATACTAATGATGGAAAACTCATTTATTAAACAAAAGTAGTTTGGGAAATTCTTCTTCCTTGTTACTGCACTTAATCCAGAGGTGTATATACATAGTAGAAGTTAGCACCCGCTCGCATTAGAACATCGGAATCGTCAACCTCTTTCTTTATTCCCTCCTTACCCTCCTTGGCGGTGACAGTCATGATGACGATTGGACACGGGTTGTCCTACGCTAGAAAGGCCGTTTTGCAGTAACGGTTTCCCAAGTCTTAGGGTCGATGTTGGCCTGTGTCAGGGATGTTTTCAAGTGATCCTTGAAGCGTCATTTTGGGCATCTGCGTAGCCTCTTGCAGTTGGCGAGTTCTCCAAACAGGGTGATACGTGGGACTCATTCTGGACACGTGATTCGCCCAGCGGACACGATATATTAATCACATGCATAAAACATTATACAGTGAAATTTTCAGATGGAAATCCAACTAATAAGTACATGTCAGGCTAGGTATATTAAGATGAGGCTTATAATGATGCAGTCAATCTTCGAAATCTGGATTAGAAATGAAGCATGAACTTAGAATACTGATTACAGAGAAACTATCTGTCGTTATAATCAGAAAGCAAATACGATAGAAATGTATAAACAGATCCAAAAATACGTACATTATTTGATTTGTTGTTGTATCCTGAAAGCAAAACAACATTATGATATACGCTATAAATGAAAGTTTGTGCTTAATTTAGTGTAAATTTGTGCATCACATTTTCAATTTGAAATCATCAGAAAAATTTCTGATAACCATGACTTTCCAATACACAACTTCTCAATAGCATTGCAAATAGAAACTGCATTCTGGAAGGAAAACTTAAACATTCATTTGAGAAATAACACTTATCAAAAATAAGAGAGAGTATAATGTTTATTAGCATTCATTTTCTAGCCAGGGATAAGAATTTCTAATAAAACCAAATAACATTTACGGATTTATAACTTTTAAAGCAGGATCTTCGCGTAATGTAGTGAGTATCGACGCGGATACTGGGACTCATATGCCCAGGTCAAATTCCTGCTGTTGCGTTCTATTTTGATCAGATACTCTTAGAATTGCATTCGCACACCCAGCTAGAATTACATGACAGTGTAGACTGGGATCTTTACCAGTGGTTGGCAACCAGTCTACGAGAAGGGCTTCAAAACCGGTTGGACATGAGAGCTAGTAAAGTCACCCATAAAAATGTCTCCTTTGTCAGTTAATAAACCTTAATATTTCTTAATTTTAACCATTAATTTTGTTTGCAAATCAATAAATAATCACATTTAAGCGGGAAGTGAAGTTTTGAGGACACCATATATATATATATATATATATATATATATATATATATATATATATATATATATATATCTATTAGATTCAGTTTCGAGATTCGTAGAAGCCGTAGACAGAAATTGTGCATTCCTTAAATAAGTAATTCGATTCTTATCGAAGGAACAATTCTCAATGTAGGCCGGTTGTTATTAATGTCTGCGTCAAAGAAGATAAAAAGCAGGGACAACAACTCAAACACGTCCACCTGCAAAAAGTAAAGATTATGAGGACACTTGCTATATCTATTCTGGTGCTCCTGCTGTGCATTTTTGACAAAATCCAAAGAAAGATCTGTAGTGTAATCGATCTGGACTTGACTCCTTTACTTCAGTCACTTTCTCGCCGACGTCACGTGCCTTCCCTCTGTCTTGAAAACTTCTTTGATGTGCTTTTTTTCACTGATGCCCCAACTACATGAATTTAAGCGTGCTACTAGATTGGCATCTAGGTCCCACCCTTTTATTTAAATGTAACCGTCACTTCTACTCCAACAGTTTATTTTTACGCGCTTCCCACCTGTGGAACTCTCTTTCGTTTAATTACTTCCCTGATAATTACAATCTTCAAGAATTTAAATGCGACAGTAATCGCCATCTTCTATTTCCTTGAATCCTGTTTATCTTTTGTCCTTTTCTCAATCCTCGCTATCCACTGTTTTCTCTTTCACTTTCATTCCCTGTAAATGTGTATTAAAGGCATACCCTCCTTAATTGTGATGAAATGATTACAAAATGGAGAAAAGTCTGTCTGATATCATTCAGTGCATCCAAAACTAAAGTAGTAGCATTGTCTCACATAAGAAATAATGTTGGATAAAAAAAATCCTTTCTAAAATTAAAGATGTCTATGTAAAACTATATTCTGCTCATACTACGTATAAATAGCTTAGAAAGAAACACGCTAGTGGTGGCAGATATACATAGTGTTTGTCTCTACGTGTAACTAGTCACTAGAAGTAGTGTATTTAACATATAATCGCTTTGAAACATGGCAAAACGAAGTCCTCTGAGTTCCAAGCTAATTATCCTCTCCATTCGAAAGTTTCTTCATAAAATCTTCAACTTCTAACAATTTCCACGGATTCATTTCCAACTCTGCTATAAACGTGCACCGTTTAACTATGGCCTCAGGTGATGCGTCCCAAGACAATGCTAATCTATATCAGATGATACTGAGCAAAGATGCCAATAAAAGTCTGATAAGATTCCTGTAATAATCAGAAGAATAATACTACCGTTTAAAATAATATAGACACTAGTCTACATTGAAGAACTGAGAATCTTTGGAAAATTCGTATAAAAACGTATTTTATATTTAAAAATACAGAAAATATGAGAACGCCGTTTGATTCTTGTGTGCGTGTGTGTTTATTATTTTCCATTTTCTAACATTTCATGTTTGTTTTTATATTAGGTTGTTTTTTAACGTTTAAAACAACACATCGAACACAATTCCAAGACTAACTGTTACATTGTTTCTTGCAGACTAGTTTTCTCTCCTGTGTTATTATATGAAAGCGTTTGAAAAGGTAGATATGTTCCTAAAAAGAAGGACTCAGTAATTCAACAAATGTCTGATAAATGCGGGGATCATTGAGTGAATGGCAAAAGTAAATAGGACACTTTTGCAAAAATATATTGAAGAAATAAATAAAAGCGGGAAATTATGAACTTAAAATGCGTGATATAATCTTGCTGAAGAGTCATTTGAAATGTCTAATTACTAATTCCCCTATGAGTTCAAAGGCCACTGTAGGAAAGATATTTATGCACATTTGGAACGTTTCTATATCCAGTTCCAACAAAACGCTGATCATGAATATGTATCCAAGAATTTTGCTCACATGATTTTCGGCATGTATGATTCTTTGACATACATACCGATCGTAATTTTAAGTTTCAACATTTTTGTTAATTCGATTTCAAAGGTCATATATATATTTTTTTAATTCTTTTTAGAAACATTGGAGACCTGTAAGTCATATCTATTAGTTTCCAGGTTTCTTTATTATTATTACTATTAGTAGTAGTAGTGGTGGTGGTAATAGTAGTAGTAGTAAGGGAAAGAAGTATATATATATATATATATGTGTGTGTGTGTGTGTGTGTATGTGTGATTTAAAAGAAATAATTTTAAATCTTTCTCTTCATGTTCCAAATTAATTAAAAGGCCTGCAAATATATAATATATCATATATGTGTGTATATAATAAATATTTTCACTCTTAATTCAAGTATTGCTATCGTTTTTTGTCTTTTTATTTCTCAAATTCCATTAACAGGCCTATTAAATATATATATATATATATATATATATATATATATATATATATAGAGAGAGAGAGAGAGAGAGAGAGAGGAGAGAGAGAGACAGACACATCTGATTATATATACTTCTTTGAAAACCAAATTGTTACATTCCATCACCGCCGATCTTCCACCAGTCACGATGAACAAATGTCCTCTGGAGGAGGCAACGTGCCTTGAAAACATTTTGGATCTCAAACTCACACCCTGTCTCAGTTTGAACTCCTATATACGATCCATCCCTTAAGAGGCAGGTAAAAGGATCAGCTCCCTCTACCTCTCTAGTAAATAATTCCACATTCTATCCACTAAGTTTATAAGAGCCATATCAGGCCGAACATTGAGTATTGTTGTTATATCTGGACAGGAGCTGTCCACGCATCTCTTTCCTGTCTTCATAGAGTTCATAAACGAATTATTTTTCACACACTAATCTATCTCTCGCAGGCTAGTTTCTCGTAGCTCTATCGTTACTTCCATGGAAAGTGCTCTAACAAACTTCAATTCCTGGTTCCACCACGTCTTACCTTCACGGCTTGGACCTGTCATGCTACTTACATACTAATAAACAACTCAAATTCCTTCCATATTCTGTTGGTGAGAAGTGAGTTCCACACAAATAGTTTCTTCTCACGAACCACTGCCCTATGGAACAGACTAGCAATCTTATTATGTTCAAGTCTAGAGTCAGTCGTTATCTTACCCTTCTATCCATCTAAAAAAATAGATAGATAATGATTGAACAAATTCCGATGATATGTTAAGCTAATTAAGTGAATGTTTTCTTTACATTTATAATACTCTTTTGAAAAATAACCATTTCCACGCGTTGAAACAGGTTTTAAAACATTACTGATAGAACCTGTTCACAATTTTTTGTCTATCTTTCTTGCTCTCACCAATCGGACATATTATTATTGACATAAAAGTTCCTTCAATTTGCAAAATTTATTATCATTATGATACACTTAGTTTTCTTATTTATGATGACACACTGCTTGAGCGGACATGAAGAGATAATAGGTATTTTTAATGTTTCAGACTAGCAGTAATTATTATAACCAAGCTAGTTTTATACCCGGGTGTATAAACTGATGTAGCCTAGGATATATAAAAGCCGAGCGGAGAATAACTCCAGGTATGGCCTGGGCTGAAGCATCACCTTTTTTTTAGATTATAGTTATTAGGGAATCAAATGAGAGGAAGGGAGTTCCACTGTCGGGAAAAGCGAGAGAAGCTTTTGGAGTAGAAAGTGCGGTTATATTTTACTATTTCAACATTAAACGGGTGGGACCAAGATGCCACGCTTAAATTCATGAAGTCGAAGCACCAGGGAAAATAGGTCGTCAGAGTAGTTTCCATGAAAATATTTGTAGGAAAGACAGAGGAAAGCTACATCACGTCTGTGAGAAAATGACTAGAGTTGAGATGCCAAGTCAGGAGCGATCATTTTTCAGATCCGTTTTTGGATTTTGTCGAGAACCTTGAGATGAACAACAGAAGCACTGGACCAGATATGGCAACAGTATTCAATTCATGGACGAATGGTAGATTTGTATATGTAAAGAATGGAGTCAGACGAGTTAAAACCTTCTGGCGCGAAACAGAGAGTCAACTTTCCTTGTGGTAGATGCAGCTATTGATTCAGTGTCATCGTTTCACGTCGAGTCAGTGGAAAACGTGAGACCAAGAAGTCACAATGAGACACTCTCTGCTCTTGATGATGTCATACGTTTGAATATTGATAACGAATTAACCAACCTTTTGCAAATTATTTAAAACCAGAAAATTATTTTGGATTGTAAGTTTTTTTTTCTTTTTGTTTTTTTTGTGGGGGGGGGTATTAATGATTTAGTGATACAAAGGCGAAGATGAGATGAATTCATACTTTTCCCAGGGGTATTTGAGCGTAAGTGAATATAAAGAACCAAACTAGAATTGGAACTCTTCTATTCGATTAAAAGTTCTGAGCCATTATCCTTTACACCACCCGCCTATCCAAGCTTCTAGCACCTGTTATTCTCAATCGGACACCTATCTAAATACTAACCATGCTCGACGTTACTTAACTTCGGCGATCAGCGTGTTTCAACGTGATGTGGCTGTAAACCCTTGGGTGTCAACGTTGTATATTTCCTTATTGCGTTCTTTATGACAGCTTATACAGCTTTGATTTTATCATGAAATCACACAAGTCTGAACACTTCCCAAGGGATCACATTACCTAACCAATCTTGTCTGTTTTTCTTCTCTTTTCTTGTATTTCTAATTGCTGCCTTTACTCCATATACGATCAATGGTTTCATCTTTATTTAGGCATATTTGAGATTCTATTATATCCCTTGCCTTGGTCTTCATTTAGTCTGTTCTGAAATAATTGTAGTGTTTCGCTTTTAATAGCATTTCCCTTTAAAACTTCAAATGTCCTCTTCACAATCCTGTTCATATAATCACATCTGTAATTACTGTCCTTTCAGTTTTCAAATGTCTATGCAGTTTTTTCTTCACTTTTTTTTTTTTTTTGCTTCACTTCGGTGTATTCTGATTCACATTTTTCATTGTTGTTTTAAAATTTTTGGCCGTAATGAGCTAACATTCATTACTCTGTCACCTCAACTCCTGAAATGAGTCAGTACCATTAACGGCACTAACGAGAATGTCATCCCTAGAGGAAGAATGTTGCGCATGGTTATTATTTTTCTTGGCCTTTGACAGAAGTTATTTTCTTGTCCACATCAAGAAGCGTCCTGCCTATGTTTACTACACTAGTGTTTATATCGTTGGTTATATTGCTACTGTTTATTATATCTTTCAAAATCTTCCCTTCCCTTTTGTTACTATTGTTATATTTCCTCTCGTTGATTCAGTGATTATTTTTCTTACATTTCTCCTTTCATTTAAGCATAGTGATGAGTTCTTATTTTGGGTAGCTAAATTCCTACTGGGGCTCCCTGTTGAGCAGCACAAACGGTATATTACTTTTATAATTATTAATGGCCTGCAACTCCAAGGAAAAGGACTTTTTTTTTTCATCAAAATATTAATTCTAGAATTTTGTGAGCTCCATTTTTAGTTTTTTTTTCTCATCGTTCATATTTTTAATAGTTTTTTTAACCTTCTTATCATTGCTAAAATCAATTTCTTGTCTTTCGTTATCACGAGATTTCTTTCTTCTTCCACTTGAGACAATAATCACTATTATTATTATTATTATTATTATTATTATTATTATTATTATTATACCTTTATTTTCATCTGTTTTTCCTTTCGGGTCCCAACCTAAAGTCAGAAATCGGATCATGACATTTCCAACTGAATTTTTTCAAAAAAAAAAAAACCAAACCTCAACCTAAGAACACACGCATACCATATAAAACCTTACGTAAGTATTATTATTATTATTATTATTATTATTATTATTATTATTTCCTTTGATTTCTGTTGTATACACATTTCCTTCCGGGTCCCAACAAGAGACCTAAGGTCAGAAATGGTTTCATGGCGTTATTCACTGATCATTTTTGTAAAAAAGACAAAACAAAGGTGAATTAAACTCCCACACATTCCACATAGATAAAGCTTATCATAATGTGTGAGTTGTACGTGGAAGTACAAATTTTTGTATTTCTGTAAGTCATGAGGGACCAGTATCCCCTCAATGAGGTAATCCAAGGACTCCATCTACAACTGGAATTATTGATGTCTTCATGTGACACATATTTGAAATCTCCACATCAAGATCCTTGTATTTTGATAGTTTAGTTTTTTTTTTTTTTTTGAAGATCTTCAAAAATACATTACAGTCTGTAGGGTCTTCCATGTCAATACGAACGCACATTTTGTTTGTGTGGTCTTTGATCCTGATGTCTAGCCGATTTGTTTTGATTGTGTGTATAGTAAAGTCCCATATAAATGTTACATGTCCGGCTTTCGGTGATGTTCATACTCTTTACTTGCAGTTTCCTTCCCGTAAAAGTTGCATATTTTCCGGTGCAGATATTAGTCCACTCTATAATGCAGAGATTTATATTCAGTGGCTGCTGACACCGTATAACCTGACGCAAGACTATCAACTGTTTGTGGACATTT
>CAHIKZ030003813.1:292500-325000 GCA_903632075.3 Acanthosepion pharaonis
TAAAAAAGATGCTGGTTAAGGTGTTTGTTTTTTTTTACTGATCAGTAAGAGAGTGTAATGAAAATTTAAGGAGACTTGCTTTCACTTGATTTCTAATCATGGCATCGAGTCACTTCTGGAGGAAATATACATTTTAAAAATATATAGTTTAAAAATATATAGTTAAATATAAAAAACACGAATAAAATATAATAATCAAAGAAATAATGAAAACGCATGCAAATTCAAATATAAATTGTTGTTCTTGTAGTTGGAGTAGGTGTGGTGGCGTCGGTGGGGGGCTGTGGTATTCAGAGTACAGAACCTTATTTTGCGAAGACGGTCTGATATCAATTTCTGTAAGAGCATTCAAAATTCCCTAGAGAACGAATTTGGCCGACGTTGCTCCAACGATTCATAATTGCTACCGTGACTTGGCTAGGTCTGATCATCATAGCTGGGTTTGTATAGGTGTGTCTTGGGGTGGGGATGGTGGTAATACTAGTGTATGTATCGAACAGCGATCCCGATAAAATGGAATCTGGCGCATTTTCTATGCAGTCAAGAAAAGACTCCGAAAGCAAAACCAAAGAAAATTGCTTTCTTTTAAAAGCCAAAGTGAGATGCATTATTATACACAGAAGAAAGTTTCATGTCAGCCATCTACTTCGAGATATAGCACGCATACCATCGAAATAAAACTAAGCTACAAACGCAAGTTGATTCAGAAATACTCGAACAAAGATATATGTTTACAGCAAGAACGCTGAAATATTGAAAGGCACAGTGAAAACGGTGTTTTTTGTTTTTTTTTTGTAATAAAACATATTTTGAATCTATAGTATCAAATGAAAACACAAGGAATTTGAGGTTGATAGCGACATTTACGTGTCTGTAATTGATTTGTAATTAATATTATACTACCGATAGCTTTTATATCTAAGTCATACATATAAATTCACCATCATCTTCAGGATGTTGCGATTTTATGTATCCTTACGTCTTTAAAGCCTTCACGATTATCCATCATTCCTAGTAGCTCTTCAATTTGACATGTACCGTCTTCATATATTTGCTAAATATATATTTGAATTAGCGACTAATGATAGTCTGTCCATGAATTCCTGTCCACAACTAAACATCACTGATAAGCTACTGTTTACTTCTCGAGGAATAACCAGCAAATCTTTTTCTTCACTCCCGAATGACTTGTGAGAAGAGTGGTAGACGACTTTATAACTTCTTTTCATATTGTGCTTTTTATACTAATGTTCACCCAATACAAGTCCAAGAGCCACTCAAGGTAAAGGGTTACTGCGTGGTGTCTTAACAGGGTAAGAAAGGGCAAGAAGTGAAGTTTATGAGGCTATACTGAAAAAATTAGAGTCAACATTAGAGTTGAAGAAGTCAAGGTTGTACTGATTCGGAAAACGTCTTGCCGGGAGTCTGTTCCATAAAGCGGCAGTTCTTGAGAAGATGTCCGAATTGGACTTTTTTCTTCCTGTAGGGAATGAGGGTAATTCACCCTTCTGCTGATATTAGGGAAGATTCTTTTTTTTTCTTTTATCTTTTCACTCCAAGCACAAGTCAATAAAGCCACAATGATGCAAAGACTTTTACAGAGTGTGAGAGTATATGAGGGAAATTATTAAGGAGATAAAACAATAAATAAACAGGAAGTAAACAGCCATAAAATATCGATTTACATTATATTTATTTTATTTATTTATTTATTTATTTTTTTGAAGATGAAACCCGAAGAGAGTTCCACTAACGAGGTGCGCGAAAGAAAAACTATTAGCTTAAAAGAAGTTTCGGTTACATCTAGCCGTTTCAACTATGAAAAATGGGATATTGCCTGCAATCAAATTCTATGCTTCAATTTATAAAATATAGGTACCCTAGAGAGTTAATCAAAATAATTACTATGAAAATATTTATAGAAAAGCCTATGTTATGGCGTTGGAAAACTGACTGAAGCCGAGATGCCATTTCAGGACCAATAAGATTGCAGGTAATTCTTTGTATTTTATCAAGAATTTCTAAATACATGGCAGAAACACCAGGCCACATGAGGTAGCAATAAGGAATACATGGACAAATGGTGGACTTACAAATGTGTACAGTCCTGGGTATAACGATGAACTCCATCCGTCAGCAAGGCCTCTGTTCGGGAGATTGTAGGTTTTGAGAAGCATGGAACCACCTCTTAATTGCTGTTGTCTTTAGCTACACACTGAGCCCAGGGTCTTAGCCCCTGTTCTTGTCCAAGCTATGGGTAAACAGTGAAACCTAAAACAAAAACAAAACAATATGAAAGTATAATAATACATTTTTATGAATGAAAATTACCAACAATACATTTTATAGTAAAATTACCAACAATACATTTTATCTGCTGTTGAAAGCATACAATTGCGTTCAAAATATATTTAACTGAACTGTTTATTTAATCTACGAGAGTGTTTTCTTCTTGTTCCGCTGACCATATCCAAAGATATCTTATATAGTTCTTATCTTATATATTCTTCTTTTATGTTCTTTCAGAACGCACTATCATGGCTCTTCAAAACTTCCTGTGTTTTGTCGTTCTAAGAGATATTTGTCTTTTTACTATCTCTCCTAATGCCTTCCACAAGATCGCTAGGCAGTTTATTCACTGCTTCTTTCTGTCCGCCTTGACTTCAATAAGTCCTGAATGTCAAATACACCAAGCCTCCATCCATCATTATGTACCTATTGAAGTATGAGTGTCCTTTTTGTTTCCATTTTTCTCTAAAGCATCGTTTTTGCTCTCATATTTAGTCGATGGTATTCTCAGTAACATTCTGTAGAACAACATTTCTGTTGTCTATAGTATCTTCTTCATCTTTGGAAAGATTGTATAGCATTCACTGCCATATAAGAGAGCCGATACAATAGAACAAGTCAATACACTTTCCTTTGTTTCTAACGAGATTTCCCGTTTTCTTAATACTTTGCTTGTCTTTTGAAAAGCCTCTTCCGTTACTCCAATGCGCATTCGGATTTCGGTGTCGACTTTTCCGTCGTCTGTTGAAACATGTTTTAATTTGGAAATGAAATAGAAGCTTATGACGCCCAGTCAAGTTAGCTAACCAGTGTTCCACAGCTTTTCATTCAGCTTTGGATCTGTACGTAGTATTTAATATAAATGCAATTTGATTCTTGAGCTGAGCACACCTGTTCTGATATTAATCATATTTTTATATTGTCATATTTAACAATATCCTACATTCCATCGTTTATTTCTTATTTCAAACTCATTCTTTAATTAATCTTTCCTTCAGAGAATTCAGAAAATACGTTCACAAAACATAAGAAGGCATTTACGTATGTGTTGCATGTTTTTTGTTACATTGTTTTTGCTCCTCTTTCTAGTTGAACAAAGACGTTAATCCACTTCGAATACAGAAAAATATACAACTACACTATGTTGCAGAAGTCTACGATTCTCTGAAGAATTATTTCAAGATTATGCTATCCACAAATCTTCCTTAATCAGTACAATTGCTCAACATAAATTATAAAATACTTTAAAGTAAGATTAAGTTACTTTGGACGTACTTTTACATTAAAACTTTGTTGCAGAACTAAATCAAATCTGATTGCTGATTCTTAATGGTAAAGTTTCGCTTTTTTTCATTCGCTACATAGACAAAGTCAGTTTTTTTTTTGATTGTAAAAAATGTATTTGGTGTGATTCATCGATAAAACAATTTCAGTTCATCCAAATTTGACTCTTTTGTCATGCAGCAGATTTCCAATGATATTTGTATATGTTTTATTTTTGCGATTCCATATCTTCTTTACTTTCCTTCATCTAAAACATTTTTACAGTAAAGTTAACCCTGTACAATGTCCGGGGGTCACTCGAGGTAGAGGTTTACGTTAGGAGGCATTTTATAGGAGAAGATAACAGTTAACCCTAGATTTAAACAGGTTAAGATTGTAGTGATCGGGGAAATATCCTCTTGGGAGTCGGTCCCAAGGAACAGTTGTTCGCGGAAAGAAGCTGTTCGAGTGGAACTTGCTTCTCACCTATGGAATAAGGAGAGAATGTGGGGGGTTTGCTACAATGTATGTGGGATGACAGGTCCTAGCTGTGATGGTTAGAACTGGGGGAATCAAGGAATGTACTCTGTTCGAGCACTTTTCATGTAATTAGCGATTAGGCAGTGAGAGGTTTGCTATAGTTCGCCTGTGGCTCGGAGACGCTTTTGAACTCTGTCGAGACTGGAAAGTAAGGTCTACAATCTTAACCTGTTCAAGTCTATGGTTAACCATTATCTTCCCACTCCTATCGATACAAACTCTCTTCTTATGTAACCCTCTACATCGAGTGGCTCTTAGCCTTGTTCAGAGTTAACTTTTCTATTTAAAAAGAAAGCGCCAGAAATCTTCTGACTGTATTCTTCAGATCATTTGGAAATATTAGTCTGCAAACCTCTTTTGATAACCAGCCTTACTCTAAGTCAAGACACCCTATAATGTGTGTTATTTGATAAAGAAGTTTACTTATTTTAGAAAGATCTATGCATAACAAACGTTTTTATATTTTTCCCTCGGTGAGAACATCGACATTCAATATCAATATATGTACATCAATATATATAAAAATTAATATTTTTTTTCAATTATAGAAATATTAGTGGACTTCCGATTGGCAACTTCACCTTGCAAAAACATACTTGTTTCAGAAACTATAGGACAAAACTTAACATAGCAGGGAATTTTAATAATACTAATGGCTTGAAAGATACAAATACTAACAAATTATCAGTTACTATCCGTCTAAATCATTTTCCATTGCTCAGCCTCAACTTTGCTTCACCTCAGCGGTGCCGCGCCATAGATACTTTGATCGATTTGCATATACCGTAATAAAGTATTAGGAAAATGTTTTAGTAGTCTTTTATTTCATATGCGGGATGAAGACATCGTAGCGTAATGGTAAGTATATCCATTTCTTTACAGAAGACATTTGGCATTCACTGACCGAAGAATTAAAATTACTGTTGTTTGACATTTAATAAAATCTTCCTCTTAAAAGAGTTTTATCAGGAACATGGATTTCTCAATTCCACTGTTATCGCTCTTTCTAGTTTTGATGTAGACTTCCTTTCCCACCTTCTGTTTAAGGTTGTGTGGAAAGTCAATAGGGTTGATTATGTCATTATTTTCTTTTCGAGTTACATTTTTATCCATTTTAGCAAAGTTGAAGCGGTGATAGTTTTCAATGCAGGATATCAACCTTTGTGAATCGGCGTCTTGCTTCTCTCAGGAATTGTTGTATTCTTTTTTTTCAAGTGTTTTTATGCTTCTCCAAGTTTATCTTATAAATAACTCCTGATTTGCTCCCCTCCCTGAGTGTATCTTCAGGTTCGAAGTTCAATTTAATCTCCAATATTACACCCTGAACGAATATATACAAAGTTATCAAGAACAGACACGCACACACACACACATATATATATATATATATATATATATATATATATATATATATATATATATATATATATTAGTGTGTGTATGTGTCTCTGTGTGTGCGTGTGTGTGTGCGTGCGTGTGTGGGTAATTATTTTTGCAATGTTTTTTGCGAAAATTTTAGTAAGGATATTCTTTTTACATCTGTTACCCCCACTACTTATTTTAATTTTATGAAATTTCGAAAAATTACATTTTGTACAAGTTAATGTTTATATTAGCTAAAGCAGAACTTCTCGAAAAATGTAAATTCTCAATTTATTTTTGTAAAACAGAATCAGCAGTTACCGAAAAACTGCCCTGAATCGTAAAGCAAAAGTCAATAAAACTGCGACATTATTTAATTAAGCTTTTAATTGCTTATATGAATAAGATATATTATAGACACTACTTTCTTAAGTAATTATTTTCGATGAATAATGAGTTTTACTAGAATTGTTTTCATTTTTTCAAAATTTTAATTATAATAATTTATAAACTTTTAAATCTTTTAACATTCTGTCTTACTTTATAGAGGTTAGGTGATATTGTAATTAATTAAAATCTATATTTACTAAACCCAAATTGAAAAGCCTTATATAATTCATTAACCACCCAATGTTTCAAAGATGATCTGATATTTTTTTTTTGCATGTATAAACGCGCCATTTTTTTTTGTAAATACAGACGTCCATGTACGACATTATCAGTAAATAAGATCAATAACTTTAGTAAATTTAAAGCCAAACTAACTAAAATTCAATAAAACATTAGATTGCGAAGAATATTTTCCTAAAATTTTAAATTGCAGAGTAGTTAAAAATTATATAAAAATGCGATCACATTATATTCCTCAAGTAATTTGTATACACCGTAGACAAAAGATTGGATGACCTTCTGTCTGTCAGGAAAGGTGTCATTATATCACGACCTAATACGAACAGCTAGAGACGAGTTAAAAATACATTCTTGCAATATGTTAATCTCCAATTAAATGTTTCAAATCAGGTTAATTAAACTTTAAAACAGCTAATATTCCTCAAATAAAGTTTTTATAAAAGCATATTTTTATTTTTGAAAGAATTTTTTAATAAAGAAAAGTACATTGCGATAAGAGGTGAAAGATAGCACTAAAATCAGTCACATTATTTCAAAACGCAAACTCTTTTCAGTCAATTTAAATTAGTTGTGATATACAGCAAAGAATTTTGCTCCTTGAAAATAATAAATTTCATTTATAAGTATTGAATTAAATCTAAAATAAAAGCTTCACGAAAGATTTTTCCTTTTTAAAAATTGTTTTAAAAGTAATGTATCGTGTTTCTAGTATACCGTAAAACTATATTTTATTATATATATATATATATACATATATATATATAGATAGATAGATAGATAGATAGATATATAGATAGATAGATAGATAGATAATATTAGTGGAAAATATGTATATATATATGTGTGTGTACACGTATGTGTGTGTGTGAGTACATGCCTACGTGTATGTACCAACTTGTATATGTTTTTGTGTGTATTAGTATGTGTTTTTGAACATAGAAATATTTGGTCCTTGCTAGATTAGACAATCGTTATATTCATCTTCATATATTTATATTTGATTTCTAACCTGTAGTCGATATTAATTTGTCAAATTTTCTCAATTACAAAGCGGCCCTTTAAGTAAACACAATTTTATTTTTCTTCGTCCCATCTCTCTCTCCCACCTCTTCTCTTTCTTTTTCCCCCTACCTCCTATCCTAACTTCTAATTGTCTATGGTGTGTGTATGTCACCACGAAATGTATCTTTATGCATTAGACATCCGTCGACTTTCTTTCTCTCCTCTTTTTAATTCCCCCCACCACATCTCCTAAAATTCTCTCTGTTAAGGTTTCATCTCCTTCCTCCTTATACTTACACTTTCTCTAAATTCTGTTTTGATTTCCGGAGTTGTTTTTTCTGTTTTCATTTTGAATTTGTAGGTCTGATGATTTGGATCGTATTTACGATTCCAATGGAATAAATTATGACCATGGAATATTAGTGTTTAAGCCTTTTTATTATATATATATATATATATATATATATATATATATATATATATATCAAATAAAATTTCAAAAAAGTATTCACCTGCTTACTTCATATTTGTTTTTATCTATGTGTGTATACACACACACACATACACACACACACACACACACACATATATATATATATATATATATATATATATATATATATATATATATATATATATATATATATACATCCACAGACAGTCTGTTTTTGCTGTATCACAGCTTTTCAGTGTAGCTTCAAATCAGGATCGAAACCCGACTGATTTGTTATAAATCAGATACTTTAGGTCTAGGCCATTTTAACGTTTTTCTCTATACGAAATACGTTAGCTTGGCTCAGAAGAATTCAATGAGTAATCTATAATATATATATATATATATATATATATATATATATATATATATATATATATATATATATATATATATATATATATATATATATATATATATATATATATATATATATATATATATATATATATATATATATATATATATATAAGTGAGTTTTGCATCCCGAAGGAGTTTAACAGGGTTTGGTATATTGAAGGTCTATCGAGTCTTCAGTCGAATTTTCGTTTAGATACAATTTTTCTTAACAAATCCTGTAATGAAAGTAGAGTCGAACAGCTGCTATTCTAGTTCCTTTCATATCCTTAGACCTACTTTGCTTCTTATCTTTATGAACGACCTTCTCGATATCATCAGTTCCCAACTCGGTATTTTTGCTGGTGACACAACTATTACACATACCTTAACTGTAAGCCCGATAGGTCCGATAAAGCAGCTGACCTTAAATATGACTTTCAATCAGTTATCATCTGGGTCAAGAATTGGCTTGCAAATTTTAATGCGTCCAAAAACAAAACTACAGTTTATTAGTCATCTAAGAGAACCATCTTTGCTTCTATCAGCATGCCTGATAACACCCTGCAAGAGAGAAACTCATTAAACATTACGTTTTCCCCTGGCATGAAATGAAATAATTATATGAAATCAATTGGCTCGGCTTGCTCAAAGAAAAGATGCTTCACTGTGTCGAACCAACCTTTTTTTTTTTTCACCAGAAACCATCATGCACGTCTACTAACCTACCATTCGATCGTGCATTAAATATTGCTTAAGGATATTGTCTGGTGCATCTGCTATACAAAATTCTAAGAAGGGTCTATATGTTATTAGTCCTGATCTAGCATCGATCCTTCAGTCACTTTTCTACAAGCGTAACAAGACTTCCTTCTTTATTTTCTATAAAAATGTTCATGGCAGTTGTTTTGATGAGCTTTCCTCTTTAGTACCTATATTGCATGAATTTAAGCCTGGAGCTAGATTAGCAACTAAATCTCATCTTTTTTTGCATTCAACTGTAAGTTCATTTCTAATAGTTGTTTTACTCGCATTTCTCGCGTGTAGAACTCCCTACAGGTTTCTTGATTCCTTGTTCTACGATTTTCAAAAAACAATAAAGAAGTAAATCACTCGCCATTATCTGTCTAACTAACTTTCTTCTAACTAACGCCTTTCACATTTACTTTCAGTCTCATTAACTCATTAACATGGGATGAAACGTAACTTGAGTATCAGTTTTCTAAGTTCCAATGATGTCACAGATTTTTTCGCCATGTTTACAATGCAAGAGCCAGTAAAGAGCCGGTGTACTTTAGTAAAATACCGGATTTTATATTCATAATTATGTATATACATATACATACACATACCTACATATATATGCATACATATATATATACACACATATATATACATACATATATATATATTTATATACACACACAAACATACATACATATACATACATATATATATATATATATATATATATATATATATATATATATATATATATATGTATATATATACATAGATACATATACATATATACATATACATGTATACATATATATATATATGTGTGTGCGTGTAGAGATAGTTACATAGATAGATAGATAGATAAATAGATAGATAGATAGATAGATAGATAGATAGATAGATAGATAGATAGCATCCCTCTATGTTAGTCCATTTTTCTTTTTTATTGCTCACTTGAATATTATTTATTTTGCTATTCTTTAACTTCTTTTTCAATGTAGACTAATACACCATGATTCTTTATTTTTCATGGAAATGCTTTTATATTTTCATTTCTATCTATTTTTTAACTTCGCGTACGGCGAAAAAATTTTAATGTTTGATAAAAACAAATTTGGAAATAACTTTATGTGAACCATTACGAAACATTTTTTAAAAAATACATATAGAATCGTTTCTTATGCTTGTTAACGTTTTCAGGCGTCGTTTTATCATTTGCTCTGAGAATATTCGATCCTTGCTTATATCTATAGAAAGGTTTATATTTAGAAAGAAAGAATGAATACATTTTAGTTTGTCAAGAGAAATTGAAACGAAAATGTCATATTTAAATCACACTATTGTTTGCTTTGTATACACAACTCGCGCTTGTTATTGAAATTTGTCCTGAAATCAAGTTCTCACGCAAACACTTAAAATAGGATATTATAGTAGCATCTCTATTTATACATACACATTTAGACATAAATATGTATATGTATATATGAGCACGCGTGCTAACGTCAGTAGCGTGACATTCGTGGGAGTGTCATTTCAATTACGTTGTCTGTCGGTAAAATAGGTTGCCGGTTAAAATTTGCCTGTCACCGAGAGTAGCAATTGATTTTTGTTTATAAAAAAAAATCTATCTTTTTACTTCCCGCTGTTTAAGGGAAAGTTATCATGAATATCCCTGTGTATGTATGTATGTATGCAAACATACGCTTATAGATATATGTCTATATTTTCTTATTATTCTGTGTGCTCCATAATTTCCTGTCCTTTGTAGCCCTCGATAATTATCGTACTTTTGTTACCTCCTGTTCCGTCATCCATCTACTCAAGCTCGCTGGGTCGGTCAAGTGTTCATTTTCTCTGTCCCTCTTGGTTTGAATCTGTTTTGTGACTATCAAATTTTCTAAGCCATCTTTCTTCAATATTTGCGTGTGTGAAGACAAAGTAATGTTGAAAATTCCTTAAGTTTTAAAATTTAAATGCAATTCCAGATAATCGTACCACAATTCAATACACTTGGCATACCGTTCCTCAAGATCCGTTACCGCCAAATTTCTGAATCTGTATGTGTTTGAATTACTGCTATCCTGCTGCTATTACCTACAACCTCTGTTAAAGTGTTTACACTTTTAAGTCTTGGAAAGCGGAAATGAAATAAATATCGCAACAAAATGTATGTTCTAAAAAGTCAAACTCCAAATTCCTCAAGATATTAATAGTCTTGACTGCTCTGTGACTAAGTGCATTGTCATACTAAGGTAAAGAACCATTTACACAGATTTCTTCAGATATTTCCTACCTCTTTGAATTGACAGAGTTACTGTTCTACATTACATAAATCTGTGGCATCTCGGCAGAAAATAATCAAAATACTTCCAAAAGTCATTATCGACTGAATTGTGTGTCATTAATATATTAAGACGCGTCACTACAACAACGACTGTAGTTTTGTTCCAAGGTCATAGTGATAAAAATATCTCATTTTTGCTTAATACTTGTACTCATGGGTCTCTAATGGAGTATATGTCTCTCACAAGAAAAACTTCATGATAACCTGAAGTAAATCATTTCCAAATGTCACACCTTTCCTTGGTATGGCACAGTCAGAATCAAATTAAAGAATTAGTGTACAGACCACGAAATAGGCACCTTAAAATAGAAAAATATACGCATTTCACTTACAATTACATACTAACGCTTATATTTCAAGCAATGAATTGATCTGAGCCTAATTATATATGGATTGACGTGCCAAAAGTCATTTGAATGCAGGTAGTGAGTGCCAGTGTACATTGACGTTGGTGAAAAGCCCAGACCAATATCAGTGGCGCGCAGACATCTAGTGACAGTGCAAAAAACTGCTAGGCTGTTCCTAGCCAGACGAGGAGAATTATCAGAATTTGAACGGAGCACGAAAGTGAATGCCTAAAGGATGAGTCATTTCTAAATCAGGGCAGGTGTGATACCCCAGTGTCCCGTATGTATCGAGAATACCTGATGAAGAAAACTTACATCGTGTATATATATATATATATATATATATATATATATATATATATATATATATATATA
Organism: Acanthosepion pharaonis; assembly: GCA_903632075.3. Taxonomy (NCBI): domain Eukaryota; kingdom Metazoa; phylum Mollusca; class Cephalopoda; order Sepiida; family Sepiidae; genus Acanthosepion; species Acanthosepion pharaonis. Next base: position 304,223 of record CAHIKZ030003813.1, read on the forward strand.
TATATATATAGAGAGAGAGAGAGAGAGAGAGAGAGAGATAGATAGATAGATAGATAGATAGATAGATAGATAGATAGATAGATAGATAGATCTAGTTGTCAATCTAGTACCGCGCTTAATTCACACGGTTGGGTCCGCAAAGAGGGTAGTTCATCAGAACTGACTCACCACATAGAACTAAGTCTCTACTATGTGATAATAATATAAAGCCATCCATGGTTTCTGTTATTATATCTAAACTACACAGAACACACACACACGCAGAGAGAGAGAGAGAGAGAGAGAGAGAGAGAGAGACTGCGGGTGGTTGGCTGATCACTTTCGAGTACACTCTTCTGTATATTAATGTTCCCAAAGCCAAGTTTTATACAGCAACTCTACTAAGCATAATTTAGTTTCATTTCCTGCAAGAGAACGCAGAAACTGGTTTGAACTAGCTGGTGTTTGAACAAGAACAGTGAGTTCAAGCTCTAAATCACGATAACATTATGCTTGTAGAATCATCGATGGCTCCCAAAGAGTTTCTAGTTGTATTAAATTTTATTCGTATCGTGTTTCATACTTTTCAGACATTTCCCAAAAGGTCGTTATTATCAAAATGTCACATCCTTAACAAGTCGAGCATGGCAAAATACTCACCCGAGTCTTTTCATTATAATACAGACATTCTATTCACTCGCATATATATATATATATATATATATATATATATATATATATATATATATATATATATATATATATATATATATATATATATATGGTGTACGCAGGTTCGACTCTTGACAGAGGGCACGTTTTCATTATTAAGTTTTCTCGAGAACGAGACCGTTAGACGAAATAAATATTGTTTAAAACAAACGGAGCGTCAACTCAAATAAGGTTATCAATTATAAATAAAATTTTTATTGTTATGGTCTACGTAAGCTCGCTGAATGAGGCAGTGTTTTCCTGGGTTCGAATCCTGCCGAAAGATATTTATTTGGTTTTCTCGAGTAAGCAGACCGGTAGACGAAATAAATAGCATTTAATTAAGCGAAATCTTTATTCAAATGCATATATGTGTGGCGGGGACGCGCATATAATACAATGTTTGAGGAATATGTATTTCGTATTCATTAGCGAGAAAATACTATGCCCACTCATTAATATATATATATATATATATATATATATATATATATATATATATAGAGAGAGAGAGAGAGAGATCAGCCAGCCCGTAATCAGTCTGTCTGTCTATCTATCTATCTATCTATCTATCTATCTATCTATCTAAGCTGTTATAAGAAGAAATATTGTATCCAGTAATGTTAACTCTTTTCTCGTTTGTTATCCATAATCTAAACTGCCGATGGCAGTCTCTGCTCATCTAGAAAATTTCTTACGAGGAAGGCAGTCAGTACATTTATCACTTTTAAAAATTACAACATTGCACTTATACGTGTTAACGGAAAGGTGCGGTTAAAGTCTGTATTAGTGGTATGTGTCCGAATCTAGGTCAAAACTGTATTTCTAACGTTAATTTTCAAGATGCTGCCAGTTTGAAAGTCTGGATAATCAAAAACCTGAAACAACAACATATTCCTAATATATATATATATATATATATATATATATATATATATATATATATATATATATATATATATATATATATATATCAATTGAATGCCGAAAGCACTTGAATGCCGTTTCGCCCTATTTTGGGGACACAGCAGCACTGCGCATTCAGTACCGAGAATCGAATCCGGACCATTACGATATGACGCAAGTGTCATATCCACTGGACCTATGGGTCACGGTGACGGAGAGGTAACAAAACAGACTCTATATATCCCCAGCACTTCATAAATTTGTCGTGTGACTCAATTGAGTCTACTTAAATCTATTGTCATGTCTTCTATCTCCACGCCACTCAATCCAGAGCATGAGAAGCCGGTTCAAGCAGTGATATATATATATATATATATATATATATATATATATATATATATATATATATATATATAGTCACGAAGGATCTGGATAATCATAATCCTATTGGGGATTCTTCTAGTCTCGATGAATTAATTATGATTATTCAAGCCCCACCTTAATAACTATATATATTTATTTATATGTATGTATTTGCGCGCGTCTGTCTCTGAGTGTGTTTCTGCGGTATATATATATATATATATATATATATATATATATATGCGTTTCTGAATATATATATAAGTGTATATATATATATATATATATATATATATATATATATATATATATATATATATATATATTCTATTCTCAGTCATTTGTTACGCTTTAAATTTTTCTGAGTAAAAGATATACGCAATATGCTTCTGGCCTATAGGTTTTCGAGCTCAGCCTATCCATTCAAATGGATAAATTCGTGATTCATTTGCACCTTCTAAATATTTTTGCAGCTTCCTTCAACTTTTTCAAATGCGTTTAACCCGGACATTGACTCTTTCTTTTCCATAAAACTAAATATTCTTGCAAAACACCTTATTTTTTCGAAGAATTAGTTATAAATAAATAAAAGCGCCGACAAAAATACATATGAATATATAGTAGCTTAGTTATGTACCGGATTTAGTAAAATCATTTGGCTGACAAATGTTGCTTTGTTCAGAAAGCATTCAACTTCTTTTTTTTTTTCTTGTTTTTTTCTTGCTTTTTTTTGTATATGTATTTTTTTCTTACATTCAATTTCTACGTTAACTCGTCATTTCATTTCTCGATTCATTTTCAGAGAAATGCACAGCTGGGATGTTATTAACCTGTCTGCAGTGATTCAAAGCATCAGGATCTGGCCTCAATTCCGCTAAATAAATAAAATAACCAATACAAAAGAATGACATTATTATTGCATATATAAACAGAGTACCAGCTGAGATACATATATATATATATATATATATATATGTGTGTGTGTGTGTGTGTGTGTGTGTGTGTGTGTGTGTGTGTGTGTGTGTGTGTGTGTATGTGTGTGTGTGTGTGTGTTAAACATTTGGGACCACCCAATAGATTTCGAAGTATCGCCTAAAAACTGACTGTTGCATGACTTTTTTTTAAAACTAAATTACCAATTCACTTCGGACCAGAGGTACTTACTCCACTCAAAGTTGCTTCTGATATATTCAAAATAAAATGATAATAATACCTATATCCGATTGGTAACCGGAAGTAAATGTATATACAACAGAAATCTAAAGAAGAAATAATAACAACAACAAAGAAATCAAACCATTATTATCCTTAAACTTTAGGAACTTTTTTGACTAAAATACCTTACTGACTAAGTGTAATTTTAGGGTTAGTTGGCGAATTTGTAATTTTAGGTACACCCTCTCTAAAGATTTAGACGCTATATACTAATGTGCTAAATAATATCAACATCCTAGATTCGTAGGTGTTAGCTAAACCAAAGTAGTTACGAAACTAACTATCGATTAATTTCATAGGAACTTGAATTGCTTTCGCAATGTTTTTAACATACTTATCAATTAGTCCTTAATATGCTGCCAAATAATAAACTTGAAAGTGCTCATTCTCTCTGGTTTTTAGTCGACATTCAAACATTTTGATTAAGCTTTTGCGTGCCTAACATTTTATGATTTCTTGACCTAACAATGATATCTCTGAAATCAGTTCTTTCTTCTCGGCTGAGGTCAAATGTTTCAGTTTTTTCGACTGAGGTCAAATTTTAGAAAGGAAAATTTTGAAGGCCTTCCAGACCATGTTATATCTTGATTATCCAATTGTCTATGCTAGCTGTCTAAAACCTTTTTTTCACAATTCATTATGACAAGTAAAAATATCATTTACACCGGTCTCAATAACAAATTCGACAGAACTGTCAAAGTATATCTGGCAGCTGCTCTTGAAAAGAACCTCCAATCAGTGGTTAACTGGGGCAAGAAATAGCTTGTAAATTTTAACGGCTCCAATCAAAATTGCTTTCATTTCACCATCATAGAGAACCTTTTCTGCCTTCATGGTTGACTCTAGACTCCTATACCTTCTTGGCCTCAGGTTTTCCACTTAATTGAATTGGAGCGACTACATTGCATCACTTGATGTTTTCTCGTCAGAATCCATCTTGCACATTTACAACTCTAGCATTTGTCCATGCATTGAATACCGTTGCCATATCTGCACATAATGTACAAAATTCAAAGAAGTATCTGTAATGTAATCGATCCTGACCAGGCATTTAAACTTCAGTCACTTTCTACAAATATTTTCATGGTTACTGCTGTGATGAGCTTTTTTCCCTGGTACCCTGAATACTTGAATGTTAGCGTGCTGCTCGATGAAGATCTGGATCTCACCCTTTTACTGTTGAAACAATTAAATCCAACCGCCACTTCCACTTCAACAGTTTGTTTTCCCGCCTGTGGAACTCACTTTAATTTACTTTCTTCCTTGATAACTAGAATATTAAAAAAAAAAATAAATGCAACAACAATCACTATCATGTGTTTTTTTTTGTTTTTTGTTTTTTTTAATCCCGTTCATATTTTGTCCTTTCCTCAATCCTCCCTATTCTCAGTCTTTGCTTTAGGTGAAATTAAAAAAAAATTAGCCAGTGTTTCTGTCATACGATCATATGTTTTGTGTTTTGTGAACAGGTAATGCGTGACGGCTCAAAGTACAATATTTGAAAGTTCCATAACTCTAGTTGATATATCTTTTTGTTTGGTCGGAAAGAAAGTTTACAATATAAAATATCATTCATTCTAGCTACAGTGACAAAATCATGTTTAGATTTTGGAAATCCAACTTATCAGAATCTACCAGTCACCTTAGCGTTTAAGAGTAACTGAGGAGGATAATATTGACAGACATTGTGCAATATGAACGTGTTAGCGACAACTGCCAAAATATTAGAACTGAATATTGAAATAAAAATCTTATCAATTGTTAATATTGAGAAGTGTGTGATGTGGTCTGCAGACACTGTTATTTGAAGACTTGTCTATTAAAATACTACTACTACTACTAATAATAATAATAATAATAATAATCGATAGTCTAGTCAAGAACGAATGTTCGTAAGTGTGTTTGAAAGACCGTTACTTAGTATAGATTGTTTCATTCTCGATGGTGTCGCTTGCTGTGACCTTGTGCTAGACAAAACTAAATTGAGTACATGTCTATTAAAAAGCTGTTTAGTGAGCTGTATTTTTTCATTGCTATCATTGATCAATGTTTGAGTTCGGACAAACCCCCACTTCTACGGATTTTAGAGCCAGAGAAATTTTCTGTGAAGAAATATTATTTAGTTAAAAACTAAAATTCAAAGTACACTTGTATATTTTAATATCTTATGTTTATTATATTATATATATTCATTTACCACCACAGATTGATACAAAATATAACCATATATATATAATATAATCTATCTATATTGTATATAGATAATTTTAAAATTAATTTTTGCATCAATATCTTGTAGAACCCCCATCACGGCTGAAGCTATCATCAAGAATCAAGCGGTTAACTTAGATTATCATATAACTGTTGCCTACAGTAGAACAGGATCGAAATGATCTACTTATCTAAAAAGAAATTTGTTGAATTTTTCTTGCAACGCCGTGAGGAAACTGGAAATAAAAGGACACTTATACGCAGAACCATAAAACTGAAATTTCTTGGACACATAAAAAAGAAGAAGGAGCTTAAAGACTTTGCCATTCGCAAGACATAAGGTAACAAAAGGAACAGATGGAAGCGAGCAAAATACCTGCCGGCTTGTGTGAATAGATGGCCACATAGGTAGTTAGAGGGATGTCAAATGACGCATTTTACAGTTTCAACGAATAGGAAGTTGTGAAGAGCCATGAACTATTATATCTTTAACAAACAGAGAAAAAAATAAAAGAGACGAATGTTTTTGCTCATTCTAAAAGTTTTCGTTTCCATAATCACATAATATGATGATATGTGTAGATTTAAATGCACGCTGATCCTGAAAATAGGGTATATAAAAGCTGAGCCACCAGAAAAGTAACATTAAACGAATTTCAACGAATATATATAGGGTTATTAAAATTAATGATGAGTATTTCATATAGTGTCCATTGGCATGAACTGTATCCGCAACTTAGTATCAGATGGAGATCAAGATTTTGAGTAGGCCAATCTTTTAACGTAGCATTATGTTCATCAAGGAGAGAAGCGTATATGTTTTACGCAAGGTATGGTAATGTGTTTTGGTGTTTTCACCTTCAGCTATATTTGGTGATAGGTGTGACCTTTGCAGAGTAATGTATTTTTCGCTGTTCAATACTCTATCGATTTTTATCAATTTTCCTGCACCATTGCTTTTGATGTAACCTCAAACCATTAGACTTTCATCACCAAATTGTTCAGTCGTCTTTCTACAGTTTACACTGTTTCTTTTATGATCTGGTCTTTCGAAGAACTTACATTCGTATGTAGTTCACTTATGCTTTACTCATAGAATATCACAATTACCATTTTTCAGCATCCCATAGCAAAGGATCAAGGAAACCAGTCATTTGAAAATAGGACAAGAAATCTGAAAGTTCATTGTCGAACAATGTTTCTTCTATGGGCTGTTTACGTTCAGGAGGTGAGCGGTTATAGCTCTCCACAACTTTCTTTCCTTTGTAGCTCTTAGCAATATTTCTCTTTTTGCTATCTAATCTTATCCCTGTTACGTCATCTATTTACATAAGTAAGTTATGCACTGCATTCTTTTGTCTCTTTTGACTTGAGTGCATCCTGTGAGTGACAAATTTTCTAAGCCCCCTTTCTCATGATGATCCCTAGTAATTTCAACGTTATTTTTCTGATTCTAAGTATGTCTCGTCAATCCTGACCAAGCATGTCGACTTCAGTCACTTTCTCACCGACGTGACGTGACATGCTTTTGTCTTTTTTACAAATATTTTCATGGAAACTGCTCTGACGAGCTTTTTTGCCCCGGGTGACATGACTACATGAATTTAAGCGTGCAGCTTCAGATGGGCAGCTAGCTCAAAGCTTTTTACTGCTGAAATATCTAAATGAAACCAGCACTTTTACTCTAACAGTTTCTCTGCTTCTCTGTTAACTACAATCTTCAAACATGTAAATGCTACATCCCTCGCCATATTGAGTGTTTTTCATTCCCGTTCATCTTCTATCATTTCCCTAATCCTCCCTATTCTCAGTATTCACTTTCAGTTTCACAACCTAAGTACTAGTGGCATTCCCTCCTTGCTTGGGGTGAAACGATTAAAAAATATCTAATTTTTGTTTTCATTTTCTGTAAAACTTCACAAAAGATTTTCGAGACTGTTCGAAGTCATTCACTACTTATATATTCAGTCTGTTTCCGCAATTTTCAAAAGCTCTAGGTATGTCAACTAACAGATTGTCTAAGGTTTGTTCAATGTGAATTTAACTGATCTGCATTGGGTGAGATTATTATCATCATAAGTGTAAATCAAATAAATTATTATGGTATGTCTATAATGAAGATATGCTATCTATTATCAATGAAGTACTTAGAATGATCATAAGGGCTATTACAAAGAGATTGAATTCGTTTGAAATCCGGAAGAAGAGGAAATAAAAGAGACCAGGTTATTGTTGAAGTCGGTGAAAAGACTGAAGAGATCAAGGGGAATATGCGATTATATTAAGTAATGACAATGGCTGTCTGCTTTTCTCCATATATGCTCCTAGAGGCGTAAGGAAAGGATGCGTCTTCTTACTGACTGAGAGAATTAGAAACCTTACCAGGATTTAGCATGGGCGGTCACAATCTTAACAACATAAAATACGCAGATGGCATAGTATCGATAGCAGACACGGAAAAGAAATTACAAAATCTCCTACAGAAGCTAGCGACGGTGAGTGAGAAGAAAGGAGAAAGCATAAAATACAAGAAGACAGAGTGGATGGTCGTCAGTAAGAGGAAGAGTCCGAAATGCGATTTGAAGTTCGGAAACACTAGAATCAAGCAGGCGCGGAAGTTTAAATACGTGGGAAGCGTCTTGACAGAGGACAATAAGTGCGACACGAAAATCCGTAGGCAATTTGGGATGGCGAAGGACACATTCCTAAAGTTGGGCTGAGTACTGCGAAACAGGACGATTTCTTTGGTAACAAAGAACAGAATACTAAAATGTTACGTGACATCTGTCCTTCTTTACGGCAGTGAATGTTGGAAAATTTCCTCAAAGATGAAGAAGAGACTCAAGGCGACAGACATGTGGTTCTACAGAATGATTCTAAGGATATCATGGACCGAGCGTGTGAGCCACGATGAGGTCTTAGAGAGGTTGCAAACAAGGAGGAGGCGTATACTTAATATCACGAAGAGGCAGCTGAAGTTTCTGGGACATAATGAGGAAAGAGGGTCTGGAGAATCTGATACTCACGGGTAGAATAGTGGGAAAGAGAGACAAGGGAAAACAACGCGTGACACACCTAGCGGACTTAAGCAAATGGATGACAACGTGGTCTGGAGGGGGAAGCAGAGAGAAGGAACTTGTAGAGAGCTGCAAGGGATAGAGGGAGATAGAGAGCCATGATCGCCTACATCCTGAAAGCACATGGCACATAAAAAGAAAAATAGTTAGTGTTTCCTGAACATGAACAGAGCTAGTTTGTGTACTGCGGCTATGCTTAGTGACCCTTAGTTGCAATTTTATAGTATGCGCACATTTGATGTGTGCAATTATTGAACAATGGCTCCTTTTTTCGAATGCATCTTTTGTCTAAATCTCAGACCAGACCTCAAATACGTTTCGTATATTTATGTATTCGCTAAAGAGATTGGAAATATGATAGATTCCCTCTATCACTCACGATGATACCTCACCCTTTCAATCTTTACAAGAGTCAAATCAGACGAAGACTATAGCTAGGTAGATAATGCTCAATCCTCGCTATTCAGTTCAAATTTCGATGCCTTGTGAGTGATTAATTATTTTTCATATTGCAGTCATTATCACACTGATGAAACATTGCTATCCACTCATTAATTTATCGCGATTACTATGGTAAATTTTGTAACGAGTTACATTCCTTTTCACGTCATCGCAGACCTTCACTGCTAGAAGCCACTGTGCCAAATCATCCCCATTCTCTTTGGTGAGGAGTAATTTCCACCCAGAACAGATGTTTGTGGAAAATACTCCCGAGGGAGTACTTTCCTAAATACTAAAAAGTTAACCACTGTCAAATGTCAAACACTAACTCTCCTACCCATCGTCATAATATGCATTTTTTGCCTCCTCTGTCTTTCTCCCTTACATCAATCACACTCAGTAACTTTTTACCTTGAATTCTACTTGGCCCTTGTATTAGGCGAACTAAAGTAAGGAAATAATAATAGCAATAATAATTTTTATAATAATGCCAAAATTTAAAACAAGATCTACAATTCCATGAACAATACTCAATATAATAGTAGGTGAAATACCAAGAGTTTAAAACATCAAACACAAAGTAAAAAGATAAAAGCATTACATCACCCTTGAAACGAAAGTGGAAGAAAATACTTTATGTTTCCGGTATTAATTGCGAGTAGAAACCTCTAATGTTGTCAAATATCTACCTCAGCAGAGGATGCAGAGCTCTGAATTCTAATCGAGGGATTCATCGTAGCTGCTCAAGATTAATACCTACCAACCAGATATATATTTTATCCTACGGGATTATCCGAAATGTTGTTTTTGTACAAAAACTGAAGAAACTATTAACCATCTAATATCTAAGATCCTCTAATTTCGCCCGAAGTGAATTTAAATATCCACATAGTAGTAGAGGGAAATACTTGCAATGGAAGGTTGGTATATACCAACATTGTAAACTTTATGACCAAGAAAATAGTATAAATTTGTTCATACTATTTTCCACCAATGACAGATGATGAAAATTGTATGGCTCTTCCGGAATATTTGCATATATATATCAATTGCACTATATAAGACAATACATAAGATATAATAGGCATCAATTTATCTTATCTCATAAATATGGCCATCTCGTCTGATCATTAAAAGAAAACATCGCAGTAAAAAAAATTTAATATTTCCAAAATATAAGTACCTGGAAATAGAAATTACATGAATGAAACATTTAATGAATGATTATAATAATAATGAAAGAACTAAGAATGATTTTAAAATAATGAGAAATATTTTGAGAAAATACGAGAAAACACATCTGCCGCTAAGGTTGGGCTCATGAGAACCGCTCAAATAATTAGAAAAATCTGTGCATAGGAAAAATAATAGGTCACTATTAAAAGAAACTGAAAAGGATTGTGTCAAAGGAAAACTGTAGAAGCAATAATTATAATAATAATCATAAAAATCATAATGACATCGTGATCATAGAGCACATAAACAGATGGCAGTCCCTGCAGCTTGTAATGTCTTTGATGATTTTCAAAAAATCTATCAAAATACAAGGATGTTCAAGTAGAAATCTGAAAAGTATGGCACATGAAGACATCAGTAATTCCAGTTGTAATTGAGGCCCTCAGATTAACTGAAAATAGTTTTCGAGTCAGTGAAGGAATTCCTGGTAGCCCATGCCTTAAGGAAACACAAAAAAAATGTACTCATAATTAAAGCTCACACATTACGGATCGCTTTATCTATGTAAAGTATGTGCGATTTTAGATTTTAATTTTGTTTTTTGAAAGAAATATCAGTGGCAAAAGTGATGAAGCCATTTCTGACCTTAGATATCTGGTTTGAACCCGGACAGAAATGCGTATACAGCAGAAATCAAAGGAAATAATAATAATAATAATAATAATAATAATAATAATAATAATAATAATAATATTATCATCATTTTATAATTTACTGGTGTTGGTAAGATTAGATGTAGTAGAAATTCATGTAAGAGTCGAGTCTGCCTGGACCACGATGTTGCTGGAGAGCTTAAGATAATTTTGAAATGTGCAGAAGATTTGAAAAGACTTGCTTTCACTCAGTAGCAGACGATTACGAGGAAATATCTGGTATAAGTATGTAAATGCCTGAAATATAAATACTAAAGTTACTAATATGGAATCACAAACTGGCACAAAGACTGCCGGGTTGATCATAAATTGTAATCAGTTGAACAGAGTTACACTTTTCTACAGTGAATCCTGTCTTTTCTTCACTTCATTCCATTAATATTCGCCTTGACCAGACGCTAATATTGCCATTGCCATGTGGCATTTGTAGACAAAGGAGAGAGTAAATATATAAATAATACCATATTTTTCTGTTAAGTATTCAAGATTTATTCAGGAAATATTTAAAGTAGCTGCTATTCACATTGTCAGTGATGACAGTTGAAGAGAAATAAAAAAAAAACAATGAATATGTCATGTAAGTTTCCTATCGATCGCACAAAAGAATACGTGACAGCAATGAAGAAATATTTGGAAATATGAAGGACGCATATGTCGATAGAGAGAAAGTGTGGGCTAGAAAATTGGAATAGCCGCGAATGAGATTGGCAAAGAAGAAGTGACAGAGAAAGAATGAGAAATAGGTCCGTGTGAATAATGGAAGAAAAAGGAAGGCATAAATGTAAAAGCAGAAAAGGTAAGGAGAAAAATGGACGAAAAAAGGAACGAAAGAACAAGAAAATAAAATCAAAAGAAAGAAAAATTAAAGACAGAAAGAATACAAGTGAAATATGAAAAGAAATGTAAGATAGTAATGAAAAAACGTAATCGATAAAGAGGAGATTAATAAAATAAATAAACTGTTAGCGGATATAAACAAATAAAAATGGCAAAAAGTAAAAGAAGTAAAAAGAATATGAGGGAGAGTAAGAAAAAAAAAAGAGAAGAAATTAAACGAAAAAAAAAAAGAAAAACAGAGATAGAGGGGGGCATTAATGTAATTGAAGGAGAAGGAAATAATGCAATAGTGACCCACTACCGGGACAACTATTGATTGACTCCTGTTTAATAACGTGGCCCGGAGTGTCAGCCATTTTCCTATCTCATGTCTACTTTGAAAATTGGCAAACAACTAAGACAATAACGTGCCTGCTGCCATCGCTATCCTCACTGCTGCCACAACCGCCATCATTTCTGCCATCACAACAAATACTGCAAAAAAACAAAAAAAAAAACAAAACATATTTATGTATATATAAAACCATGCATATATGTAAACGGAAAGAAAATATTACTATTAAACATAACGGTGTACGAAAGGAGATGGCCTGCTGGTCGTTATTAAACAACGCATTACGACGAAAAGATGTTAACGGAGTTATCGTTCCTGCACAGCAGAACGCTCTGTTAAAATAAAGAGCGCTAACATATTAGCAATGTGTTACCCGACGGCAGTTAACCATTTTGTTGAAGAAAAAGAGAAATCGTCAATGCTTTCTATTCGATTTAATCATGTCATAAAGCCCATTTTGTGGTAGGAACAAACACATTTACAGCAAAACTTATTTCAGCCTTGACAATGCAATTTGTTGCAATCTCGAAATGTTCCGGGTCAAAAACTTAGAAGTGTTGCAGAGACATTTTCTAAAACAAATAATGTGGAAATATAAGGTTACTCTTGCATTATTTATATAAAGTTATCTCTGGTTAATAGAAAAAGAAAAGTGAGAAAAAATATACATCGCTCGTCAGATTTAGATATATATATATATATCAGTCCTTGACGAGCGGTGTTATCTACCAAACTTAAAGTCGGGTAGATAGAGAAAAGTTCAAAAGACCTATCTATCTGGAACCAAATTTTCAATAACTTCAATAGATTTTCTAAGACTGACGATAGTGTATCTACGAAATTTGAAATCGGAATAAAAGGTCTTTTGATCTTTTCTTTACCTATCTATCTACCTCTCTGTTTCTCTCTCATATATATACATATATATACATATATATATATATATATATATATATATATATATATATATATATATATACATATATATATATATATATATATATATATATATATATATATATATATATATATATATATATATATATATATATATATATATATATGTATATATGAACAAAAGACAAAAAAAAAAGAATATTCATCTTAGCCAAAGCGATTCGTCCTCTGAGAGACTTTATCAAGTTTTCCTTTTGTTTTTGTTTGTATTTTCCTTTACAGAGATATTCTATTTGAAAGTTTACACACACACACACACACGCGCACACGCACACGCATGTGTGTGCGTGTGTGTCTTTATGTTAATGAATTCAGTTAGTCTTTCTGAAGTTTTCTTTCTATCTATCTAAATTACGCAAAAATGAAAATAATATTGACATCTCATTTTAAAAGATATGCAGTGCTTGTTCGATAAAAGTGACTTACTTGATTTTTTTACTAAATGAAACGAATGTTTAGTTAAATTCAAAGGATAAGCGATCTAAAATCCGAAGAAGCAGCTTTGAAAGCTCTTTGAATTTAGCAGTAAGTACTGTCAAAAATCCGTTCAGTATAATGTTCTGGGGATGCTTTCTATTCATGGAACTGGTTTCTTAAAACCTATTGAAATGACCCTCAGGAGTGAGCAGTACAAGACGATTTTTTAGTCTTGTCTGCTCCCTTCTGCTGAAAGGGTGCAAATCGACCCCACCAAGCTCATTTTTATGCAGGATAATGCTCCCTGTCACAAATCAAAATTGATGAAGGAATACTTTGATGAGAAGCATGTGAGTGTTATGACATGGCCACCCCAATCTCCTGACCTCAACCCCATAGAAAACTTATGGAGCTTTATAAAGTACAGGCTCTCGAGAAGGCAATTGAGCAACAAAGAGGATTTGAATGTGAATTTCATATCCGAATGGAATTCAATGCTTGGAGATGAGATTTGCCAGAACCTAAAATGATCAATGCCAAAAAGGGTTGAAAAGGCTATTCAAAATAAAAGAGGACCCATAGATTATTAAATGTTTCGAACTATATTACCTATTATAAATAAATTATACTTCTATTATTCTTTATTTAAAGCTGTTCGGTTATGTTTCTATTGATTACCAGTTGCAGGAAATAAGTTATCACTTTTTTCCCCTAAATCTCATTTATATCCAAAATTATAATTATCAATAGAATACTTTAGAGTGAGTAAACTTTTTTACTACGTGGTTGGGAAGGGATCTTTATATTAGTAAGATTAAAAATTAGTTTAACCCCAAAAACAATAGGCCAAATTTTTTTTAAATAAAAAAAATCAGTTAAGTCACTTTTATCGAACAGCAATATATATTCCAATATTACACAAAAATATCTTGAAATACCAAAGAGTAAATTTATTCAATAAAGTCTCCATTGGCTTCAACCAGAGCCTCCAGACCACTTCGGGATCTCCTGCAACTATTCTGGACAGTATCTTGTTTAATTTGGTGAATGCTGTCATAATCCTTGTCTTCAGTTCATCTTTGGTGTTACAAGGAGTTTCGTTGGTCTCTCTCTCAACTGACTCCCACACATAATGATTAACGGAGTTGCAGTCTGAGGAGTTAGATGGCCAGATATAAGGAGTGATGTGGTCACAGAAATTGCCTGACAGACATGACTAGGTTTTCCTGCTTGTGTGTTATGGTGCAATGCCCTGTTGCCAGATATAGCTTCTTAAAGTAGGCACCCTCTTGTCGCGGGGCAGAACTACCTCCTCAAAGAACTTGATGTATACTTCTGTGTTGATTCTAAGGCCCTGTGGGAAGATGAATGGCGGCATAACTTCGCTATAACTAGTGATTACTCCAAACACCTTCGTAATCACCATTAGACGCATCCAACTCATTCCGAATCCTCTACACTGTCCTCATATTTACACGCAAACACACTGAAATGTTCGTGTTGGAGCTTCCAGCACTAATGCCAAGAATTACAGCATACCGTTTCCAAATTTCTGGCGGAGTGAATTGCGCTATGTTGCTCTTTTTATCGTAGGGTGTGTCAAACTGTGTCTACTATAATCTGTACTGTCGCCAAATTCATAACAAACGACCCGCAGGCGCGAAATTAAAAATATGAAATAATAATTTACCCATTGTATTCTGTATATATATATATATATATATATATATATATATATATATATATATATATATATATATATATATATATATATATATATGTATGTGTGTGTATTAAAGAATTCGATAGATTTTTCCGAACTTCTCTTTATTTCTATCTCTATCTATCTGGAGTTAATGAATTCACTAGAATTTTCTGACACTGATGATAAAGTCTCTGCGAAACTTGAAATCGTGAAGGTCGATTTTTTAAATATTTCTTTATTTATCGAGTATTGTTGCATAAGTTTTAATACTGAACACTTTCTTTACAAAAATCTGCCGACTTTTAGACGCGCTATACTTACTCCATTAATTTACCTGAATACGTGTTTTCTTTGGCGTTAAATAACTGTACTGATCTTATTATCACTATTATTATCATCAAACATACTACTCCAGAAATGGGGCATTTTATGAATTTCCCCAAAATAATATTAATTTATTCCCTTATTTTTTACATATTTTATCAATATCATTGTATGTATGTTAACCATTGAAAAGTCCTCTAGTGAAGTATAGTACCATAATCTCACCACGCTAATTGTTAATCCCACATCCAGCCGTTTTGTTTTAATTCAGAGTTAGCGTTATCTTATACTGATTGCTAACGAAAAGTAGAGATTCTCGTGTGCCCAGGTAACCCGTAACTGATCTAGAAGAGATGAGTTCATATGTTCCCAGGGGTATTTGTGCAAAAGCAAACGCAACTTCACGTTTGGAATTTGCTCTCGACACGCTAATGTTACTTTTCGCGCCGATAACAGCGACGCTACGCAAAAATATATATATTTTTAGACTCTTTTGTAATTAATGTCTTCCTGATCCTACACTTCTGAAGCGCCATGATTTTCACAAAAATATTTATACAGATTAGTAGGACATCTAAACAGATTCTTCACTCCAAGATAATTCCCGCCAAACCGGGATATATGATTAGCGTATATATGCACACATATTTCCGCAAATCCTGTGTTTCGTACTGCAACGATGCTGGTTGAACCGTGATTTCTGGCAGTGATCGCATAATCTAGCGTGATTAACAGTTTGAACAGGGCAAGTATGCTCAGACTGTCCGTAGGGATGATTTATAATTCGTGCTAGCACTGATATCGACAAATTCCGAACAATTCCGTAGACACAATTTCACTCACATGGCTTGGATCAAACTGTGAAATGTTTTTCCGTCTCTTACTAGCGGTTTCGGATGCTGGGATCTTCACTCCATGACATCATCTATATTTATATACACACAATAGTTTCCAAAATTATTTTGATGTTTGGTCATGACGTCATATTTGGAGAAGAGGGTCTCGAACTTTTCAGCTCCCTATTGTTTGTTTGCTTTTATACTAATGGTCACCAAATACAAAGGCCTCACAGTGTAGATTTTTACTGAACGAGATTGATGTATGAGTGTTAGAGGAGGAGCAGCAGCAGGTAAGAACTGCGTTTTAAGCGGTTACTACGGTGGGGGCTGAAAAATTCATAGACTGACTATGCAGGAGTGATGCTAGAGCTGTGAAACCTTGCATGCATTAATTCCAACACTTCTTAATAAATTCTCAGTTTTTTCCAAGTAAACTAACATCTGACTGTTCAAAGGAGACTTCAAATGTTAAAAGTAACGAACAGGCACGATGTTCCAAAGTTTCGGTGATCACACAGAAAGCAGAGTTTCAACGGAATTAGGCCTTAATTCTTTTATTTATATCTGGTGTCTTTCTAACAGTACCATTTACGAGTATATATCAGTTTGGTGGATATTATATTTCTCTTGTTTATTGATGCGAGTTCGGATTTTGTTACTGTTCTTGGGGTACGTAGTCGATCGAGAAGAATATGCATCTGGCTTTGTGTACAAGTGGTTTACTTGCTGACGTATTTGTTCTTGTAATGTGAGACTTTAACGTTTTCATACATTTGACCGAGAACAATCATATGTTTAATCCCTCGTTAGAGAGTTCTGATTAAGGAAGTACTTCATTTTACACGTTTTACTTAGACTATATTAGATTTTATTACAAAGGAATGCAATATTTTCTGTATGTTTTAAAGAAAGAACAGTAATATTTACGATCCAGTGTTTTTAGCAGTTATTTTTATTCTTAAAAATAGGTACTCGATACAAAACAGTAAGGCACAATATGTTTCTGAAAAATAAAAATTTGTTTAATCACGAAAAAGAAATAACTATTTTTGCACTTTCAAATATTTTTCTTAAATTATTATTAATTTTCAAAAAGAGGTTAGAGATGAAATATACATATTTATACTTGATCTTTGATTACTATTTTTTTAAAATACGAATGTAATTCTAATGTATTTATTTGTTAAATATTACGTATATCCTTTAGATATTAGAAGTAGGACTGTACTTTATATTTGTAAATATTAAAAATACGACTTACTCATATTCAGATGA
Organism: Acanthosepion pharaonis; assembly: GCA_903632075.3. Taxonomy (NCBI): domain Eukaryota; kingdom Metazoa; phylum Mollusca; class Cephalopoda; order Sepiida; family Sepiidae; genus Acanthosepion; species Acanthosepion pharaonis. The sequence goes on from CAHIKZ030003813.1 coordinate 321,703, forward strand.
CCCTTTTAAGTAATCTTTGTGTATAAATTTATAAATTAAGTGTCCAATTAAAAATGCCAAAAAATTTTTATCATTGAAAAACCAGACGACATTCGAAAAACGTGTGATTGTTTGTGAGCAGACACCTCTACCGCTTAACTTAACCTGATTTTGAAAGTAACCTATATTTGATGCATAAGTTGTCTAGGGAAATTAAAACCCAAACCACCCCTCATCATAATGATTGAATTTCCTGTAACCTTAACAATTTATAATATTAAGATTGTCTGTGCTTATAAATTAAGTAAATTTCTTTATAGGCAATTCCAAAAATCGCTTGAGATTGGACGGAGCTATGGATTTTAAATTTAATTTTATAATTAAATTTAAAATTTTGCTTTCTGTTTTGAAACATGTTGATTCCTGTCTAGCGATTGAACCATATTTTTAATGTAGAAAATCATTATAATATACCGAACCTAAATCTACAAGTTAAACGTAAAATATTTTTTCTCTTAGGAGAGAGGAAACACTTGATGACTGGAGGTGTCATTAAATAAAAACCATGATCTACTTTGAGATTCATTTCATTTGATGGTGACAGTTTCAGGTAAAAGCCTGTTGCGCTCAGGTATATATTGATAAGAACAATCTATTGTTTTCCTTTGAAACCGAAGTTATGCCGTTACAAAAATATCATAGTTAATTCTCTTGGTTGTATCTATGCAGAAATGTATCCCTTGTGTTAGTCACTTTGATTCGTTTATATTGGTCGCTCATTATTTATTAACTGTTATTACCTACTTTTCTTTGCTACCATTTATTTGGTCGGAGCCAAACTTAGTAGCATTTGCCATTTATTAATTTCTAATTAATTTGATGAAGATGATTGAAGATATTTCCATTTAGAGAATGCTGTCAGAATCGAAATAAGTGGTAATCCGAAGTTTCCAAGTTTTGTGACTACAGTTAATGTAGTAGGACATACCAACTAAGCAGTACTAATTTCGACCGTGTCTGAAACGAGACGTGAGGTCTAACGTTATTCTGATGGAAGACGATATTTCTTCCAATTGGCCAGTACTGTTTATTTTTCATCGATTGCTGCCTTGCCGGTTCAATATGAAACTGTACTTTTCTGGATTCAACACCTGATTTTACGGAAGTAGCTTGTAGTACACAAAGTCTTTCCAACGCCACCAGATCTACAGAATCATCATCTTCGAATGCAGGCCGCTTTTTCCTTTCTTTTTTTTTTTAGCGTGGATAACTGCGGGTCATTTCGATTTAACGATGGATCTTTTTGACTCTACATATTTGTAAACAAACCTGTGATTGTTCTTCCGACAGAAGAACTTTTTCTTGTACTTGAGTAGAAAATCCCAGAGCGAAATGCGGTCACATTTTTTTACGTTAAATCGTTAAGCACGAGAGATTCCCGTAACTAGGTTTCAAATTCCTTACAAAGCTCATATGAGATCGGTGAAATATCTTTGCAATGTCCGCTCTCACGTGACCAGGCTCATTTCTAATCAGCATTTCGAAGTGATCCTTTCACTGTCAACATATTCTCTTTATTCTGTCAATATTTTTCTTTCTCTCTCTCTTCGTCTCTCCCCCCCCTTCTCTCTCTATATATAATCTCTCTCTTCCTCTCGCTCTCTATCTCTATCTATAAAAGGCAGGATGTGGGCGTGTGTGGGGGGGTGTAACGAATGCATGGCCGCAATTTTTGACGGATTTGCACCAAAATTTACATGCACATGTTCCAAGTTAGCGGGAAGGCCAACACCGACTTTGCATTTCCCAACTCCCATCGATAGTAGAAATAATCGATTTTTTCATGCTTCTACGATAGTTTTCATGTAGTTTGCGGCCATTTTCTACTGGCCAGAGTGAGAGCCAGTAGCTGGCTGCCACGAATAGGCAGGGAGTTTTTATTGGCCAGCGTGAGAGCTAGCAGCTGACTGGCACGAATATTAACTAGCATGCTATCATGCAAAAAAAATCGATAGCTGCATTCGTCACAAGTGGGAAAAATTTAAATCTACATGGCACTTTACTCCAATTGGCTCATTCGCTTGATTAAACTCAACGTTGATTCTGATTACGCAGAACTGGGTTGGATGTAGAAAAGTATTTGTTGTTAACATTCTTTTTTTTCATTCGGTTTTTCTAGTTACGAGTCTTTTTTTTTTTAAAGCTGATCGTTTTGTGTTCATTTTGTTTAGTTCTTTTCTCGTAACAGATTTAATGTTTCATATAGAGCTTAGAAAGAATTCGCAGTGTAAAGCATGTAGCAACATTAGCACGGCAAAGGGCACTCCTTTAAAGGCAAAAATATTTTAAGTCAAGTGATAGCGATTGCTGTATGAGTCGGACGATTTTTGAATCAAGCACGGGCAACGCCGGGTCATGCTGCTAGTATATAAATATATATATATATATATATATATATATATATATATATATATATATATATAATACTCTCTTTTTCCTCTCTATCTCTCTATATATACTCTCTCTTCTCTCTCTCTCTCTCTATATATATATATATATATTTATATACTTTCTCTTTATATACACTCTTCCTTTCTATATATATGTGCCCTCCCTCTTCCTCTCTCTCTCTCTCTCTCTCTATATATATATATATATATATATATATATATATATATATATACTATCTCACCCCTCTATATATACTCTCTTTTCCTCTCTTTCTATATATATATATATATATATATATATATATATACCCTCTCTTCTATATATTCTCTATATATACTCTCTCTTCCTTTCTCTCTCTCTCTGTATACTCTCTCTCTCTCTCTCTCTCTCTATATATATATATATATATATATATATATACTCTCACTTTCTCTCTCTCTCTATATATATATATGTGTTTGTGTATGTGCACCCTTTACTCTGTGTGCGCCCGTTTGCTTGCCATAATACTGAAACCAATGTAAGAACTTGCTGAGGTGTCTAACAATAGAAAGTTCCATAACAGAGAGTAACCATAATGTGAATTCAGTTCACTGACTCTATTTTGCCAACTCGAATCTTTTTCTAACAGCCAACACAATGACACGTTTTCTCTGCGTGTGTTTTGAAAACGATGTCCTTCGTACGGTTTCATAGGAGTTTTGATTAAATGTCAACTCTCCACATCCATGGCTTAAGATGTCACATTTTTAGCACAATTCGCCATATTGTCGATTAATTTATATGTAGGTGGATCAAGATAACACCAAGAGTCAATTTCTTTACGCAGTGTTTTTTTTAGTTCGTTCTGTTATGTTTTTTGTTTAAA
>CAHIKZ030003813.1:330000-352500 GCA_903632075.3 Acanthosepion pharaonis
CATTTACATGTTATTTAAAGCCAGAAAATATTTTTTTATATTTTATGTTGTTTTTATTTTATTTTGGCCATTTAATGATACAATGCTTAGTAGTTAAATTTCATTATTTAGGACTTCTTCGGAATAAATTTGTTTTCTTGATGTGTCTACACATGCACACGAGTGAGTGCTGCAAATTCTGAGTAGAATCCGACACATTGATATAAATAAATATTTAGCAGGCTTATTGAAAGACCAAGGTAAATTATGAAGAATGCTAAGTGACGTAATCTGATGTCGAATGTAACAAGTGACTAATTTTTATTTTTGTTCATAATAATTGAATTAATATTTTTATTATGTTAAATTGGAATTTATATAACATATATTTACAATAATAAATGGTTCTGAATTCAACCGTTTCATTTCGATTCTTAACAATTTTATAGTTATGTACGTTGGCTTGGGAAAATGTAATTTTGTCACAAACTGGGATATTTGGCAAAAATTCGGCACGCAGATTTAAATTTTGATAAGATTCGAAAGTGTCACTCTTAAGAATTTTCTAAGTTACTTTTTCTTTTAGTAAGTGTGGCATTCTCTAGGTCGAATTTGTGGTTGAATTTAATTCTATGTATGACTAATGCATTTTATAAATTGTTGTGTATAAGATCCATTTTGTGTTCATAGATAAGATTTTTGTTAATTTTCGCGATTCTCCCTAATGTACAAAAGGAGCAGTTGTGATAGTTTATTTGATATATATCAGATTCAGAAATATTATTATTGTGGATATTTTAGTTCTGATCATATCCAATATAGTTTAGAATTTGGCTGTGATTATTTTGATATTGTTAAAATCAAATATTTTGGGGTGGATATCAGATGTTAAGGCAGTATTTTTTTTTTTTTAGTTTATTGTCATTGTTATTCTTGTTGTTATTAATATCATTGAATGAATTGAATGAAATAATGAGGATATTGAAGGTTTTTGAAAGTGTTTTTATGCATATTTATTCTTCGAGTAATTATTAGGGGCTGCAGATTTTTAGTGTTCTTAAACAGCCTGTAATTATTCCAGATTTTGTCTTGTTAAAGTGGTGAGAATAGAAATTGATAAGGTCATTCCTGTTGGTAACTTTTGTGCAAACCTCCAACAGAAGACCATTATTAGTTCTATGTAGCATGATATCTGGGAAGGGTAAAGTCTTTTTAGTCTCAGATTCAAAGGTAAATGTTATTGTGGGTCTGACGTTATTAACTTTATTAATAAATTTGAGTGAAACTATGTGTTGTGGATATATTAGTAGAGAATCATCTATGTACGTATAATAAGAAGGATGTTGCGGTAAAATATTTTTGAAAGGACCGCTTTTAAAAAATAGACAAGCCAACCGTCGCCAAGAAGAGACCCCATCGCATCGTTTAACGATTTTTCTTTATTCATATGTCAATATAACAATTCGCCATATGCTAAATAATGGTACGAACAGCACGATGTACCAATCAAAAATGCAATGTATTCACTCTTATTGGGAATATTACTATTCATAATGACACACACACACACACACACACACACACATATATATATATATATATACACACACACACACACACACACACACACACATATATATATATATATACACACACACACACACACACATATATATGTGTGTGTGTGTGTGTGTGTGTAAATAAATTGAAAAATAAGAAAGAACCGTTAGGTTAATAATCGGAAGTTCTTTACTATTTTTTGTTTTTATTTTTAAAAAACAGTGCTCGAAACACAAGTAGAGCCTATATTATAATTATCTTTTAAAAAAATATGATTCCATCGCTACACAGGAATTACCATGTTTCAAAAACAGAGGCTAAAATATCCTATTTTAGTTACAGAAAGTAACTAATATGTTGATAAAATAGCCAGTGAAAATGAATACCCTACAGCACCTTATTAAAATAATTGACTTTCTCTATATCCATAGAAACTACTATTACGAATGTATATGCTTATAAAGCTCCGTAAATTTCAAAATTATTTATTCCAAAATTCGCTTGAGGATGAAAAAGAACTAGGTACTTTAATTTAATTTAATTTCTATATGTGTGTGTATGTTTGTGCCCGTGTGTGTATGGCGAAGTTCCCAATAACAGTGAATACATTGCTTTCATTGATTGGTTCAGTGTGATGTTCGTACTATTATTTAGCATATAACGAATTATTATAATGACATATCTTCCACGGGATATATAAGCCTAATCTCATCATGTCGATGTTTTTATTCCTTTGGTTCCAGAACTGGACAATTAAAATTAAGCACACAATATGTTCACATATTCTACAGATTGGGTCTGTATCACTCTTCATTGTCTTTGCATGGTAATTCCTGATGAATAGAATTTGGTTCTCTGCAGCCGTTTTGAATGCTCCCGAATCTGCTTTAGCTCTCTAGTCTTCAGACACTGAAGGGTTTCCTCTTTACCTATATTGGCATCATGCCTTCTCTGCGTATATTGGTTGCATAGGGTTATTTGTTCCCAGGTGTTTTTGAATTGTCCAACCAAAGTGTCTTAGAATCAGTTTTATGATTTTTCATGCATTTTTTTTTTTTACGTATTTTTATACTTTTCCTTCACAGTGAAGTTGTGTCCCTTTAAGCATTTATTGCTTTCGTCGTCGTCGTCTTCTTCTTCTTCCTGGCTTACGTCCATCTCATGTTGAAATACCAGTTCTCGTACGATTACCGAAGTTAAGAAACCTTGAGTCTGGTTAGTTCCTACAGTGGTGACCGTTTAGGAATACCATGTCCTTTCAGCTTGGATGTGCGGATGGTGGAATAGATAACGCCTCGGAAATTCGAAATTGGAGAGTAATGTCTCAAATACCTGTGGGGTTCGTTATATTCACATGCACAAATACCTCTGCACAAAGATAAGAATCCATCTCAGCTATTGATTAAATAGTAGGACTTATTATGACCTTAAAAATACTTATTTCAATCTAAAATAATTTCTGGGTTTAAATGACCCGAAGAAAGTTGACAAGCCATAAAAAATAAATCAATAAATGTAATTCTTTCTTATTATTATTTCTTCAAGCTTTTGAATTTTCATAGTAGATGTCTAGTGGATATTTCTTTATATTTAATGACAGCATCTATCTTCAAATTTCAAGTATTTTTAACAATGCCCTAAAGACAGAAGCAACGCTGTAGTTTGGACTATTGCAATTCTGTCCCGAATTTCCTATTTATCCAATCTTAATTCTAGTGGATTTGGCAGGATTTCAAATGCACAAACTATTATAGGCATGATTGGAACATTTATATGTCCAGGCGATTTCCTTTGGGGTATAGTTTTATGTCTATTTAGTAACCTCCTGGTTCGATAATCAATCGATTTAGGTTCCTCACTTGTCTAACCTCGGAAGAGTATTTTTTCCATGTCTATTGATACTGCCGACGTTTTCATCGCTTTTATTAATATTCTTCTATTTAAGGTTATTTCTAAAATCTTCTTCAGTTTTCTAATATTTCCTGATGATTTCTCTATTATTTTACCCAGTTATATAATTTGAATTATTACTAAGCAAACCTTCGCGATTAATGGTTTCCTTACTTCATTATCCTGATGTTCAGCTTTTTGGGTTATTTCGTTTTTAACTGGTATCAGCCCAATCAAGGCAGTGAAGCCATTATACCCAAGGGGTTACAGGGTCTGGAAGAATTAGGAACAAAAACATTAATAATGAGCGGAAAAAGAAAAGAGTGATCAGAGGGCCAGTAGAAGGCGATTCACATTGCATTTAATGTTTTTGCAGATTAAAGTTGTCTGAAAAGATTTCTGTAAGTGGGAACTACGAGAAAAGAAAATGTTAGCATAGAATTTACGGCTACATCTAGCCAGCTCAACTGTAAATTGATGAGATCTTGACGCCAATTTAGTACTGCGTTTAAATTCAAAATGTCTAGGTACCATTGCGAAGACCTCATCGAAACAATTACCATGGAAATATTTATAGAAAAGATAAAGAGAGGCAACCTTACAACAATGGGCAAGTGACTGAAACTGAGCCGCCAGATCAGGACCAATAATATTGCTGGTTCTTCTTTGGATCTTATCAAGGAACTCAAGGTAAATATCAGGGACACCGGACCATATGTAGCGGCACTATTCTAAGCCTGAACGAATCGTATATTTATAGATATGTAACATAGAATTTTTTTTTTTTTATTATCGGTCTTCATTTTATAATCCCCAGTTCTGTGCATTGCCTTGTATCAAACACATTTCAGTGTCATCATGTAATTCCTGTATTAATCAGTGTTTTCCAGTGCACTCTGGTCCATTTAAAACGTTTTAAATCGTTCATATATATGAGGTTGGCTGATATTTTCCATTTTTATCGTGTAAATCTTTGTATATTTCCAAGATTTATTTTTTACTAGTTTCAAGACTATCGTAAAAGACAGTGTAAATAGTAGTTTACTCTGAATTATAATTTTTAATACCTGACCAGATTCTAACTTACATGTACCATTCATCCATGCTTAGTATATTGCTGCCACACATGACCTGGTGGCTCCGATATTTAGAGCTACTTCATAGATTCCAAAGAAGAATCAGAAATATTATTGATCCTGATTTGGCGTCTGGTCTTCAAGCATTTTCCCACTGCCATAAGGTGGTCTCCCTTTGCATTTTCTATAAATATTTTCATGGTAATTTTTCAGATGAGCACTTCAAAATAGTGCCTAGACTCTTCGAATTTAAGCGCAGTAATAGACTGGTGGCGAGGTCTCAACAAATTACAATTTAGCTGGCTAGACGTAATCGTAAATTCTATGCTGACACTTTATTTCTTTCCAATTATCTTTAATAAGGTAAACTTTAAATTCAATGTTAATCTCTACTTGCTGTCCGCTGTTTACTCTTGTTTTGTTCTCCCTCCTTAGCAATATTTATGTTTTTAACTATTCTACAACCAGTAACCCCTTACGTCTCGGTGACTTTACTGCCTTTCTTAGGCCTAATTCAATTAAAAATTGTTGCTAGCGATTCTCCACAAATGAATACTTTTCTCCATTTATTTTTGGAGATGTAATTATTACTACCGTATTGCTTGGTTTAAAACCTTTGAGGGTCCCAATTCGTTTGGAGATGTTCGTCCTTTCCTTTTTAAAGAAATTTATATATTCCACCAAGTTCTGTCCTGTTGCCTAGTTTCCGTCATATATTTTTTATAGTTTATATCGTTCTGTTTTTCTTCTTTCTTTTTTTAGATTACAGTGATTATTGTTGTGATGTTGTACTTTTTAAATATTCCTATTTAATAGATAAAGCAAAAAGGCACTTCAGAATATCAGGATTCAACTCTTTTCAACTTTCCCTAAGAATGATTTAAGCAATACTGAGACTATCCTTCATAGACGCAATTTTTGTTTTTTAATAATAATTGTTTCCTATTTACTACCGAATCTTAGATTTACCCTGTGATTTTTCATTTTAAAATGATCTACAGCAAGTGCAAGCACAGCATCGACTTCCAGTCCTTTAGCTGTGTTCGTCTTTCTTAGTATCTTTTTGGATAATATTTGTTTTGTCTCTGGTCAGCAAATATTGGACGTCTCTCTTTCTCAAACCAATTTGTAATTAATCCATTTCGAATAAAATTTTTAAATACTGTTGTGTAGCTTGAATCATGAATGATTTATAATTGTTGACTTTATTTCCATAACCTTCTTTTGTTAAAATAATGATTTTATTCTCGTTAAACCAGCCTATTGAAAACCAATAAGTTAAAAGACACCTCAGAAATCTATTCAGTCTACTCAGCATTTTTAGGCATAATGCTATTACTTGTATTTACTTTCATTTTAATATTTTTCACTTGTTATTGATCGGAAATTTTACTTAGGTTGTTATCATAACGAAAGAGTCGACAACAAATGCTTTATATGAATATTTGTGATTTAAATAACTGTTGCAGGTATTTTTTATATATTAAATAACAGGTCACTGACGAGGTTAAACATATATAGGTACATGTGTATATACAATAATTTTATGATTGTCCATATGAAAAGAAGACTTCCCTGTGCTAATAAGAAATTAATGTGTCTGTACGTGTGTGTTTGTGTGTGGGGGTGTATTAAAGCGAGTGACCACATGTATAAAGAGACTGAAAGAGAAGTAGAGAGAATCAAAAGTGTTAACGCGATAGAGAGGCGGAAAATGAAAACAAATCACGTGGTGTAATAGTTATCAAGCTTGTGCCGCTAGAACCATTACAACTGAGTAGTGATTTCAATCCTCATTGGGTAAGCCATATTTTCGGCCTTGGATACATTTACGCTGCGCTTAGAAAATGGATGTGTGCACACCTAAACGCTTTTTTTTTATTTTATATATATATATATATATATATATATATATATATATATATATATATATATATAACGAGGCAAAGAGAAACACATATTTATAGGTGATAGCCAAAATCATACCACGTGTATCTAGGTCTGCTCTACGGTTGTATTGAGCTCTTTTGTTAGTTAGTTGTTACTCGTATCGGGGTTTTTTCTTTGGGCTTCAGACCTGCATCTGTGCGATTTTTTTTTTGTCGGCAGAAGTCCATGTTTGCAGCTCTTTCTTTTTTAAACCTTTTTTCCCTCGAGATTGATTTGATTAGCAAATCAAAAATTCGAGGGTTTTTCGAACGAGTCTAGTTATATATATATATATATATATATATATATATATATATATATATATATATATATAAAAGATAGATAGATATAGAATTATATATAGTTTTATACATATTTATGTGCTCGTATATATATATGTGTGTGTTTGTATATGTGTGTCTGTCTCTGTGTGTCTGTCTCTGTGTGTCGTCATTTAGTGTTTGTGTGTGTTTTTCATTTTCACGCATCTGAACTATTTCTTCGTGTCATAATTGTTTTCCAATAATCTTTCCCTCCCCTCAAGAAATGACACGTCTCCAACTTTAATCTAATTTTTTCTGTTCGCTTTTTTTTTTTCTATATTTTTGACCGTTAAATTATTTTTCTTACACCGCCATCCCTTCTTACCCCCGTCCCTCTACTGTTTATTTTTTTTTTTTTTCATCTTCAGAACCACTAACGTTTTCGTCTTTTTTCTAATTTTGTATCCTCTGTAAATATCCCTTCGACATTTCCTGGCAGTTTTACATGGGGTAGGAAGTGAAAAGGAATCGTTAAGAAGTTTCTCAGAATTCCGTCACTGGAAATCAAATAAAACGAAAGACCATAGCGGCATGACTAATTTTAAATGAAAATATATGCACGAGTAATATTTAAAAAGTCCCTGTCATGATATACCTCAAAGAATTAGATCAAATGACCAACATCAGATTTTGGAGAAAGTCGCTTTTCCGGATTAAGGAATTTTAAACACATGAGGAATTTGAAATATTACTGGTGTTTAAATGTGACAGTGTATTGTGGATTAGAAGATTATGTACAAGTATAACAAATTATGAATATAAGCTGTCATAGCTGTCATATCTTTTGCCAAAAATATTTCCGAAACTTATACATACATATTGTAATAAGGAACAGAACTAAAGAATTACCTTGATGAAGGCTTTAATAGAGAGAGTAGTCCACGACGAGGCTAAGAGCAAATAAGAATACAAGTAAAAGAGGATATATATATACATTAAAGACATTTTTATGTTTAACGTTCTTTTTTATACATACAAGTATTTAAGTAAATGCTCTGTTTATAATAAACAGTATTAAATAACATTTACCGGCCTGAATGTCCGAAAATTTTTCTTAGAAAATATTCGTCCTTTGACAGGAATTCGAACCTGCATCCGATACGTATTTATTAAAGACATTTTTATGTTTTTATCTCGGCCAAAAAGAACGTTAGACATAAAATGTCTTTAATAAACTAAATTGTCGGACTTTGTCCATTTTTAAATATATGACGTCATTTGTTTACATTTGATACGTCATATATTATGAATGTACGAGATTCATAAGATTGAATTGAAGTTTCTTAGTTTTTTGTGGCCGAGACGTATAAGGCACGTCATAGCGTAAATGACGGAAATAGGATGCAGGTTCGAATTTGTCAAAGGACGAATATTTTTATGAAATTTTTCGGATATTCGCCGGTAAACGTTATTTAAACTCGTTTATTATAAACAGAGCATTTACTTAAATATTTGTATCTATAAAAAAGAACGTTAAACATAAAAATGTCTTTAATAAATAAATTGTCGGACTTTGTCCATTTCTTAATATATATATATATAGTACTGCAAAAGGTGGACAATTCCGGAAAAGTTTAAATCGGGGAAAATTAATGCTTATGATATATTCATATATACTAGATTTATTGAATTCAAACAAAAAGGTCGCCCTATTAAACATTTATTATATTTTTCCAATTTTCGAATTATATCTATATCATGATAAAAATTTTTCAAAAGCTGTTCGAAGTTTTTGTTTGTTCCGTCATTGTTCGTCCCCTTTCACCATTATACATGGCGTCACTTTGAACTCATTCATATTTTCAGCTCCCTTTAAATTACCAATCTGTAATCAAAGCAACACTGACTACTACACTGACAGTAAATGGTTCTTGATAGTACTTTGTTAGGGAAATTGATTAGTAAAAATGAGCGGGAGTCGTCAAGTGGCGCTCAAGCACGAAGAGAGTTTAGATGTACTACTCTTAGTAAACTGTTGATAACACTAGGTTTATATTATATTGTCTGTTCATCATAGTTGCAGTATAAAACATAGGATATCTCATTGATATTTGAAGGAAAACAAAAAATATACCTGAGCGAGCGCCTGAAACTGGCGTTTTTATTTTAGATATATCCGCATATAAGTCTATTTCTATGGGGCACAGACACTGTTTTTACAGTACTGCATTCGAATCCCACTGAGCGCTTAACACTAATGAACTTTTACCTGTCCAAGCTGAACTTAAATCATGTCAGGTGCTTCTCAATAGTCTTTATTGCTATTTAATGAGTTTGAGCTTCGCAGAATAGCTTGAGTCCTTGTACTAAACTAATTTTAGTTTGTGTGTGTGTGTGTGTGTGTGTGTGTGTGTGTGTGTGTGTGTGTGTGTGTGTGTGTGTGCCTGTAATGGTAATATTAGCCACTTCCTTATAAGGAAATTTCGACATTCATTGACTGAGCAGTCAATTGGATTCCATGAAATCTTAGTCTTAAAACAATTCGTCAGGAAAAAAAATTTTCTCACCTCAACTAACTTTTATCACTCTTTGCAGGATTGTTTGGGACTTTCGTCCTTACCTTTTGTATGGGTTAATTTGAAAAGTCAACATCTAGATTATATCATTATTTTTTCTTTGAATTCCATGTGCTATTTGTTTTAGTTGTTGCTGCTGTTGAAAGTCCTCAGGTAATGTGTTTTTTTGTTATTTGCTACGCTTCACTCTCTCGAAGCCATTTTTAACCATCGATTTGAGAAAGTGATTGAATACGACTGGCAATAAGGATATCTCTGAACGAGATATCCTTATATCCCACAAAATCAAACTTTAATCTTTTGTTTGAAAGGCCGCTCTTCAGTATTGCATAGCACCAGAAATGTAATATTTGTCAATCACGTATTTTAAAAAAAGAAGCGTTCCAGTATGATATATGATATCTGTTAACAATTTGTTCTAGTATATCTAAAGAGTGATGAAAATTTGACCGTGTCTGATGAGTATTATCTAAAAGATACCATCTAATTTTATGCCTAATGAACGATTATAAACAACTTGCATCTTAGCCATTGCAATAGCATATCAGTTCAGCAATGATCAATTTGATAATCACTACCTCGCCAAGGATTAATGATATTAAAATATGTAAGATGGCAGCGAGCGATGACGCCATATATATTTTGATTCCATTACTGTCTCGTCTATTTGGCATAAACACCTTTGCGTTATTACACCAGGAAATCGTATACAGTAGGAGATATAAATGTGTAGATTTATATGGTATTCATGTTTCGAGAGAAAAATGACTGTAAAATTGCCAGAAAATATTATGAATACAATAATTGAGACCAATTTATCAAGAATAATTTTGCAAGAATCATTAGAAGTACAAAGTGTGAATTGTATGTGAATATTGTTAACATATTTTATAGCTAACAAATTAGAAGTGTTGGTGACATAGTTTCAATGTAAAATTCTAAAGAGAGAACCGGAATTTCTTAATTACCAATAACACTGTAATTCCATAATTAATACACAGACGACTAGAATTAGTAATTGCATTTTAGCGAGTATACAGAGATCGATTTAAATGTTATGTATTTATACATATATTTCAAATGCAGGAATTTAAAGTTATGTATTTATACACTTCTACACAAATACATTTCATTTTTTATTAAGCGTAAATTGCCATGACTCACGTGTACTTAGCCTTTGCATTTTTCAAGGTTTTGAATTCAAAGATGAATTTGATGAAGAAAGCTGATCAGATCTGATGATAGTTTACGCTAGGGGAACGCAGGTTCGAATCAGCCGGGGAGCTCATATTTTTTCTCTAATGAGATTTCTCAAATACTCAGGCCGGTAGAGGGAAATAAATAAATATACTGTTTAATTAATAAACAAAGCGTCTACTCAAAAGCGAGCATCCATTAAATATAACGTTGAAATAAAAATCAATTTACAGTAGGGCTAGCTATATGTAGCTGTAAGTTCTATGTCTTGTTCATGATGACGGTCGTCTTCGAGTATAGAATCCAGAGATTAGCAGTGAATATTTCGAAGACAGTAGGAAAGCGTTGTTCAGGTTAGCAGTGGATATTTTGGTAAAAGTAGCAGAGCATAGTTCGTCCTTCTGTTTCTCTTCGCCTGACAAGCTGGACTGGACATTCGGGTAGAGTGAACAAAAATGGCCGCCTTTATACACGACGGATTGAATATTCTACATCTTCTTATTGGTTAACCTTCTATTAGTGGTCTATAAAGTGAGTCAAGTCATTTTCACTGGCTCACTAGTTATATATATATATATATATATATATAACACAAACAACTGCAACACTATGCTAATAGTTTCTTTTCTCGCACTTCTCATTTGTGGAATTCACTTCCGGCTCCAAGCTTTCCAGCCAACTTTAATCAGCAAAAATTTAAAAGCAACATCAATTGCTATCTACTGTCCATCGGATTACAATTTTCTCTCCCTGTTTATTAATGTTATTTTTTAAGCATTTCACCCCAAGCAATGAGGGATGCACTAGCACACAAGAGGTTACAGAGTCGGAGCGAGAGTAAAGAGGTGTGATGGAGGAAAGGATGAAGAGAAGGACAGGGAATAGATCAAGGCATCTGGAAATGTCGATTGACATTGCATTTGAATAGTTGGAGATTATAGCTATCAGGGAAACAAGTAATTCCACAGACGAGAGGTGCGAGACATGAAGCTATTGGGAGTAGAAGCGATGGCTACATTTAACTGTTTCGACAGTGAGACGATGGGAACGAGATGCCATCCTACAGTATCGCGTTTAAATTCATGCAGTTTGGGTACTAGCGAAAGTAGTTCGTCGGAGCAGTTACCGTGAAAGTATTTGTAGAAGACAGAGGGAGGCGGCGGCACATCTCTGAGACAGCGACTGTAGGCACATGCCAGGTCAGGGTCAATCACATTGCATATCCGTCTCTGGATTTTGTCGAGGACCTTAAGACGAACAGCGGGGGCTTCAGATCATATATGAGATCAGTATTCCATGCAAGGGCGGGTGTTTGATTTATAGTGTTGAAGGATGGACTCGGACGAGAAAAACTTTCTGGCGTGACACTTGGAATCAACTTTCCTTGCGGTAGATGAAGCTATTTAATCAATGTATTTGTACCATTTCAGGTCAGCGGAGAGTGTGAGATCAAGGAGTCGCAAAGAGGTGTTCTCGTGGAGTTGAGCATCAGACATTTTGATATGAAGCAGGGATGGTGCGCTATGGTGAGGAATAGAGAGCAGTTTTGTTTTGGATGCATTAAAGTTAACCAGCCAATTCCTGCCCCAGTCAATAACCGATTGGAGGTCTTTTTCGAGACTAACAGCCAGTTTAGGTTTTGTCAGCGATACCAGATTTGGTTTTGAGGCAGGAGTAAATAGTAGTGTCGTCTGCATAGATGCCTACTTTGGAATTGATGATATCGGGAAGATCGTTAATGACGATAAGGAACAGTGTAGGGCCCAGGATAGAGCCTTGGGGAACGCCCGGGTTTGTGCGAAAGGAACTGGAACTGAACTGTTAAGGACGACCTACATTACACAGTTTGACAGGAATGATCGTATTAAGTCCAATAATCGACCTGAAATTCCGTATCCCTGAAGCTTACGAAGGAGGCCGGTATGCCGAGCCCTGGCAAATGCTTTAGAGATATCTAGAGCCACGGCACGAGCTTCTCTGTTATTGTGAAGTGCTTCTTAAACAATTTCAGTTATGGGTGTGAGCACTTCAGGTGTAGAACGGGCAAAGCATAAACCATCGGATATAAGGTGCTTAACCACTTCGACGTTGATTAAAGCTTCAAAGACTTTGCCGAAGAGTGATTGGAGACTGATAGGACGGTAGTTATATGGATCGGAAGGGTCCCCAGAGTTGAAAAAGACAAGTATAATAGATGAGGACTTCCAACAGGCTGGAAAGCAAGATTCATTGAGGCAGTAGTTATATAATTTGGAGGGGACAGGAGCCAGTTCAGGAGCACATTTCTTCAGGACAATAGCTGGTATCCTTGTCTCCAGGGCTAGCCTTATGGGAGTTTAATTTAGAGATGATGCCCACTACCAATGACGGGCTGTGTGCAACCTGCTCAATAGGGCCTCAGTTCTTCCTCGGATATGGGCACAACGGATGAGTCAAGCGTTGAGTTGGATGGGAATTTCCGAGCAAAGCACTCAGCTTTATCAGCTGAGGAGGCTTTCTGTTCATAATGTTCACCCTGTAACCCCTTGTGTTTTACTGGGTTTACTACCTTGCTTGGAGTAATACCGATTCAAAAAAGGAACAAACAAGAAATCATGATGAAGGAAGAACATTTGGGGCATTTCGGGAATGTATCTAGAAGAAATATGGAAGAGAATTTTTTTAAGAAGTGAAGCAAGTATATGGGCGAAAGAAATGGATAATGAAAAAATAAAGATATTAATGTAGAAAATAACAGAGGTGAAATATTCAGAAGGAACGAGAAAGAGTCAAAGAGTATTCAGTAGGACAAAATGCTTATTTACTCTTAAGAATATTCTTCGTGATGAAAACGAACAGTGTCTAGAATGTAAGCAAAACAACGACATAACTACAGAAGACATAAAGCAGAAGTTATATTTTCAGAAGAGGGTCAAGTTGAATGCTATTTTAGGGAAGGAATCTTGAGAAAAAGGGATCTAATCGGTAGCGGATATTGAATGGGTCAGAGAGGGCATCGGCTATCAATCAAACGATAATCTGTGGTTATTTCATAATTGTATCAAACTCTCTAATAGGATATAAAAAGAAAAGAAAGTAATGAAAATATATCTAGTAGAACAGAATGTTTACTACAAAGAAAAAATAAAGAAGGCTAAGGAATTACATTACATAGACACACATATTAATTAAAAACATCAAGAACACAATGTTATAGGCATATACGGAAATACAATGTGTTATATATATATATATATATATATATAATTTAATACTGACATTTTCAGCACATCTATATTGATATTCATATATATATATATATATATATATATATATATATATATACTTAAAACTTTCGTAGCGACACGCGCAACCCATTGATGAGTATATATATATATATATATATATATGTGTGTGTGTGTGATAAAATGCTGGCAGATAAAATGTTTTCCTGTATAAAACATAAAAACGATAAAAGTAAATAACCATATCAGATGTAATTTAAGTCTTCATGCCACTAGCAGTCTGACGAGCAGAAATATATATATATATATATATATATATATATATATATATATATATATATATATATATTGTTTGTGTGTCCTTAAATATGAATGGTATATTATATGTAATGATTTCTTGTAGCATAGCAGTCATGAATTGAACTGAATATACAATGCTATTTTGTTACTTTATTGTAAATGATTTAAATAATTAATTGATTTTTATGATAATATTATTATTTAAATAATAATTTAAATAACTAATTATTTTAGTTATTTATGCATTCATATACATACACAAATTTTGAAGGGGAAGGTTTTTTTTGTCCTGAAAATGAGAGTCGAAGGTGAACCTTGTATTAACGGCTAGTAGTATAATCTCTAAAAAATGCGTATGCGCTATTACATAGTCACTGTGGCAGAGTGATAAAACCTGGCTGACTCCAGAGCCATCATATCACAAAGCTTTACTGGACACGCAGTTGTTAATCTTTTCTTAGTTGTATGAATTTATCATATCTATGCAAGAAAGCGCACATATTCAATGTACATGTTGCATAATGTATTTGAGAATATCATTTTAGCAGAAAACGAAAACGACCTGATGGAATGTTACAAAGTATGCGCTAAATATTAACATTCTCATCTCTTTTTCAGATGTATCGAGAGCGTCTTGAAATTGTCGCGATATATAGGCAAAACTACAGAGGGTTCTACGGGGATCCCATGGTGGCACCTGCAGGTGCATTCTAAGTTCAGTCCTTCTCTGATAGATCCAGAACTCATTCAGGTCGACTAATCATAATGTGATGCTGAGCATGAACGAGATTTGCGCACGCAGTCTATTCTGTGGCTGCCATCCATACCTCTAAAAAATGTCAATTTAAATATACTAGCCTAGAAACTGCCCTTCGCGCGGACTTTAAGCTAGCTTCCCTGGAGGATGTTTACCTTCAATGTCCAACGAACGTAAAAGTTATAAGAATTTAGAATTAATAAAATTAATCTTCATTCGACACCTTAATTCGGCATAATCTTTCTTCGAATACGCAACTGATCTCTGTAGTTTGTTTACATATACTTTCCGCAAAATTTTTATTTTTTTTAAATCACCATGATCCCTTCCCCTAAAATAATTCTTAAATGACATTAGGGAACCCGAATTATGTATATTTCGAATACGTCACAGTACGCGTGCTAGTAAAAAAAAAATCAAAATATTAGCTACCTACCGTGTCCCACTTAAGTTTTAATTACGGCTTAATTAGACGATATTAATTGCAATTGTGATTAAAAGAGAAATTGAAGTTAAACTTTAATAATGAATTGTTTTTAAACCTTTCAATCTGTTCCATATTTAAATGTAAATGAGTTATTTATTGGCGTTTTAATCGCGTGTACTTACTACCTGTTATTTCAGGTTGTTTATAATTTACCAAAATCGAAAAAAATGAAGTGACGGATGCACGTACACTGTGCTTTTATGTATATATATATATATATATATATATATATATATATATATATATAAGAGAGAGAGAGGGAGAAAGAGAGAGTGAGAGAGAGAGAGAGAGATTTCAATATTACGTGACATGGAAAACTTAAAATTTCTGTTAAAATCGTTCAGTTCTGTTCCCAAAGATTTTTAATCAATGACGTGGCAGGTGTTAAAATATTCGAATGTTACGTTCCTAAAGAAGACAAATAGAAAGTAAGATCGACTATGCAGAAAGAGAATTTGTTTTTAATGGAAATTACTTTCTGAATGTAATCAAAAGAAAAATAAACTTGTACTTTTTAGAAAATAAAGATGCTACATATCCGTTGATTTCTCTCATTTTCTTATTGACTTAAAGCCAACAATTTACGGAAGCCCATATTTTATAAAATTCATTTTTTTAAAATGAACTAAAAGAACAGCGATTGGTAAGGTGATATTATTTACAATATAAAATATACACAGCATTATGAACTTAATGGCAATGTCTTCACGACGTAGTGCCCTGATCTGTAATAGCGTAAAGGAGTGGTAAGAATAGGAGATAATTTTTGCTTTAAACCAAATTAATATAATAAAATGATTTTAATCAAGATCAGGAATTAGTATAAAGAGAAGATGGACAGGAGTGAAAATAAAAAAATTGCTAAAATAAGAAAGATCTGCCATAATATTTATACAAGAAACTGTTATGTTGTAGCAGTGATAAAAAAATTGCGAGAATGAACCAATAAAAGCTCGTCGCCTGTTACGAAATTCTTATGTAAATTTCGATATGAAGCTTTCACTGTATTATGTTCTGTTTATGCTATGAATATTCACAACCTCATTAAATAAACTTGCACGGAAAGTTATATGGTTGAAACATAAATCTTGCCTCTTTAAAGTAAGTATTTTTTTATCAATAAGCCACAATAAAATATAAATACAATAAAAAGAAAAAAGAAAACATAAAGTATAAAATATATATGGCTACTTATCTAATAAAAGAAAGAAGAAAAAAATAATAATTGAAAGGGACCTAATCGAAGAAAACAGAAAGAATAAAAGAAAAGGTAAAAGCAGTATTAGGAGGCGGGGTAGAATAAAAGCAATAGAAATTCAAAGTGAAAAAAAAA
The DNA here is from genome assembly GCA_903632075.3 of Acanthosepion pharaonis. Classification (NCBI taxonomy): domain Eukaryota; kingdom Metazoa; phylum Mollusca; class Cephalopoda; order Sepiida; family Sepiidae; genus Acanthosepion; species Acanthosepion pharaonis. The sequence goes on from CAHIKZ030003813.1 coordinate 346,572, forward strand.
AGAAAACTATTATTACGAAAAGAAAAAGAACAAAAAGAGCTATATTGTAAATTTGAGATTTTGTTGATGAAGAAGACAAAATAGAAAAAGAAACTAAAGAGAAGGAAAGAAAAAAAAACAAAAAGAGAAATAAAAAAGAATTAAGAAATCGGAATTATGCTGAAGAAAAAGGAAGTAATGTGACAAAGAAAATGTCGATGAAGAGACATCGAAAAAAAATGGATAAAAAAGAAATTGAAGTATAAATAAATATATACATAGAAAATCAGTGGACGTGACGTGTTTTGACAAGGGCTGTGTATGCATCCGAAATGGAAGTTTTCACATAACAAGACACAACCGATAAACAAGAATCAAGAAACAAGAGAGCAGAATCTTAGCGTTAAAGACGATAACATTCATCGGAAGTCAAGAGACGACACTGAGTAAGCATCTAGTCTCAAACAATTTCAGATTGAATTGCATTTCACATAGCAATTCTTAAGAAATGGATCTCTTCCATTTAATAGTGTAGAAAAAAATGAAAACATTAATTTAAATGTGCATAAATTCCTTTATTTGATTCAACTTACCCCTTGATCTTCTTATAATATTGTATGGGAATCATGGTAAAAAAAAATTCATTATACGTTGTCGGTGAGCTCAAAATTCTAGCAGAACCATATTAATCCAAAGTATACTCGTTAATATTTTAGGCTAGGCTGTATTCTATCTAAGGTATAAGATAAATTAGGTTAGTCCAAAATGTATACACTATGCAAAAATATATTCACACGTAATTAGATTGCAACCACAGATAACAATCGGGGATAATATGGGTCATGAAGTGTTTCACATCTGCAGTGGATTCTTGTATATATGCTACAGCCCATAATTTTATTTCAATCTCTTGTTTCATATCTGTTCCTACCAGCCATTGTTAACAATTTGTAAACTGAAGTCATCACATCATGTTAAGAAAAATAGTTGTAGATACAAATAGGAAAAAATGACTCTAAACTGGCCAAGTGAATATCATTTATACTAAGTTATTTTATATTTTTGTGATATGAAGAAGTTCAGTCAAATTCTGGACTAGACAAAACTATACACGGGGAATATTTTGGAAGAGGCTTAATCTAGGTTGCAACACTGGCACCAGAATTGCAGGTAATACGATTCCGAATAGGATGTGACCTTACTACACCGCACATAATTTTCAAAAAACATTAAATCGAATAATCCAGAGGCTCAAATTTAGTTGCCTTCGTGGTTGCCAGGAAGTGGAATTGATATTTCCTTCTGCGATTACAAAAATATGGATTTGACTATAATGAGCTAGATGACTTAGTTTAGTCTTGGAATACTGAAGAAACTTACTATAGTTCCATCTTTATTGAAAGGCTTCAGTAACTTTTGGTGCAAATAGTTAATGATCATTACTACTAGTAGTAGTAGTACTAATACTACTAATAATGAGAAATGGAAGAAGAATTGATAATTCATATATTATGAACAATTAAGAACAATGACAATGACAATAATAACGATACATATACTAATGATAATAATGAAAGGCATTGCGTTGGTAGTAGCTTTTTGTTTCCTCCTAAAAATGTAACAATCTATGCCGCATATTCAAATGATAAACAGACGCATTTTTCTAGGAAAAAAGAAACGCCAATCTTCCAGTAATCGACTGCAAATTAAGACTTTTTTTTAAAAAGAAAAACAATCTAAAGTGAAGTCAAGCAAGTAATTAAATTTGAATATCATGCCCAAGAGTGACGGGTAAAGTCATAAAGATGGCCACTTGATGAGGTGATTTATCTGTTAGAAAGTTTAATAATTATAAATGGAGATGCAGAAGAATGCATAAAATAGGAAGGGATAAATCTGAAAGCTTTTAATTTATATTAGTAATATAAGTTTTCAAATTTGGATTCAAGAATATTTACACTATACATCAATAGCTTGAGGACACCCATGGTAATTTTATTTTAATTAGACAAAAATGTAGTTTTTTTTGTTTTTTTTTTTACTTTATATATGAGAAAATTATTATACGTGGTTAATGTTGTAACCTACGGATGGTTACGGAATAGAATAATTACACGAAGGTTGGTAATGAACGATAATACTTAGGACAAGAACAACACATATAAGATTCGCCAGCGTAGAAGTAAGAGTCGACTGCTAGAAAGGAGTTTAAGTCAATTCCACAATGAATCTCAAACTGTAGGAAATCTACCAACCGCCCCACGCGGTCAGATATGGCAAAAAGGGCGAATTTAATGTGGGGTATCCGAGCCCATAGGCTCAGTCAAAAATTCCCCGTAGACCCCGTATAATACGGGATCGGGCATCTGTTTCCTGAAACGAGACTCTGCCCTTCGACATAACCTCGTCTGGGTGTCCTCTCTGCGCAGAGGCAGAGAATTTGACCAGCACAACTGGAGACGAATCTCGAACTGCAGACCAATATACAGTATTTACTACTGTATTTATGTGAATGTGAATATACCCATTATCGGCAGTATGTTTGCTACAAAAATTTTAAAAAGTGAGACATAATTTTTTATTAGACATTTTGTTATGACAAAAAGAAAAAGATTTTGATTACATTTTTCTCTCGTCAAAAAATCCGTCTTGATTCCTGCAGCACAAATTTTTGGTATTCGTTTCAAAAGTTTCTCAAAGTATAAATTTGATAAATGATTTCGTTCTTTTTTCAATGACTCTAGGAGAACTTTTTATTTATTTATTTTTTTTTTCATTCTTTTTTCAAGTTCATCCCATACTCATTCTGTGGGGACTTCAGACTTTTGTACCGTAGTGTATATATGCTGGAAATTAGAGATTTTCTGTACTAAATTTATGACAAATATAATGAAAAGTTAAAGTTGACTAAAGCAGCAGAATTTATGTCTGCTGTGTGTATAAAAGAGAGATGTTTAAAGATTTCCTTCCTGTTCGCCGCTTAATTTCATCATCCAGAATTTTCAAAATAGATATACGTTCACACATTTTTTAAGAACGATTATCGATGCACAACATTTGATAAAAAGAAAATATATTATCAAGACAATGAGGAAGAGTCAGGATCTTTGAGAAAGATAAAGAAATGAAATTTTTAATCGATAAACATGCAATGTTTAATGATAAACAAAAGAAAACAAGTTCCAACAAAATAAACCAATTATTGACCGATATAATCATCAGGATAATTAATGAAAAACAAAACAAATAATTAGAAGCATCGCATTCAAAAGAGCAAAGAGAAATGAAAGAAATTATCAAATCCTCAGGAGAATGAGGGAAGTCTGGGAGAAAATACTCAGCAATAGAAATCTAATAAAGACTAAAATATATGACTATTATCTACAGCAAGAAACTATAAACATTTCCAACACTAAACAATAGAATTCTGGATCAAAGAACTAGGGGATTAATGACCATAAATAAAGCCTTCAAGTTTGTGCCTGCATTCTTTATGTAGGAACAAAACGAAGGGAGAGATCGCATTTGATCTGAACACTAGGTCAATAGAGAAAAAAATAATCAGTAGAGCAAAGAAGTGATAAAATGGCAGATAAAAAACGGGGTAACAGAAAAGTCAAAACCTACTATCCAATAACTCTGCGTAAAATTCAGAATAAAAGAAATGGCGAAACGATCCGCGTAGAATTGTGCAATAGACACAGGAAATGCGAAACTGGTCTTGCGAGATACAGGAGTAAGCGGAGCAATAAAATGTTTCGGTCAGTCCTCCTTTTTTATGTGCTGTGTCTCCTGAGAACGGAGGCGATCATGGTTCTCCACAATTTCCTGTACTTTGTATCTCTTAATAAATTGTTGTTTTTTTGTTATTTCTGCTAAACCCTGTATCCCCATCCATTTACGAAGTATGCGTTGTTTACTTCTCTCCTTCTTGCGTAAAGTCAGTCCTGTGAGTATCAGTATTTTCCAAGCTCCATTTCCGCATTATGTGTCCTAGAAAATTCAATTGCCTCTGACTGAGAAAGAAGGAAACATCTACAAGAAAATATGTTGTAATTAAAGACTAAGCATCACTTTTAACGATTCTTGATCACCCCTTCAGGTGAGGAAACGAGATTTAACAAAGACATGAATATATGATAAATGGTAAATGTCACCTTACCTCCAAACTAAAAAGTGAACATGGAAAAATGACAAAATATAAAGACTTTGAAAAGAACAAAAATAGTTTTAAATGAGAAAATTATGAATGTTGTCATGGAACAAGCGCGACGACTCATGTAATTATGCTGCTAATCGCATTAGTAAAAGAGTAAAAAAAAAAAAAGTAATGAAGGTTTGAAGAAAGATTCTGTCACTTGAAACGCAGGGAAACTACTATATATTTTCTTAATGCATATATTTTCTTAATGCATATATTTTCTTAATGCATATATTTTCTTAATTCTTTTCTCACGTAGGCAAACATGGCGATCTACAGATAACCTTTTCTTTATTATCTCTGAATTTTCATGCATTCTTGGAGTGGATTCCCGTTGCATATTTTACAGTTTTAATTTCAGTGTAGTTCTTCAAGCCTGACTGATACTAAAGACTATAGAACCCAGTGTACACTGCTATTCACCCCACAGAGCTTGGCAAAAAGAAATGGATTTATGTCCATTAGTGCGAAAGTAAAAGCAACTGAGAAAAGAGTAATTTGATCTAGCCTCACCGATTTCATTTTCCGAGATAATATTTTTATCACCCGCACATATTAGTTAAACTATTACAGAGAATATTCAGGATGAAGTTAGTGTCCATAATAATTCGCGCACCAGGAACTGTTTCCAAAGACCCTAGATTTATGAATGAAGAAAATGGATATTCCAAGCTGATTTGAAACTATGCAGATTAATGTAGTGAAATCGACGAGAGTTCTCAGGAAAGAACCACAAGACAGATAACTTCATGCAAATGCTGCTGTTGCTGTTACTATTACTACTACAACAACAAGAATTACTTTTTAGATATTTCATTTTGACGGTTGTTGCCTTGAAAGCTGTGCATTCACAAAACAAGGATGAATGAGTCACAGAGCATTATTGAATTCCTTTGAATATCTTCACTGAGGAATGGAAGCTTATTCTATTACGAAGACATTCAAGTAGAAAAATGCCGTCCATTTCTCTATATCGAAGAAATACGATTTGCTGCAATTATTTTATATATAAATTATTTTCAGTTTGCATTATAACAATCAGAAATCACTTCACTTTCATTTGCAAGTATTTAAGGAACTTTCTTTATACAAAAGACAACACTTAGGCAAGACCAAAGCGTCAATTCGAAGCATTCTCTTATTGAAATGCGTCATATTTTATAAAACATTTGCTCTATCCTATACCTTTTATGTACAATGTTAGAAAATAATCTGATATGGAAAGATACATTGTGGAAGATACTATATTGATATCCATATATGTTTACAAAGGCAGGCAAAATCGTGCATATATATATATATATATATATATATATATATATATATATATATATATATATATTTCTGATAAACGTGCAATCAATTTACAAATTCATGAATTATTCACACAAAGACAAATGCAAAGGTTAATGATTTAATTGGCGAGAAATCCATCGTCGCAAAACAATTCAAAATATATCCGAATCCGTTATGAATGTTTTTATAGGAGGTTTTGTATATTATTTGAATTGTTTGCGACGATGGATTTCGCCAATTAAATCATTAACCTTTGCATTTGTTTTGTGTGAATAATTCATGAATAAATATATATATATATATATATATATATATATATATATATATATATATATATATAATAATAATAATAATAATAATGTACCTCCTGTCGATTTCGACGTATGAGGATATGACAGCTTATTGATTCAGTTATGAAAGTTTGTGCGATAATCTTAACTGGCATTTAAGACC
>CAHIKZ030003813.1:357500-392500 GCA_903632075.3 Acanthosepion pharaonis
ACATATATACACCCATATATTTATATACATATAGTCACATGTATATATATACACATGTACACTCTTATATTTACACTTATACACACACACATATATATACATACACATTTACACGCCTCTATATATCCACATACAAACATATTTATACAAATATATAAACACATTTACACCTATATTTATACATATACGCACATATACGTACACCTCTACACACACATATATATACACATATAATGTTATATATTTCCACATATACATTTACACAAATACACATATATATATACATACACATATACACATATATACACATACATATAATCACACATACACTCACACACACACATCTATATATATATATATATATATATATATATATATATATATATATATATATGAATGTGTGAACAAGTGTACGTGATGGAAGTCATTTATTTAAACCTTCGATAAGTCAAAGTCAGGCCTCTCCACTTTTTCCCGAAAAATACCGAGCAATTCATAGGTTATACAGTAATGGTGTCTGTAGAGATCGATGAGCATCTTCGCCGTGAATGGTAAATTAATTTTCATACATTTTTCTTTGATTTTAGGTGTGTATGTATAGCTGAATGTTAAGAACGTTTGCGTTCTGACCATAAGACTTTGATTCGGATTTCAGCATAATCAATTTGTCAAGTAGATGACGTGAAAATATTGTCTTAGGGAGACAAACGGGCGGCCCAATTGGGAACTGCTTTAAACCATAACACAGGCTTAAGCAAGTCTTATCAGTGAAATTGGATAGCAGTTCATAGTTGTGCCAGTACGTAGTGACATCAAGTAAGAAAATATTTAGCAATCTATCTGGAGTTTGATTTTCGAAAAGATAAAAAAAAAACATCCCCAGCAGCCTGATCGCTCCTGGGGATATATCGGCCCAAAAGAAACGACAAAAATTCATAAAATATAAAAATAAATCAGTTGAGATCACAAACAGCTGCAGGCAGAAATCGCTCAAAATCTCGTTCTATTCATTTATATCTCTTCTCCATCCACCACTGTATATCTACAAATAGGTATCTACATATATATCTGAGTTCTATATATCTATCTTGGTCCGTTCTTATGTCTCAATCATAATCTTTTCGTCTTTGGTGACTGAAATAGTTGAAATTTCTCCATGATTTTTTTTTCCTTTCAGCATGAAAACAAGTTTCAGAATACTTTGTTTTTACAAAGTATGGCCTCGATGACTGCTTTTAGTCTCGGATAACATAATTTTCTATTTCTCAAAAACCACATGCTGTCAGTGTGTCATTCAATAATGCTTTAGATACTTCCTGTTATTTTATAGGGTGCTGAAATATTTAATTAGTTCAAAGTGAACTTTGCCAAAGTATGGCCGCTATGACTCCATGTAATGTCCGATTACATCATTTTCTAATTTACAAGACACCATTACATTTAACTACTAGTAATATTTCTATTTTTAATTTGTTTATTTACTATACACCCTCTATTCTCCTATCCGAATGTTGATAATATAATTCCAGGAATGGATCTGTGAACGTATTATTTGTTTATCTAGTCACTAGTGATTCCGATTCCCTTCAAATTACTCTATTTTTTAAGCAACGCATTTCGTGAGATGATGCTGCCAATTCTTAAAATATTATTAAAAATCATTTCTTGAAAAATGTTATTACATGTTTCTGTATACCGACAATTCCTTTAGGCCATTATTTTCAATATTGAAAATGACCTAAAATTACAATGATGTAAGCTTGCCCAATTTTTGTAATTTTCTATATTCATTAATTTATTTTATTTTAACGGTTTTGTGTTAATTATTTTCTTTTAATATATATATATTTTTAATTTCATGTATATTAGTCTGAGAAGTAATATATGAATTAATGCATAAATATTTAAACAATATAAAATACAGAGAAATAAATAATAAACTGATTAAAAAAAATCCAATCAAATAGAAATTCAACAACAACCACATTTACTCACTTTCGTTTATTAGACAATAAATTACTTAGCGCCCCCCCCACACCATAATATACTTTCCTTACACAGAAAGTAAAAAGTATTGCAGAGAGTTCTCAAATAAAAATATTGAAAACAACGATATTTCTCTTCCACGTTATTCCTGGTAATAAAGTGTTTATGAAATAAATGTCCACATTGAACTTGTTAAAGTTTTTCAAGAAAATAAACGCGTCAGTATAAAAAGATTTTCCTTTTTGTCTTTTTCTTTATTTATAAAGTCTTTACAGATATATTTTATTTACATCTAGAATTTTAAAAAATACATGCATATATATATATATATATATATATATATATATATATATGTGTGTGTATATGTATTATATATATATATATATATATATATATATATATATATATATATATATATATATATATATGTGTGTATATATATATATATATATATATATATATATATATATATATATATATATATATATATATATATATATATATAAGAGAGAGAGTTTGTCGAAGTAAAACATGACAAAATAAAGCAAGACTAGAATAGCAATTAATTTTTGCGATTTATTTCCTAAAGAACGTTATACAAAGTAATTTTCCTTTTTTTCTGTCGCTGCGATATGTGTATTTGAAGCAACAGTTGACAAAAACTAGGAAAAGACAACCTTAACAAAAGCTTCGAAGACATGCATTTGAGATTTACTTTCTATGGGATTGCCCTTCAGGTAAACAAAACTTTTTAAGGATGTAAAAAAGTGAGGCTTTTGTGTCGGCCTTGATTTTATTGATTTAAAAATCAATATGCAGCGAGTATACGACCGAATTCCACTGTCATATGACATTAGATTTGGTGGGGGGGGGATAATTTCACCTTATTTTTGTGAAGATCACAATCGATCATCCGAGATGGTGTAGAAAATTTCTCGGCTCTCTCATGAAGCTATTTGAAAAATACAACCTAGTTTTTTTGGCATTTGGCCATACTTAGAATCATATTTGAATCTGATTCTAAAAGTATTATAACTCTTTATCCTAAATTCAGAAAAATATCGCAAATATGGACCACTGATGCTTGTGGGACGTAGAAATCAAAACGCAGAATAAAAAGTATTTCGATCTCAAGTACAAAGATTTCTCTTAAAGATGTATCGTGTAAACTGAAGCATTCGGAAGGAAAGTTCTGCGTGGAAATCTCGTGCACTTGAGGAAAAAATACAGGTGAATTGCTTAGCTTTCAATTGAAGCAGAATATATTTCAAGGTATGAAAGTTGACTGGTAATTTTACCACATGTCAATACACGTTTTCATTTTTTGTAATTGGTGTTTCACTTTGTATACATCCTGTTCATGTTGGGGTAAACAAATTAACTGAAAAATGGCCTATGAACATAAATAGCTAGAGGAAAATCATTGGCAACTGAACACCGACTCTATGAATTTAAACACATGAAAGGTTTTGCCTGAAATTGCTGGAAACTTTGAAATGAAACACATAAAATATGAAATGGAAATAAATAAATACATATACACTCCTATATATTATATCTTCTTTTCACTTTTTCTTTTCTTCCTATCTCTCACACAGAAGACTTCTTTAGAGAAGAACAAACCTTAAAAAGAGAAAGAGGGTGATATGTGTGCTTTATTTTCTAGCTTTTATATACTTGTTACTTTTATGGAAGTATTTTTATTTTCCTCGCTAGTTTAGAAAAATTCTTTATTATTCTCAAAATAAATTGCATGTCATAAAACATGCACATCAAATATATATATATGTGTGTGTGTGTGTGTGTGAGAGAGAGAGAGAAAGAGAAAGAGAGAGAGAATATATGTAATTTATATATAACATTAATATTTATATATATATGTATGTGCTTATGTGAGAGTGTGATTTATATGTAACATTTATATATTATATATATATATATATATATATATATATATATACGTGTCTGCGAGTGCTTTATACGTAACATTTATATATATATATATATATATAAATATATATATATATATATATATATATATAATATATATATATATATATATATATATATATATATATATGTCAATAGAAAACTTTGCAGAAAACATATCTACTCATTTGTTATCGATTCGTGAAAGACCTATTTATATGAAATATTATAAATCGATTTACTGATATTTTTTAAAAGAGATAAAGAAAATTGTTATCTATTAAAATAAAACCAAAGTTATAAATGAGGAAAGTGACATTTAAAATTTATTTTTATCTATGTGCATGTGTTTGTACAGGAGAGCGCCGAAAAGTTCTCGGTCTGATGTACATGATAAATCAATATCTCAGTGTCCAAAACAGTTTTTTTTAGATTTTAACACCTCTTATATATATATATATATATATATATATATATATATATATATATATATATATATATATATATATAGGCAAAGATTGGAAGGGAGACAAAAGAGAGTTTCGTTAGTCAGGATGCATCTATTATTCCGATGAACTTCCCTCGACAATATTCTGTTGTTCAATGTTCTGAATGTTTCCTTTTTGACTTTTGTTTGTCTTCTTTTTTTTTTATCGCTGCACCGTCATCATTACTGTCCAATGTTTTATACATTTTACATCATGTTTTCTCTCTTCTCTCTGCAACATCCAACCAACCTACACTCTCGCCTTTCTTCCATTTTTCTTTCCTGATTATATTCTTTCCATGTTTAATCCTTTTTTCCTATTTATTTTCTTATACACTTCGGATTTTCTTTATCCTTTTCTTTCAAGAAACTTGGTGCCCTTCATTATTTTTAGTTTTCCTTTTGTGCATTTGATTCTGCATCTCTCATTGTGCGCATGCGTAAAAAAAATTCTATAGACTCTGAAAAGGGGCCAGGAATGGGTCAGGCGCCAAAATCAATTTGACTTTTGGTTTTTGTAGGCGCCTTTCAGGTCTCATCCAATACACCAAAGCTATCAGCCTACGCCCAATACTATAAACAAGCACCTGCAACTGATTCGAACCATACTTTGAGTGATTGTTTGCAAATCTACAATAAACAGCGCAACAATAAACCACAAATATCATGAGGGAAACGTTGAAAAATATCAGCAGATTCTCCTGTAGTTTGGACTTTTAACTTTTGTTTCCTCTTGCTATGTATTTAAGAAACACACGCACACACATACTGCAAAGTTCTCAGCCTGAACAAGAATTCTATCCCAATGTGATGTTTAATCGGGTGGTCAGATCTTAGGAAGAGAGTTGGGTCAAGAATATTTCATCATTCTGTCGTATGCATCCGGGCGCGTGCGCGTGTGTGTAATTGTAAGAGAAATAAGTGAATAATTTAAAGGAGCCAATAGAATAATAGAAGCTGGCGCACTGAAGCTGTCAATGTTCCGTTAAAGCATGTGTTCTGTAACATATTCTAAGTCAAGTACATACACAGATTAAGATTCACACCAGATAGAACAAAAATACAACAGATAGAAGCAAGCATCATATAATTTAACCTATCTTACTCTAAAAACGCAAATACAATTACAGGTAAAATATCTATTACACTCATTGACAAACACCTCCCAAAATAAATAAAGCTACGTAAAACATTTAACAGAATTAATAGAAAACTTAGTTATAAAACATTGAGTTTACAAATTATACCAAAATACCAAAGAAACATCACCAGTACCCTACAGACACATACAACATTCAACTAACTGCAGAACAAAGTCCGGATATCCATTATACGTTAATTACTTACAAACAAACGTAATATCCAATGAAAACACAGAAAATATATATGGGAATAATAAGAGGTACCTGGAAACACAGAACAGAACTTAAACACACAAAAAATATTTACTTGACAATAAAAAATAAGCAAATAGCACAACAAGCACATATAGAATCTAAAAATCAAAAGGCGAAACATGAAATGAAAAATAATATAAGCAAGAACACTTCAAAATAAAGTAACATTTGCATAGAAAGAAATAACCTACTTACCAAAACAAGATAAACTCCTAAACAAAACAACAGAACTCAAGGCCTAATAATTTTATTCCGTATAAATATAGAATTGAAGAATGTTCACAAAGTAGATAAAAAATATGAATAAAATAAAATAAAAAATAAAAAAGAGAAAAAAAATAAAGAATCTCAAGGTCAAGAATTACTCTTAAAATATTATTCCTAAACAACTTCTTTCTTTTATCCTATAAGCCCTGAAACGGCCTATTACTAGGTGTTGGAGCAAATGACCTGATAACTACTTAAGGTTGGAAACTGTTGATATATATATATATATATATATATATATATATATATATATATATATCTATATATAAATATTATATATATAACTAATATCTATCCAACCAAATATTAGCGCTTAATTATACATATATATATATTTATTTATATATATATATACTTTTATATATATTTATATATATATATATATATATATATATATATATATATATATATATATATATATAAAAAACTTCTCCGATCACAGATGTGAAGATATCTGCAGAATCAACTACACTTTTCGGAAGAAGTGAATACAGACAACTGATGCACATAGGGTGCCACAAGCTCTTCAAATGGTATTCCTTAAGTTATGAATTCAATATATATATAATTGATAGGGGATTTAATGACACATTATGATTTTATGTGTAGGGAATTTTGTTTTTGTTTAGTTAAGTGTGGTCAATTTTTACACCCACCACTGTAATAAAATTATATCGGGAATAATTACAAGATTCTGTTTAAGACCCATTAGAATTTGTAGACCCAAAGGTGAAATATACAGAGAAAACACATTCAAAAATGTCCAATATCCTTATCATTTCATCCATATATATATGTGTGTGTGTGCTTGTGCTCATTTTTTTAAATCGACTGTTAAATGCATATCTATCATTTATTTCTGTTTTTTTTTTTTTTTACATTTCAAAAAAATCAATATATTTGTTTGTTTGTTTGTTTTTTTATATGAAAGTACTCAACACATGAAATATCAAAGTTTTATGCGTGTGATTTAAACTTTTCTTTCTGAAAAGTCAATGGCAGCCGGTGATCAGTCCAGAGAAATTAGTATGGGAACAACGTTTGAACGTTTGCAGGTCAAACCGACAGATGGCGTCAGATCATCAATAATGTACCAGCTGATCAGTACAGGCGCATTATATGATGGAGAGTCACAACTCTTCAACTGATATGTAGCTTAATGTAAATATAGTAAAAAAAAAAAGCTGATATTATTTATATTATTATTATTATTATTGATATTGTGATTAGGGGATTTGCATGAGATGTTTCGTGTTCATCGCTGACAATGGTATCAGGTTATATCAATTAAAATCTCCAAAAACCTTTCTGATAGTCTTTAGTCTCTGGTTTTCCATTTCTCATCAATATTTCTTTGGGTTTTTATACACTCTTTACATGCGGAATTTTGTTCTCTTCCGTGTAGTTATAACAGCGTTTCGATCGCTGTCCTCTCATATTCACCATAATCTATGAATATAGAATACAGAGCAGTACGTATCTGTTCAATGTAAAAACGTTAAAGATTAACACTCACGAGTCAGACACTCTACTGAATCTGATTATATCGCCAATACCAACAGCAGCTGTTCCGTAATTCTTCAGTCTTCGATATCAAAGGCTGGCAGTACATATTCAGGAAAAACATGGCCGCCTTTATACACGTCGCATTGAATATTTTGAGCTTTCTGATTGGTTAGCCATTCTGTTGGTGAACTATAAAATGAGTACACCAGGGTACCGAAAAATTCCAACATATACCAATCCAGGTAACCTATAGGGAATTCCGAGCTGAACACAATTTATTTTACACATCTATAAGTCCACAATTCGTCCATGCATTGAATATTTCTGTCACATCTTTTGCTATGTATTCACAGATTCGTGATAATGTACAAAGAAGAATATACACTGTTATTCCTAATTTGGTATCTCGATTTCAGCTATGTTCCCACCACCGTATCATAGTTTCCTTGTGCTTTTTCGATAAATATTTTTATGGAATTGTCCTGATGAGTTTTCCTCTTTGGTATTTAAATTCTACGAATTTAAACACAGTACTAGATGTGCTGCTAGATCTAATAATTTTAAGTTGAAATTGCTAACCGTAAGTTCTATGGTAACAGTTTCTTCTGTCGTACTTCTTGCTTGTGAATCGCTTCCGACATCTTGCTTTTCAGTCAACTTTGATCGGCACAATTTGAAATGCAATGCAATCGTTATCTTCTGTCTTCTTAATTCCTGTTCTTTTATTGTTTCCTCTCAATAATAATTTTTTCTTGTTCTCCTATTCTCTCACATTCAGCAACTCATTACGTCTTAGTAGCTTTATTGCCTTGCTTTGTGTTAAATGATTAAAAACTTTATTTAATCTACGAGAGTAGACTGTTCTCGTTCCACTACCCATATCTAGGGTTATCTCGGTTAGTTCTAAAAATAAAAATTGCGCGCAAAATAAATGTAAACAAGCTAAAATAAAAACACCATTCCTTATGCCCTCTTCACATAATGTTACTTAAAACACATTATGGAACTCGAACTATGTATTATTTCGAATATGTCACAATATAAGTGCCAGAAAAAATTCTTGAGCAACGAACATGCCTCGCTTAAGTTTTAATTACGTTTTAAGTAAATGATATCAATTGCAATCGCGACGAAAATTAAAGTTAAACCTTTAATAAAGAATGCTTTTTAAACCTTCCACTCTGTTCGATAATTAAATTTAAATGAGTTATTTCAGGTACCTCCATGAGATTGCTAAAAAAAGAGCATAGCATTATGAAAAAGACGCCAAACTTGACGAAAACAAAATTTTATCGTCTAATTGTTTATGTTATTATTAAGAGGAAAGATCAAAGTTTATTTTAATTATTTTTTTAAAATTTTCTTTCTTTTTAGAACATTCTAAATTTTGATTAAATAAAAACTTTGTTTCTCTTTGTATCACCGAAACTAGTAAAATAACATATACAATTTTTAGCACGTTTTTTTTTATGACGCACATTAATTTGGAAAATCTGTCAAAAATAAAAATAATTCTCAGATGTTAATGAAACTTTCAGAAACGGTTGATCGAAATTATTATAAACATGTTTTGTTTTTTTTTATTAAAATCACGACAGAAATATTTTTTTTATATTTATTACCCACCCCCATAACTAATTTTATGAAAAACGTTAGAAATTCGATCGCGTCAAAAATAAAAGTTGAAAGCACAAGGCTTTGAGGAATGTAAATCATGTTTTTTTTTGGGGGGGGGGTAATTGGACCCCTGGACAGCTCTGAATTGTAACATACAATAAAACTCAATAAAACAAATATATTATTTAATTTCAAATGCTTTTATTTGCTTTTAGTTGTTTTTATGAATATGGACAATATTTTCTGAAAGCAAAAACAATTTTCGATGAAAAATGAATTGAATACAATTGTTTGTTATTTCTTTAATTATAATAGGTTTTTACATTTAAGTTGTTAAAATATTATAAAATTAGTTAAAAGCCGCATCGGGTTTTCTAAGTGTCCTTATGAGATAGATCTTTTTTTAGCGCATTCTAAATTTTTGGTAATTAGAAGATCTGCAATAATTACGAAATGTAATTGTGTGTTTATAATCGGGCTATGATTATAAAGTACGGAACACCAACCAGAATACAATTAAATTGCGTTATTTGAGTTAAGCATTGTTCTCCGCTGTTAAGGCCTTTACTTTTACGAAACACGTGTGGAGAAGTTAATTTGATTTTTCAATTTCAACTGAGAAGGGTGCCTACAAGTATCAGTATCATCTTATGAAATGTATATGATCTTATTTTTATATCAATCTCAGTTATGACATTTTTCCATAAATGAAATATCAAAATTAATAATAAAATGAATGGAAATACAAATATCACAGTAAAATGTAATAAGTGTACATAAAATTATAGTATTTTATGTACACTTCTGATAAAATTTCATGAGAAAGGTGCCTAATTAATTAGATACCTTTCTTATGAAATATGAAATTTAATCTCATTCTTAACAGTCTTATTTTGATTTCTTTATAATATATTTTCCATAAAACATCGTAAACGTAAAGGTGAAAGCTAAGTACAAAAAAAATTAGAGCGCCGAAATTTTTCCTTAAAAATAATGAGGTAAATAATTTGTTCACTTAAATGTAAATGATTTCACATTTCTTCTTCCGTAGAACAAATTATCCTCACGGAATCCCTCAATATGTCATTCATCACCTGTCAAGTGAGGCGAAAATCTATGACCTGCTTTGTTTTATTTTCAAATTACATCTTTTCGGCTCAGAAGCTAAGTTAAGCCTGGTTCAAAATATTTTAAATAAACATTATAATTTCTGATTTTCTTAAAATAAGTTTTGAAAAAATGATAATTGATATTTAAAAGAATTTCAAAGTGAGATTTTCATTTTTTTTATAAAATGGGAAAAAATGATTGCCGTCTCTCAATTTTGCTGACTCAAAAATAACAAGATTTTTAACTAAAATTTCGGACGTGCTAGGAACGATTAAAACATCTAAAAAAATACCCTCCAAAATACTTTGATCTTTCCTCTTAATAATAACATAAACATTTAGACGATAAAATTTTGTTTTCGTCACGTTTGGCGTCTTTTTCATCATGCGATGCTCTTTTTTAGCAATCTCATGGAGGTACCCAAGTTATTTATTTAACTTTTAATCGCGCATAACTACAGTAGTTACTATAGTTACTACGTAATGTGTGTGTATTAAATTACAGGAAGGGAAAAGAAGATTAGATGAAATCTTTAACTGTTTGTTTTGACGTCCAAGCTGGTTAACGCATAGAATTTAAAATCTTCCCTCATTCATACCCTGTTTTTTTATAGCGAAGGCAGATAATAATTCTTGACAACGGAGGTAACTGTGGATTTACGCCACATCCCTCATTTTTAAACGTCCTTTCAATATGAAAGTCTATGACGGGTTGGTTCCATTGGCAATCGGCTTTTCAATTACAGTTATTTTGGTTTTGTGTTCCCCTGACAATTCAGCTGGAGTCGTTTTCTCTAATAATAACTTCCGAATAATAACACCTTAAACAGGTCTTGATTGACGCTGCAGTGTACTGGAAGTTTTGAGGTTGGTAACTTTTGTTGACGAGAGCTGTTCAGATCTTCACCTTAGGTGAAACGTATTTCTGTCTTACTTAGAATAGACCTTGGCGAAGCAAGTTTTACGACTGCCGGTGAAGTTTTTGGTGTTTTTACCGGATGTATTTTATTTTTTTAAAAACTCTGTAACTCTTCGTGAAATTCGAGGCAAGAGTCGAGGAGTTTCTGTAGACATTGTTGGCGCAGACTCGTTTAAAACATATTTTGTATATATTCTGGAGTCTACCAATGCCTATAAAGTGTTCTGGAATTTTTTTCTATATCTGTGGTCTTCACTTTTATAGAATTCACTATCCTCAGGAGAAATAAAGAGCTTTTATTACTGGTGCCCTCAGAAATGGTTTCCACAAAATTTCCATAACAAAAAAAATCCTTTCTAGATTTAGCTTTTGGAGTTTCTAAACAATCCTCCACATGACCGGTAACTTATCTGGGCCATGCAGATATTTGTTACATCTTTGAATAATTGTGGATGTTTTCTAAAATAACTACTGGGAACTACCTTACATCTGCTCCAGTATCCAATTTGAAATTAACTATTTTACTACAAAGCTTTGTATTAAATTTAACTTCAGTTTGCTGTTTTTCCGTGACTGCATTAATTCCAGTGTTAGTAGTAATTGAGCCAGAGATATAGTCTGGTTCTTCCTCCTTCATTTCTCGAATTTTAGACTTGCCAGTTCTACACGTTTTTGAATAATGTCCATTTCTTGAACGTTTTTGGAAAGTTGCATTTTGGGCTGAACTGTCGATTTGAGTCTGAGAAAGAAGGTTACCACAACGTATACATTTAATTGTACTTTTTCATGGCGTACTGCAAATTGAGACTTCTTTTTATATTTCTTTGCTGTTACTTTGCTAACTTTTGCTTCTTTTGCATATGTGCATATAGGAATATTGTGTTTGTTGCTTGGCAGTTTCATAGAATCTGCCTATGTCTATACCTTTGTTTAGGATAAGCCTTTTATTCTTTAAAACTTTTTCCTGGTTGTATAAACTTTAACTCCTACAACTATTTGGTCACAAAATAGTCTGTCGTGCATTTCCCCCAAATTACAACCTTTTGCTAACTGCCGGAGCGCCGCGACATATGGCGCTATACATTCTGAAGCTTCTTGCTTTCGAATATGAAATTTGTAAACTTCGTGGGTTTCTCCCACAAAATATTTTTCGAATTTCGTTATTACTACTTCCAAATTTTCTTCCTCTTCATTATCAAATTTCAATCCTTCGTAAATGTCGTATGCGTCTTCTCCTATCGTGGAAAAAAAGACAGATGTTTGGTATGTACTTTCAGGTTCTTTGTGTCGTGAGTCGACTGGTTTTTGAATACTTTCAAAAATTTCGAATAATCTTTTTCCAGTTGGTTACTAAATTGTCTATTAAAACCAATTTTTTACGGGAGGTTGGACATTACTAGTAAATTACCTTTGGTTATTTTGATCTTGTTAAGAATTTTATGCAATGAACAAATCCTCAATTGGATTAAACAACTTCTTTTAACAAAGAACAAATTTGTTTTTATTTTTATTTTATAAATTGTTCGTAATTTAAATTTAAATATTTTTTCTTTGGTAAATAAACAAATGACTTTACTTGCAATTTCTTATAATTTTACTTTTGATGGTCCTCTTCTAGATTCCAATACCTTTTTTCGTGGTAATGTTTTTTTTTTTTCTTTTGGTCACCATATGGAGTAATTTAAGTATATTAAATTAGAGGAGGTGAAAAGAAGAGA
The DNA here is from genome assembly GCA_903632075.3 of Acanthosepion pharaonis. Classification (NCBI taxonomy): domain Eukaryota; kingdom Metazoa; phylum Mollusca; class Cephalopoda; order Sepiida; family Sepiidae; genus Acanthosepion; species Acanthosepion pharaonis. Next base: position 370,436 of record CAHIKZ030003813.1, read on the forward strand.
AAATTAAATTTTTAACTGTTTATTTTGACGTCCAAATTCGTTAACGCGTACAATTTAAAATATCCTCTACTTATCTAGGCTCTGTTTTTATAGCTAATGCAGAGACCATTTTTGACAAGGGAGGTAACCGTGGATTACTCCACGCTTGTTACTTCAGGTTGTTTATGATTGGCCGAGATCGAAAAACGAATGGATGGACGGGCGGACAAACACATGTAAACTGCATTTAGTATTATAGATTATAAATAATGAGGTTAATTCCAACTGAAAATGTTTTTTCACAATCAGGATATAGATTGCTTAATTAAATTTATTTGATTAGACCTATTTTTGATTTTGTTAATGAAAATAAAATAAACTGTCAATATTTCCCACCTTTGTTCAAACTTTTTTTTTATTTGGAATAGATTATTATTTTTGCAAGTTGTAACCAAAATGTAAAAATTTCTTTTTAATTAACTTTTAAATAATAACGTTTTTTTTTTATGATCTTGCGGTCCATCAATCAAACCGTATGCAAACTGCAAGCTGTAATTTGGCTTATCCTGGTCTAACGTCGCGGTGAAGACCAAGAACTGGCCGGTTATTTTTCCTTCATTCCTGATTATCAGATCCGACCTTCTTTCTTGAATTTAATGGTTGTCCTAGATGTTAAAATCTCAGAAATACTTTGTGATCTTTCAGAACACAGTGGTTCGTGCTGATACTATTTGTCTGCATGATCGAAACGAACTAGTTTGACAGTTCCTGGTGTATAACTGTTTCGTTTCGTCTTTTGCATTCATTTTGAACCATCTTGTTACATTCACCGATTATTTACTTTATAATTTCATTTCTTTCTCAACAAAGGAGGAATCAGCTGTTTTTCTAGGTTTGTCAATCTGTCCTTTGATATAGCTTAGCCTAATGCACTTGTTCTGGGCTGGAGTGATAAGAGATTTTGTATCTCTCTTCACAGCCATATATAATTTGTATCTTCCTCTATATAATATTCAGGAAGTAAAGATGTATGTATGATCATCAGTTTCCTTCTCTTTCGACCAATTCCTTTCATATCCACTTCAGTCGAGCTGGAGAATGGTTCGATTTAACTTAGCAGCGATATTTACCAAATACTCGTTAATTTTATTAGGTAACTCTTACGTAGTTTGGGTTCAGATATTTTCTTTATCCTTCTAAGTTGTTCCATTCTTATTTTCTGTTTCGTTACTTCCTACTGTAATGAATAACATTCCAATACACCACTGTGTCTATAGCGCTTCTGTTCTGTTAATGCAGTTATTGTCTTCTTATTCACTCTGTCGATTCCATTTGTCAGCGGTCTTCCTCGATGCATTACTAACGTTGAGCATTTGTCAATCCTAAATTCTATTCTAAAGTTGCCGATGAAACTTTTGGCTTTCTCAATCAGTTTTCCGTGATCTTTGTTTTATTCTTGGCAAATAATTTTATAGCATTCCATCTGTATGAGGTGATTGGCATTTTTGTTTGGGTTGGGGAATTAGTGCCTTGCTGTTTGTTAATTATAGATGTAGCAGTATAAATGCTATGGCACATATTAGAGATAGGAAATCTCCATTAAATATTTTTTTTTGTTTTGTTATATTATGGATCACTTAAAGCCCAAACATATTTCGGCTCAACCCCCTCACCTAAGTACGGACTAGGCTCTACACTGTTTAACTTCGGTGATCGAACGGGAACCACTGTTTTTTTTTTGTTTTTTTTAAAGTTATTTGACTGTAAGTACCCTGTGATTTCGGAGCAATGCTGCTTCTACAGTCTGATAGGTCCTTTTTTTCTTGTTTACGACTTTCAGATCTCTTCTGGTTTCATTGGGTAACGGATTTGAATGTAAAATTATCAAAATTCACTTTTGTTTAAGTATTTTCTAAGTCACTTTCCTTTTTGCACTAATAGTATATGTCTATATGGTCAAAATTACTTCTGTTGCACGATTTCCATTACTTTCTCCTAAGATGCAGTTTGCCGCCTCTTCTTTTATACCACAGAATTGGAATGTATTCCCGGCTTTTGTTTATTTTCGCTTTGATAATTACAATTCCATTTGATCCATCTTTTTTTATATGTAGTGATGAGGGATTCAGATTCTTTTACCATGGTTCCACTGAGTAATCATATCCATGAATGTTTTGTGCATAGATTCTATCTGCCTTTTAAGTTCTCCATAGAGACCTTTTTGCTCCTTGTTTCATTTCTCATGTTGGGCATTTGTCGTAATTTCTACTTTTATTCTTCTGTTCCAAGCTGCTTCCATATTTTTACTACCCTTTTTGCTCATCAGAAATCATTTCCATACTTATCATTATTACTAATGGTTGTAGTACTAATAGTATATTGAAAGCTTATACTTGATATAATGCAACATTATACCCAATCAATATTTCAGTGAGCTTTTTAGAGTGGTCACTGTTTCCAAACATTATCAATGCAGCAAGAAAAAATAAGAACTAAAAATCTCTATGAAGAACCTAAAAGGCAGATAGAAATCATGCCGAAATAACAATTTTTTGTGGCACTTTTTTAATTACCCCATTTCATCCTTTAATATTCTTTTTCTTATGCTCTTTAGGACATTTCATAGACATCAGGAAATAGCTGATGAAATTGTCACCTTTATGATATACAACTTATTTTGTTCTTTGCCAAGATCGAGATACTTACCTTGTTGTTGCTTTTCTATTTGATTATTTGTAGTTTCGTGAACTATACTCTATCTTGTCGATTCCCTATATTTTGGTGATTATACATGATCCGGTCTTCTGACCTAAATTGAATGATCCATTGGAATTTTAAAATACTTTGATTTTTTTTGCATTTCTCTTCTACTTACCAGTGCATACACCATTAGCTACTATCTTCAAATGCAGTAGCTTGCACACTTTATAATTCATCAACTTCCCCACTTATGCATGCGTTTCGACAAATCAGTTGCATTCGCTGATTAGGTATTTCACTATCACATCATAATTGTTTTATATTGTTTCATTCGTTGATTTCCTGTTTTGCTCATCTTAACATTTATATATTGATATATTAGCAATGTTTGTGGTACCTTTTTAAACCCAATCACTTTCTCTTCTTAGGTTTCTTTCAGGTAGCCATGTCTAGATAATATTTTCAGCCATTCATTCCATTTATCTACAGAAATGTTTATATAAATGATTTTTCCCCATTTTTTATATTCTTTTGCTTCCTGAATTTGTGTCCGCCATTCTGTTTGTTTTTGTGAAGATTTCGTCAATCGTTTCTCGTATTTCTTTTGTTCTGTCCGTTCTCGAGTCTCTTGATTGTAAACTTGAAACAATCATCGACGCTGACGAATCCATTTCCTCGTCGTTTTATTTAACATACAATCTCTTAATATTGAAGCGTATGTTGCTTTTAGGAATTACTATCCCTTTTTTAGTACAGTTTTCTGAGATCCTCTCTCGTCAAGTTTTCAAAATATACGGAATACCTCACAACGAAAAAAATACTCATATATTGATTGCTTCAGATCATTTTTACATTTTTATTGCTCATCTGACATATTTTTTGAAGACTTATTCCTTCAAGTCCTTCTCCAAAATAACGTACTATTTATAACTCTCTATGTCATTGCCTGTCCTGATGAATTCTTGAAGCAGTTCAATTATTTTTCTCTTGTTTCTCTTGTCCACTTTTTCATTATTTGTATTTATCAGTGCCAAATTCCTTTCCTCTAACTTGGCTGAAACTTTTGATCACTTCAATGAAGATTGTCAGTTTCTCTTTGTACCTTTCCTTTGATTTTTTATAAAATAAAAGAATAACTAACATTCATCCATGTACCTGAAACAGGCCATCTTTTCTTTCGATTATTTAATTTGTCATTTTGGTTGCATTTATTTTATATATACTCTCGTCTATCACATATTAGTCTTCAGTTTATGTGTTTCCCAATTTTTAGAAAATCAATGAAAAGAATCATGAAAATATTTGCGTTTTATATATATATATATATATATATATATATATATATATATATATATATATATATATATGTGTGTGTACATAGATATTATAATAGTCTACATATTGATTTTAACGGATTTTACAAGTTACATATTATTAGTTTTATTACAAAAATTACGAGAAGTATAATATTGTTATTAAAAATTGTAATTGCAGAACGTGCGCAATGCTTATAAAATCTGTGCTAGTAAATTGCCATCCCACGCTGTAAACCTTCTACTTCAGAATATTCAATTCGCTTTCGATCTGGTTAATATCGGAGGAACAATTCGGCTATTTTACAAAACCTTTCTCTTTGGAAGACATTTAAGTGAAATAATGATAAATTTTCTGCGTGGAATTTAATGCAGAATTTTTGTACATAAAACTGTTCCCTTTTTCTTGTGTAATATTGTTGGTACATGAGTATGCTTATATTGCTGATAATATCTTTTTCAAAAGGACTCTAATGATTAGAGTTAGAAATGGAAAAACAATATAGATTCGTTTTGTATTAGAAAGAAAAAAATCTAACAGTCGAAATACACATGTTGTTCTTTCTTAAATACGATATACAGATATCTGATATCCTGGAGATCAGAACGTCCACCGACGTGTGAAAATCCTCAGCAGGAGGAAAATAAACAAATTAATACTTATGATTTTAAAGCATTTATCACGGGGTGTCAGAAGTAGACAAGTATAAAGGGTCATATTTTAAAGAATTGTATTGAGATAAGGTTCTATGTCCCGAATCGGAGGATGGTGTCGGTTATCAAATAAAATAGAGAGTAAATAAGAGGAAAACGTTTTCGCTTATCAAAGTAGATGGACCGAGAGTGAAAGCCTGTTCATTCGCCTGTGAGTTGTGAAACACAATTAACCACTATCAATTTTCAATTAACAATAATTCGACGGACTTCCTCAGAAAAAGTATCCACTCCTCTAAAACTTTCAGTAATAAAGCTTTTCTGATACTGAAGACGGATGCCTGAAATTACTAGGAATTTAATTCCTCTTCCTTTCCTATTGACTTCTCTCTTCTTCCCTGACAAGTAGTCAGTAAACTTCCCTAATAAGAGCAATAAAAGCAGACAGTTCTTACTGTATGTGTTGTGCTGCGTAACACCACGAGAAAGAAATTCTCTCTCGCTGAAAAGATATCTAATTCGATTTTCAGCAAGAAGCAGTAACGGACCAATTTTAGTATATTGATCCTAAGAAAGCCGTGGAAACGTATGTGACGACTGAACCAACTCGGTGCACCCCCGAACAACGGTAACAGTAGCCAAATACCACATTCAAGGTACTACGACGATCACCAGCCGTACAAAGAAGTAGATGATAGAACAAGACACCTGCAGACACATATCTTACGTCTTAACACAATTTTAAAATTGACATACGAATAACTCTTCATATATATATATATATATATATAGTTTCCACTGCAAAGCGTCAGATTATTGCGGTATTCTTGACAACTCTACACGTAAGTAGCATTTAAGTCCCTTCATTAGTCTGGACTATCGAGGATATCACCGAGCGCTTCAGGGAAATGTACAGCTGAAGAATCGGTCTTCATTTCACTTGAAATGGATGTTTTTTTTATGGTTGATCACTATACTCGTATCACATGTTTTGTCACGTGATGTAAGATTTGAGATCTTTTTTTTTTATTTTGTTTTTTCTTTTGATTTTTTTTTTATGGTTGATCACTATACTCGTATCACATGTTTTGTCACTTGATGTAAGATTTGAGATCTTTTTTTTTTATTTTGTTTTTTTCTTTTGATTTTTTTTTATGGTTGATCACTATACTCGTATCACATGTTTTGTCACTTGATGTAAGATTTGAGATTTTTTTTTTTATTTTGTTTTTTTCTTTTGATTTTTTTTTATGGTTGCTCACTATACTCGTATCACATGTTTTGTCACGTGATGTAAGATTTGAGATCTTTTTTTTATTTTGTTTTTTTATTTTGATTTTTTTTTTTATGGATGATCACTATAATCGTATCACATGTTTTGTCACTTGATGTAAGATTTGAGATCTTTTTTTTTATTTTGTTTTTTTCTTTTGATTTTTTTTTTTATGGTTGATCACTATACTCGTATCACATGTTTTGTCACGTGATGTAAGATTTGAGATCTTTTTTTATTTTGTTTTTTCTTTTGATTTTTTTTTATGGTTAATCACTATACTCGTATCACATGTTTTGTCACTTGATGTAAGATTTGAGATCTTTTTTTTTATTTTGTTTTTTCTTTTTTTTTTTTTTTTTTTCTGACAAAAACCTCAGGATAAGGGACACAGGTTGGGGAGATGTATTCCTCAACGTACACTCATCAAACATACATCAAACGTCTCCAGGACATTCAAAGACTTATTCAAAGCTCTGTCTACCTATTGTTTATTTTTTTTTAAACAGTTCCCATTATTTTACTTTTTGTTGGCTCAGAATTTATTGAACATCGTTTTTTTTTTGTTTTTTTTTTGTTATATTTCTAATAAACCTTACTATTTATTTTAAAGCTTTAAATTCAAAAGCGGGATTATGAATTTAAAACTTCAAAATTCAGACCATAGAAATTGCTTCCGCTTATATACATCTACGCAGAATGAAAATATATATTCCTCCTACGCAGATATACAGTGACATCATTCGGTCAACAAACTATTAGATACCTATATGTATTTATTTTAAATGATGACTCTTGAGGTTATTAATAATGTGGATTGCAGTTTCAACGGTACCGTGGTGATGACGAATTATATGGACTAATAAGTCTCCTTGAATGATATTTGTTTTTTTTTCTATTGACCTCTACTAGCTACTATCCACTTGCAGTTATGTCCAGATTCAAATTTTTCATTGCCTTCGTTTTGATATGCGCTGCATTTCTTGATATTTTTTTTTAGAATTTTCCCCTTAGCATATTATCCTGGGTGTGGTTACCATATTGTAACCTGTTTTGCTATTTAACCATATTATAAATAAATGATTATTCTTGTTTGGCTTCATTTCCAACTACGTAGGTAGATAAGTTGTTCTTCTGGTTTGCTATCAGTTGTGAATAACCTGAACCAAAATCCCCGATTTCTATCCTTGCCAAGTACTTTCCATTTGGCATTTTTAGGGTTCTTTTCAACGTTTCATCCTCCGGTTTATTGATTCCTTGTTATTCGTTTTCCTTTTTCAGACTACCTAGTCACTTCTGAGAATGGGTATGTGTATGTGTGTGTGTGTGTGTGTGTACGTTTGTTTCTATATTCCCATTGCTCACTCCAGATTTTTATTTTTCAAAGCATCCGTTTTTGTCTGTTATCTTCATTCTTTCCCCATTTACCTGTTGATAAAATCTTCTTTCATTGTATTAGAATATTCTATGCCGTGAAGGTGGTGCGGGGACGGACTCAAGAGATAGCGTTTCAAAATCAGTATCTCTTGACTCTGATTTTCTCAACCAAAATCTTTTGGCTTATCTCCTCCAGTTTCGTTGTTTCTATTAATTTCTGCTGCTTGTCTTTCTCTTCTTTATTGCATTTGCTTTCTAATATATTTTGTTCTTTTCCTCAATTATTTTTCTTCTACTCGTAATTTTATTATATCTTATTATTTATTAAACCTAGCTTTGTCTGGCTCAACGCCATAAGTATGGCGTACACAGTGAGGATCGAACTCACTACTGAGTAGTAATGATCAGCTTGATTAACCTCGCTAAAGACAAAACACTCTAACATTTATTCTTTTGGTTTCAGTCTTCTCTTCCATCCTATTTTTGCATTTCTGTATTTGTTTGAACATCATTTTCAAGTAACAGATAGCGGATCGGATTGAGGAATCGAAGAGACGAGTTCGAATTCCAGTCGAATCCATTACATTAACTATTTACTCATAGCTGGGGCCCTAACAGGTGCTACCACCCCGGGTCAGGGGGGACCTGGGAACACCAGCAATTAAGAAGTGGTTCCACGCTCCTCAAATCCTCCTGATCAGATGTCTTTCTGTTGGGCATAGTTTATCGTATTACTCAGGCTGTGGATGTAGTTTATCGTCATACCCAGGACGGATTTAAGAAAAGGTATAATTATTACAATACAAAAACGTCTAGAATTATCATCCATTGATTCAACTATGATCGCAAATGTAACAATATAATTATATAGGTGGCAACAAAGAAAGCTTGTCCAAAGAAGTTTTTTTTTTTTTAATATTTATCATAATAATTTCTAAAAGCATTAAATTATGATTTTGTCCACAAGCTAGTAGAATATAGTGGACAAAATAATACATACATTTTTCAATAAATTTAACGTTAATTTAATGTCCAAAATTTTAAAAAATTACTTTATAAAAAATTAATTTAGCTAATCCACTACTAGGTTGCCACATTAGTAAATCACCCTTGGGTATCGAGATTCCAGCTGATTTGACCCAAAAAGTGTGTGCTAAACAATGTGTCTTAGTATATGCTCTTTTTGTAAACCCTTGTGATATGATCTTTCTCACCCAGTTGAGTTTAGCGCTGATAACCTTGCAAGTGAATGGTGACATTTAACGATAATATATAAAATTATAAGTCAGTCTTAAACGTAAAGGGATTATTACAAATAAGAATATAAAATAATCAGGAAATGAAATACAATAAGAATATTATTTTATGTGCCTTGTTGCATCAGGACATAGAGGAATATGACTCTCCATAACTTCCTGTCTCTTGCTACTCTAAATATATTTGACTTAACCTTCCCGAATATCATTAGTTCCCTTTGCTACTCTTTCGTTCAGTAGGCCCTCTGAGTGTTAAGTTTTCCAAACTACTTTTCTCATTCTCTGTGCCAGAAATTCTATCTCTTTCTGATTTTATCTAGTTCCTATTTTCCTTAGAAAATTATCATTGTTCACGTGTTCTGTTTCACCATCATATTTAGAAGCACGTATCGGTTGCTTCATTTTGTTTTTCATCTGAAGGAATTTGTTCAGAATTAAGTACCATACAGGAGGATTTAATCATTTCACGCCAAGCGACGCAATAAAGCCACTAAAACGCAAGGGGTTATTGAGTGTTATATGACGATACGAAAACACTATTAAGGAGTGAGAAAAATAAAAGAACAGGAAATTAGAAGACAAGATAACGATTGATATTGCATTTAAACTTTTGAAGGTCAATTTGAATGGAAAGAAAGGAGCCGGAAGAAAGTTCCCAAAGGGAAAAGTGCAAGAGAAGAAACTGCTATCATAGAACTTACGGTTGCATGTAGCCATTTTAAATGTAAAATAACGTCTCTTTTTTGCTAATCTAGTACTGCGATTTTTTCTATGTGCTAATACTTTGCTTAGTTTCTGAAATATATCTTTTACTATTTGAATATATGTCCCACTTTACTTTGTATACACTACCCAGACAGATAAAAAGCAACACTTGAACAATATCAACAAAGCAGAAATAAAAACTGTATAATATAAAGTAAAAAGGAAAAAGATAAAATATACCGTTTAGTCATTAAACACAAATATTCCTCAATTAACGTTTACAGGGATGACTCACTTCTCATTCGCTGTGTATTCGTTTGGTAAGAAGGGCGTCCCACTCCGAAAAGAACCGCTAATGTGTGGAACAGAATCCTACGTGGACATTTTCCAAGGTACTGTAATCTTAATTTCTTCACGTCTAGGCTCGATAGATGTCTATCCACCATATCCTTGTAATAATCTCTTACAAATTTTTCCTCTTACGGTTATAAGACACACCACATTTAGTAACTGTCTACCTTGAATGGTTTTTAAGTCTTATATTTAAGGATAGTTTTCTAGGTCTTATATTTAGTAAATGGCAGGACAGTGCAGGTTCTATAGATGGCAACTGGTTTACTGCAGTAAGAAATGGCAACCTACTGCGGGAAAAACTTGCTTCGTCAGTCATGTATCGAAAGATACATGATCGCCTAAGCGTGTATGACGCATGGCATATAACTGAATCCTGATGAGTGATTAAATTAAAAAAATATATAAACAAAACGAAAAAGCAAAAATAAAAAAGGCTTTGGTTATTCTCACATACCAAGTTATTTTTGCACAATAATGTAATTTTAATGCTCTCATTCACGTCACTCTCCAAGATCAGTCTAAACACGACTTCAGACCTATAAACAACTAAAAATACAAACCAGAATGCAGTAGGCACATTATGCGCAATGTCACCTAGAACAATTTTGCAGCTTTTTTCCTCTTAACTCACCTGTGCTATCTTCAGCAAAAAAAAAAAAAAAAAAACATGGATAAACATCAAGATGACTTTTGTACGCAACTGAAAATCAGCTTTGTCTTGATATCACGAAAAATATTGGATTTAAAATTCTTTGTACAGAAAAAAATCCTGAAAAGCTGAATCGAGTTTACAGAATCTATTTCTCTAAGTCGTTCTAATTATTTCTATCAATTTTAGGTACATTAGCACACATGCACACACATACACACACGCACGCACACACACACACACGCGCGCGTGCGCGCATACATACACACACTTAAATTAAATCAGAGCGAGGTAAATGTTTATAATTGTTTTGGAAGTACATCAATATTTAACATAATCTTTCTTTTTGTCTCAGTCTATCTTAGTCTATCGTTTTTCCAATATATCGACCTCAGTCTCTCAACTTATTTGTCAATATTAGTTTCCTCATTTCTATTGATTTTTAAAACTATTACTGTTTATGTAGGCCGATAAGAGAGGAGCTCTGACACGGCCATTTTAGATTCAAAATTACATAAAGCGTGACGTTACTTTTAAAAGCAAGTAGGTGTTTTCCAATGAAAACATTGTTTAAAGACAAACTAATACACTTATCAATCAGTAAAACATTTGGCTTGACTACCGTTTACTGGGTTCATGATCCAGGAGGAAGAAAATAAGTTGAATAAAATAGTTGACTAAATGGAATTGCTGACCACACATACAACGCTGATAACATTGTGAATTCGTTTGCTATCTTTAGAAAGGTATTAATCTATATCCAAGCTTGGGTTTAATTGCACAGCAGACTATGTTCTCTAGCTTTGGTTGAAGAAAACATCCCTAAATTCAAAATCGGTTGGGATATACGTGGGCAAATGTACCACGTATAACCTACTTGCTATGGACACAACAGCAGCAAAACCTGGTGGGATGAGGCTGCAACCTTATAAACTAAACAGAGTCTGCGGGGTTGGCACGCATCAAAATTCCTAATACGATACCTACAAAAAATATATAACGACTTAAAATAATAAATAAAATTCCTTAAGTGGAATATAAGATTTATTTAAATACCAAAATATGAAAGCAAAAATATAGATAAATAGAAAAAATAAAGTAAATAAAAACAAATTATTAAATTCAGCACACTAAGGTCAGGACTAAAAAGAAACTAAAACATTAACTTTAAACAAAAGAATCGGGAATGGCCAGTTCCCACTTCTCCCACTTTTCATAGGCTTCCGTTCGTCTAAATATAAAGTCCGTAAAAGGAATAGTGACATATTTCCTGTCACGTCGCTTTTTTGCGTGTTTATATATCTAAATATGTCTGTGTATTTGTGTGTTATAGTCTGATTGTGTTTGCATTGTATTTTGATAGATTTCACCGTCCCTTGCCCAGATCTTCACTTCAAATGTATCTAATTTTTAACGTTTATTCCAACTTAATTTTTGGCTTTTCAATAAAAAAAAATAACAAATATATGTATTTTTTCTCAGTTTCTTCTTTAAATAAGTTTATCACTTTTTAAACTTAATATAGATTAAATTTAAGATTTAAAAATTGGTAATTTCGAATATTGAATTTTATAGTATAATCTAATTTTAAGTTAGAATGAATTCTATTTTAGTCTAACCCTAACATTAAAGCATTAAATGATTATTATAATCAAAGTTCGTTATCAAGTTTTTTGAATTCTCATATACTTGTATTTTGATTGGTCATTGCAGCTTATGAAACAGCGTTTACCCTTGCGAGGGATGTTTGATTGATTTGAACATTTTAAAACCCTTTATTTAACATTCAACATCATCACTTGATTAGTGTTGAAAAAAAAATGGCTATTTTTGTAGTGACTTTATAACATATTTATGTTATAATTTTCGAATAAATAATTATATATATATATATATATATATATATATATATATATATATATATATATATATATATTTCATTAAAAAAACAACTGACAAAGTACATCAGTTAAGTTTTTATTTAATTTTTCTTGTGTTATAATTTTCTTCTTTTCTGGACATATATTATGTAGAAATTTTTAGAATTTTCTGTATGTCCGAGCCATAAAAACCACAGTCGTTTTTATGAAACTTATATAAAAGACGGGCTGTTGCTCAAATACACAATATATATGTGTGTGTGTGTGTGTGTGTGCGGGTTTGTGTGTGTATGTGTGTGTGTGCGTGTGTGCAGAATTAAAAATATGAAACCGACTCTTTCTCTGCTGTAAAATAATATGTAATAAGCACTGAATTAACAAAAAGCCAAGTTTTATTTTACTATTTCGAAGTTTAGCATCCTTTTCAGTGTAGAATTAAATAGGGCCGAAAAAGCAATCTTATTTCCTTGTTTGGTGATTAAGTTCGATTACTTTCGTTTTTATACTTTGAAATTCTCAAAACGATCACACAAGATTCGACCCTCATTTCTCAATAGACACAATCAGATCCTGAAGCTCCACCTTACAACTGCTTACTTCCTCATATACTTCCACTTCTACTCTTGCAACTTGATTGGTTTTTAGTAACATCAACGCTAACCAAAGGCATTGATTAAACGCCATCAATTTAAATTTAATTAAGCTCTTATATGTATATATGTATATTGGCAAGTGTGAATAAGAAAGGCATGAGAATGATTTTGCGATTCATAAAGTCGTCGCTGTATTCTAGTATTTTTTTAGTGGAAATCTTTTGTATAATTTGATCGCAAAAGCAAAGCATTAATTTTTTTTCATTACTCATGATAAGATGTTTCTTCTCTTTTGTTTTGTCAATAAAATAAACAGATTAATCAACGTCAGTTTTTTTTCAAATATTCACTTAAACTTCTTTAAGTTATTTCCTCAAATTTTCTGCACCGGGTAAATTAAAAGAGTTCCATCAAATGAAACTCATTCTGTTGAGTGTATAGTGAAACAGATTGCCTATACATATGAAAGGAAGAACCCAATGTGTATTTCTGTATTTTTCTCATTATCTTTACATAAATCTGTTTCAAATTTTATTTTTTATCGTGCTTTAGTTTCTTTTTTTGTATTTCTGTTTTTAATTTTCATGCCTAACTTTTTCCGACGCTTGTCATTCATCGTTCATTGGCTTCACCTGTCTCATTGTTTTTACCATTTATTCGCGGTTCATTATGCTTTGAATATTTTTTTTTTTACCTGATGAGTTCTATTTTAGATCTGTTTCGACTTTTATTCTTTCTAAACATCATTATCATCTTGGTTATTGTTGCCACAGTATTTCATTTCCGTCCTCTTCATCTTTTCATCCTTTCTGATTTGGTATTTTTTTTTAAAAAAAAATGTATTTTCTGCTTTTTGTTTTTTTTTTTAATTTTCTTTTTGAGCCTTTTTCTTTTCTATTCTTAACCAAATCTTTTCTTTTCTCATTTCCAATTCCAATTTTTTTTAAAACCTTCTTTTCAAAATTTTGAGCTTTTTTGTAGTTTCAACCGTTTTTTTTTTTCTCTCTCTTCTCCCATTTTTTCTGCTGGTTACTTTTCTATATTCTCATATTTTTCACGATAAAAAAAAAGACAATCTCAATCTTATTATTTTTTTCTTTCCAACCATTACCACTTGCCATCACTCGTTCCCACTTTCCCACTTCTCATTATCCCTCGTAATCATTTACTTTTCCTGCTTTCTTTTGTTCCTTTTCTTTCTTGATTTTTGCCTTACGTTTTCATTAGGTGAGCATATTTTACCTTTTTTTTCTACTTGCTTGTCGTTGAATGTCACTTATTTATCAAATGGCCTGTCGTGCCATTTCCGTAATCGTCAAGTAGGTTGATAAACAATCCTTAAGCAAAGTTCACCCAAAGACAAGCATGAGTGGAATTAAAAATATCAAGAGTATTGCATACACACACGTGCGCGCACACATACACTCAAATACATGCACACATTTTGTTGCATTTAGCTCTTCATCTTCGTCACCTGTACAGACACACTTTAAGGTTCACATACACACACAAGCATTGGTATACTCACACACGCGCACACATATAAACACATTCACACATTGCATGCATTCATATACACAAAAAAAACATCATACACTGACGCACTTATATTTTGAATATTCATCTACAAATATTTATTTGCAGGTATATATATATATATATATATATATATATATATATATATATATATATATATATATATATTCAGGCCGGTAAATGTTGTTTAATAGTGTTTATTATAAACATACCATTTACTTAAATATTTGTATCTATAAAAAAGAATGTTAAACATAAAATGTCTTAAAAAAAATATATATATATATATATATATATATATATATATATATATATATATATATATATATATATATATATATATATATATATAATGCACTTAATTCAGTTCGATATTGTCGATTACTACCAATCAATATCAAAAGACCTCTTCACGACTGCCCTGGAGTTTGCTACAGTATATTCTGACTTAACTAAGGAAGAAACAAACATAATTCTCAGTGCAAAGAAATCTGTCCTCATCCATAATGGGGACCAGTGGATTAAAAACACCAATGACAATTTGACATCACCATGGGATCTCTAGACTCTGCAGAATCTTCGGACCTTGTCGGCCTATTTATACTGTACAATCTAACCGCCCACCGTGAACTAGACATTGGGGACATCGATCTATACAGAGATGACGGGCTCATGGCAGTGAGGAGCTTCACAAACTTTAAAACAGAGAAAATTAGAAAGATAATTTACAAAGAATTCAGGAAACTAAATTTAAAAACAACAGTCAACACTAAATTAAAAAGAATAAACTTCCTAGACGTAACCCTAGACTTAACGAACAACGTTCACCTACCTTACAGAAAACCTAATACTAATCCCCTGTATGTACATCCTATGTCAAACCACCCTCCATCTATAATTAAACATATAGCCACATCAATAGAGAAAAGAATAAGTATGAACTCAGCAAATAAGGAAATATTCCAACAACACAGTAGTTTTTACAACACAGCCCTGAAAAATAGCGGATACAAAACGCTGACATAACCTATAGAAACGATAGTACCAATAATAAGAAAACAGGAAAAGAAAAGATCATCTGGTATACCCTCCGTACAAAACCAAATGGTCAGCACCAAACTAGGGCCATAAGTTACTAGCTTTAATTGAAAAGCAATTTCCCACTAATAGCAAACTTAGCGACATCTTTAACAAAAATACCTTGAAATTGAGTTATAGCTGCACTGAAAATATAGAAAGAATCATAAAAAGACATCATAAGAAAATCCTATAAAAACACGCATACCAAAACAGTAATAAAACACATAAACTAGAATTGGATAAAAATAACGAAAAATTATGTGATTGTAGAAACCCTAAAAACTGCCTGTTGGAAAATAAATGCCTCACAAAATCTGTGGTATACCAATGCACTATCTCATCCATTGAGAGTCCTAACACTGATAGGATATACATAGGTTCAACGAAGAATAATTTTAAAATTAAATGGAGGCAACACAAGAGCACCTTCAACAATATTCAAAATAGAAATCAGACATCTCTATCCCAATAATTATTTAAAAGAAACGAATAAAACACCAAAAGTAAAATGGAAAATAGCAAATAAAACAAGAACCTGTAAAACCTGGCATGACCCATGCCCTTTATGCTTACAGGAAAAGCTACACATCATTAAATTTCTAAATAATGAAAAATTATTAAACCATAAGCAGGAGTTAACGGTTTTTTGCAGACACCAACAAACTTTCGCATTAAATAATTAGCATAAAAAAATAAAAATCCCATAGCTAAGTAAAATTCTTAAAAGCTTAGCCAAATCATTAAATAGGAAAAACTCTTTTTGTAGTCGTCAAAAAAAACAAAAAAAAACAAATTGAAATTCAGTGCAATACGATCTGTATATAAAACACCCTCTTGAATAAACAAATAAATAAATAGATAATCCGATGGACAATAATAAAAGACAATTCTCCAGACACATAACGACTTGTAGGCGCGCCATAAAAATATCCCTCACTGGGAACCAACTAAAGGTTGACCTTGAAATAGATACCCTACCCAACCTTAGCAAAACCTCTCAGAAGATGATGAATCTATTGATAAGAATTAACTCTCTGACCACTTAACGAAAGAAAAATAGTCTAGCCACTCCCACATTAACGAATTCTGTAACGGACCATGCCTAAAAACACACGTAAACCGAGAGATAGCTTATTTCTAAAATTTCGCTGGAAGATGAAACTTGACTAAACACCACAATTTAACTTAAATTTAATAATTATTTGGATGATTTCGGCTCTCGTTTTTGAAACATGAGAACACTTATGTAGCGAAGGAATCACATTTTTAAACAAATAATATTATATATATATATATATATATATATATATATATATATATATATATATATGCGCGTGTGTGTGTGTGTGTGTATGTATATGGTGCGATTTTCGTCTAAATTATGCAAAATGAAAATAACACTAACATCCCATTTTAACAGATATATTTACATTTTGATTATGCCATTATTTTTTTTCGATTCACGTGTGCTATCCATTTTAGTTGTTGCTGCTATTGAAATTCTTCAAGTGATGTGGCTTCTGATATTTGATAGTTCTTTGTTCGTCATTCTAAGGCGCTAGACCACGAGGTTCGAAGAACGATGGACCTTGATAAAACCGACAGGCTTCATTATTTCGAAGCCACCTATAAACATCATTTTGAATTTAAAAAAAAAAAATTATACATGGCTGAGAGTTTCGATATTTCAGAATAAGTTTAGCGCCATGCATGACATTCATGTGTAATCCTCGATTTGAAAAGGCTATTTAAGAAAAGGTCATGTAGCATTTTGTAGTGTTGTGCAGAGTATCGTATGTTAAATTTCCTTATAACTATACTAAACTTATTATAACCAATAGAGCGAGGAATTTGTTTTGTATTTACTAATTATAAATCCAGAAATGTTACGATAGATTCAGGGTAGGTAATCACTGCATTTCCGGAAATGTTTATATCTTTGAACACCTATTAGAGAATGTTGATTTATTATTGAAGATCCTTATTAACCCAACTATTAATGACATCAGTATAGACCACTCAACATCCGTACATCAACAGGCAAAGCAAGAGTTTGCTGCGAAATGAACGAATTTTTAAGTATTTTTTTTTAGAAAATTGTTCAATATCTGCATAAAAATGAAGTAGTGCCTCAATTATTTAAGTCTTTTTCAAACAAAGTTTCTTGTACAGTCAAACAATCAACCCCCACATTAACACATATTTCATAAAAAAATTTACTAAGTATAATTTATAAGAACATAGTGATTGGTAGTTATTATTTGATGCGAGTATCCAGTCCTTTTTATTACTTTCTCTGTCCTGCTACGTATTCATTGCTGGTGGGGAGAAGAAGATGATTCATACTTTTCCCAAGGGTATTAGCATGTAATGGATTCGATTGGAATTCGAACTCGACTCTCCGATTCCTCAATCCGAGCTGCTATCCATTACTCCACCGTGCCTTTCTAGCAAAATCTTTCTAGTAAAGCAATTATCAGGAAAATAGGTTTCCTAAGTGTTGTGGCCTTGGTAGGGAGAGAATTAAAGACGCAAGAGACGAATTGAGTTAAACAAATATATATATTAACAGAAAACGGTAATACAAACATATATAAACGAGGGTGTTACTGCAAGAATGTTCTGTCAGCGCGGACTCCTGGAAACTTCACACCCGAAAAGGCAGTACCTGCTCCTATTTATAGCTCGGAGACTCCATGCGTGCGTGGGTAAATTACCATAACACGAGTATTGCTATTTCCAGTATTGACGGAGACTTTCTTCCTTGTTTGAAATGGTGTGAACGTCCACATTATGATTTTTCTTTTACATGCTGGACCCATAGAAATTCTACGGTTGACAAATTGTCACTTAACATATGGATATATTGTAGTGATTTTCCAAGCGTAGCTCAGATGTGGCACAAGGCCGAAAGTATGAGGCACTCAGTGAGAATCGATCTCACTACTCAGTAGTAATTGTTCTACTGAGACAAGTTTGCTAACCATTACACCACCTCGAGGTGCCCACATATAGATATATTGTAAGCATTCGTTAAATACACTTATCACGTTATAACAATTTTTCAAATAGGTTTTATGGTAAATATTTTCTTTTAACCGTGTAAAGCTGAGCCTATGGAAATTTCAGTTTACTGTTTTTTTTTTTCTGAAGCTAATCATTTTCGGTTAGCATATTACTAGATAATTTCACTGAAACAGAAGTTAAACGCACATGGACGTTACCACTTCCCCTATCATCCATTTATTTCCAGGAACACATGTATACAGCGTCAAGGCACGCCAGAATTAGGTTTGCCGGAAGTTTAAAAATGGATTGGAGATTTACTCTGTTCGCTACTGCTATACCCAGAATTTGCAGGCAGGGGACAGTCATGCTAAATTTGTATACAGGAAACAGGCAAGTTAAATATAAAGACAGGGTACAGGTAAACTAAATTTGAAGACGGGGTAAAGTCAAATTAAATATGTAGGCAGTGGGGAAAGGCTAAATTTTTAGGCGGGGAACAGACAAGACGAAACGAAATTATAATATGATAGCCTAAAAAATAATAAAAAGGGAAACGGTAGAAAAAGATTATATTAATGGAATGTATTCGAATATAAAATATAATAGTTAATTCGTGTTCGTTTTGCAAATGATAGTTTTAAGTAAAATCTACTTCAAATATCTGTATCATCCATTCGGAAAGATAATGTTTTTTTCCTTATTTTTACCTAAATTACAAAATTTCGAAAAATCGATTTCTGTTTAACCTGACACCAATATCTCTTATCTGAGACGAGGTTATTACAAACAACATTTAGTAGAAATTCAGGGTGTTTTCTGATGTTTTGAACAGGTGTTGTACCATGATAATTTTTAACGATATTTGTTTCAAAACAGTGTCACGAAAACAAGTATTTTTTTATTTTTTTTAAATATTTGCAAATTTAAAAAGAAACTGTAAACATTTAATAAATGTTATTTTTAAATTGTCAGAAAATTGGCGAAATTCATATGTAGCATTATATATTTATCTATTTAGGCAAGCAAAATCTGCACCGAAATATATTCTGTTACTGACCTGGAAAAGTCCTTCTTATCTTCTAGAGACAGTGTCTCAGATTTACGATAAACCACTTTCTAATCCTAACCAAAAAGTACAAACGCATTTATATATATATATATATATATATATATATATATATATATATATATATATATATATATATATATATATATGTGTGTGTGTGTGTGTGTGTGTGTGTGTGTGTGTTTGTGTGTGCCTGTGTGTGTATAAACGTGTGAACGAGTGAGTGTGTTATTGTAATGTGTATAATAGGTTTATTGTGCATTCTGCTTATGTATGTTTAATATCGTATATCAACATATGTATAATACTATATATATATTACTCAGAATTAATTTGTAGAAAAAGACAATATACATAGGGAAAAAAGACAACAAGAAAACAGTGTGTAGTTTTAGCCGACACGTTAGGTTCAGTCGGCTAAAACTACAGTTTTCCTCTTATCTTTTTTCTTTATACATATAATTCTATCCAAATATATATGTGTTTGCGTGTATGTATGCATATCTCTATAGTTGTATAAATAAAGGAATGGAATAAACGCTTATATAAGTGCATATAAATTAAACGTCCGTGTTTATATGCATTTATTATATATGTACAGAAAGATATGCATGTATGAGGGTGTTCTTTGCGTAACTGTAGGATTCGTTCGGTGTATGTGTGTGGTGGGGTGCGTGTGTACGTGTTTTGACTTATATTTCCGTTTAAAACTTCTGCAGAAATATCAGCAGTCTATTTAATACATGCGTGTGTGAAAGCTCATCTGTTGGAATAGGCACGTTATATATAGATATATAGATATTACTAATATATGTGCCATAAGTAATACACACTTAGGCGCTCATGTATTTTTCGATACTTGACTGACGGGGCAGATTTTTTCCCGCGTTAGAGCGGTTGCCATCCAAAGCAACAGAAATTCTACAGTTGTCCTGCTATTTCCTTCTATTTTATTAGCACGTAAGTGAATGTAATGGATTCGACTGGAATTCGAACTCGGCTCTCGAATTCCTCAATCCGAGCTGCTATCCATTACTCCACCTTTAGCGTGGGATCTTATATACGAGTCCCACTTGCGGCCTGGAGGGAGTTTTCGTACCAATAGGCGTTCAATGCAAAGGCCACTTTTAGAAGACACATGCTCATTGTGATAGACGGAAATTTATGGGCAGCTCGGTGAAGGTGGAGCGTTAGAAGTTTATCTTTGAGGTATGGAAAATGAGCAGCCAATGTATCCTCCATTGGGTTGTTAAAGCGAGGTCATAATAGAGATCAACTGCTAGGCTCTTCTCATCTAGATTTTGGAGGTGCATCCATATACATTTGTATCATTTGCATAGATATTCACAAAAGATGCCAGTATGCTCTCAGGTAGATCATTATTATAAAGCAGGAAAAGTGTTGGACAGATTTGTGAACCATGGGTGACGCCTCGGAGGATTATGATCATGGACATGCCAGATGGAAAAGGCTTGCTAATTGACAAAACGCTTCCAGTGATTCCATAGATATAGCCCTCTATGTCACAGCTTGTCAAAGGCCTTCAATATGCCTAATACAATTATATATATATATATATAATATATATATATATATATATATATATATATATATATATATATGTGTGTGTGTATGTATGTATATGTACGACTTTATACGAGTATGTAAAAATGGTTAAATATTAATAAAACGTTAGTGGTTAAAATGCATTTATTATGAATACATATATACATACATACATACATGCATACATACATATATATATATATATATATATATATATATATATATATATATATATATAGATAGATAGATAGATAGATACATATACACGTACATACATATATATGTGTGTGTGTATGTGTCTCCTCACTCTCTCTCTCTCTCTCTCTCTCTCTCTCTCTCTCTTTCTCTGTATGTGTCTGAGGCTGTTATTTGCGTAATTGTGTAAGTTGGTTGTGTGTATTGCATAGTTTTTATTTAAAGCCTCTTCAGAAACACCGCTTCATGTGTGTGTGTGTCTTTGTGTGTGTGTGTGCGCTTTCATGTCTATAATTGCAATATTGTTTGCATTTTATCATTCTCTGTTTGTTGTTAGCCTGCTGTCTAAATCGTCTTATGTTATTTCAAATATCCTGATAATCTCAT
Source organism: Acanthosepion pharaonis (assembly GCA_903632075.3). Classification (NCBI taxonomy): domain Eukaryota; kingdom Metazoa; phylum Mollusca; class Cephalopoda; order Sepiida; family Sepiidae; genus Acanthosepion; species Acanthosepion pharaonis. Next base: position 392,008 of record CAHIKZ030003813.1, read on the forward strand.
TGAACTCGAATATATATATATATATATATATATATATATATATATATATATATATATATATATATATATATATATATATATATATATATATATATGTACACGCATTTATCTATGTACATAGATGGATAAATAGATACTGCAGTTAATACATGGTATGATATTTATTTAATGCATAAACATCTATTTATAAATTTCTGTCTGCTCCATTTTGCTTACACACACCCTGCTACATATATATGTGTGTGTGTGTGCGCGTGTGCGTGTCCTGTTTATGTTTGTGTACGTCTATGTATCTATATGTATATTATTATTATTATTATTATTATTATTATTATATACTCTGCATATACGTAAGTATACTATATGCATACATTTCTCTTCGGAAATAAATGTATATGCAGGTCATATATATAGGTGCATATATTATCTTTCGCAAATATATATATATATATATATGTATAGCGAAAGATAATATATGCAATTTATATATATA
>CAHIKZ030003813.1:397500-692500 GCA_903632075.3 Acanthosepion pharaonis
AAATCACATCAGGAAAACTACGCATATTGTTTTTTTTTTAAACTTTTTTTTTCTAATAAGAAAAGTCGTCTGCTCAAATGTAAGAAGCTTCCTGTAAAGAAACGAAATCACCTTGAAAACAATAAAATCCGATTTTTTTTTTTATTATGACGACTGCCATATTATTTTTATTTCTTTGGTGTATGTAAGAACCAAATTTTGTAAGATTAATGAATTAATATTAAATTAAAGTCAGAGGTCACGAGCAACCACAAATACTGATACAACAATTATACTACTACTACTGCTACTACTACTTCTACTACTACTACTACTACTAATAATAATAATTTTAAGTTTACTAAAAATATAATAACAAATACCGTGATTCTAAAACAGAAATGGCCGCCTGGGCTTCTGCTTTTAAAATAAATGGAGGTCTTAATATTAACATGCTCTGTCTTGCTAAATTATGATAGTCTCCATTAAACTTCTCATTCTGTAACACAGATTCGCTGTTAATTACCTAACCATAACCCACCGGTTATGTGTCCTAGGAACTGGTGTATTGCATACTTATATTCATGAAATCGGGAATCGGGTTGACTAATGTAAAGGTATTTCTGTGTCCCATCTGCCAAGTTATATGCTACCTTTACCACAACCTGTCATGACATTGTGTATATTTTGCTGTGAATAGAATTTTCCGAATGAGTATTATGATAGGTATTCATCGGGCCCATGTGGCACATTTTAAGGTGCTGTTCTCTCACCTAATAATAATAATAATAATAAAAATAATAATAAGGTAGCGATATATGTGCACTGAAAGATATAAAAGAAGCACAAAATCGAAACCACTGAGAGATGGCATGAGTACCAGCCAGACACAATTATCCAAAATAAGGTTATAACTATTTAATGAACATGCTTGATGTCATGAAACTGTTTCTGACCTTAGGTCTCTTTTTGAGACTCGGAAGGAAAATTTGCATACGACACCCAAGGAAATACTACTACTACTACTACTACTACTACTACTACTACTACTAATAATAATAATAATAATAATAATAATAATAATATTATTATTATTATTATTATTATTATTATTATTATCATTGCATACGACACCCAAGGAAATATTAATAATAATAATAATAATATAATTATTATTATTATTATTATTATTTCCTTAGGTGTCATATGCAAACAAGTCACATGCAATAGAATGCACTAAATGTTGACCGCTTGTATCTGCCAAGAAATGGTGCTTGGGTATAATTCATTTATATTACAAAATTTCAGCAATAGGACTTCACAATTATCTTACAGCTTTACAAGATTGGATGTTACAACCCATAATTGAGCATGAAAAAATAACACTCTTTATTTTGTATATAATGAAGCCCCTAGACATGCAAGGGAATTCAGTGTAAATTTTTAAAATTTGAAGTAGATACAACTGTCACAAAATCAGCAAGAAAACTGAAATAAGAAGCGAAAAACCGAATCCAAAAGGAAATAGAAGAAAACTGGAACCAAAAGCCTCCTCATAGTCCTTTCCTTCTCCGAAGTAAAAATGATTTAGATTAATTCGCAACCTTTCAATGGCTAAGGACTTTCAGAACGTAAGGGTGAAACTGATGAGTTTATTCTTGCTGCAAAGGACCAGAGTCTTTTTACACGCAAAAACCAATCTAATATGTTCACATAATAATACAGACATATAATACAGACCGCAATTTCTTTTTCGGATACATTGAAAATATTGACCATATTATTGCAGAATGCTCAATACTCTCACCCATTGAATACAAAAACCGTTATGACAGGATAGCTCACTATCTGCATCGGAAAATGTGTCATCCCTTCGGGATAAGAACAGCTGAAATCTGGTATGAACATCATCTTGTATCTTTAGTTGAGGGTGCAGATGTTACCATCCTCTGGTATTTTTCTCTCAACATAAATCGAGCAATACAAGCACATCGCGCAGACATTATTGTCAAAGACTGAAACAAAAAAAAAATTGTACACTGATTGACATGAGCGTATCAAGTGACAAAAAAGATTGCGAAGATTAAGAAAAAGCAAATACCTGAGCATGGAAATAGAAAACCTGTGACACTTAAAAACTCAAACTCTTCCTGTCATGGTTAGAAATTACCTATCGATAATAAAAGGAACTTAAAAACAAAATATCTAAAGGAAATTCAAAAATAGTACTAACAAGCATAACCTACCTAGAGAGCTTTAGTAAATGGATGGCAAAACAAGGTTTCGGAGAGATAACGAAAAGACAACGTTTATTATGAGCTAAAAAAGGACAGATATTTGTAGAGAGCCATGATCGCAAACGTCCTGATCGAACATGGCACATAGAAGAAGAACGCCAATCATAAAATCTAGTATTAATGGTAAAAAATTAAAAGAAAAACCCGACATTTATTATAGGTTTCTGCCTAGGAACCATTAATACCCAGCCTCCCGAAAATGGGACGTTGAACTTGAATGAGTTAATAGATAGTCATTGTACGCTTACAGTTAACAATATTCATAATGCGTAGCTAATTGCTTAAAAAATAATTTTCCCGATATTTTAAATTAGATTTGAATCGTTTTTGTTTTGTTTCTTTAATTATTCAAATATTAATTATTCAATACTCTTTCTCTGTTGGGAATTGTTGATGGATCCGTTGAAAAACATTCTTAAATAATTGTAAAACACTGTATAGAAAATGGACAATGGCGCAGTCTCCAATTTGAAAGTTTAAATTTCTTTGATATCGGATTTTGTTTGTTTTATCCAAGAACTTTAAATCTTAATTTACAATCCTCGTCCTTTGAGAGCATTTAAGGAAAGAAATAAAAAACGAAACACAAATTATTTGGAAAATGAAAAGGATAACAAAAACTAAACAATGAAGAAAACAAAACAGATCAAGGAATGAAACTATAAAGAATAAAAAAATAAGAAGAATTATAAATTTATATTTCTTTGCAGAATTAGATTTTTTTTTTAAATCCGGTGAATAAACATTCTTAGAAAGCTATTAAAATAGAAAACTTTTTCAAAGCAGCTTTATAAATTCAAATATGGGAGAAAGTCACTTAAAAGTCAGCGAATGAGACAGACTGATAGTAAAATTTTCTAACATAATTACGATAAACATTCACGTTAGTAACGGTTTTATTTATTTTTCTTTTCTATATATTTAATACAAAAACCTATCAGCTATTCTAAATTATAAAAGAGAATATATTTATCGGTCACGCAACCTGATCTCCTCGTCTTGATAAATCGACGGTATTACTTATGACCAATAAACTACTAATTCATTCGTTTTTTTTTGTTTTTGTTTTTAGTTTGCATACTCATAATGTTGTCATTTTGATGACTGTAAAATGAATAATTCAATAATAGATTTAATTACATTGGTAAAACTCAGAAGAATTTTGTGGAAAATATAAAGATTGAAACTTCAAAGATTTTAGTAAATTATTCCATTCTTTTCGAATTATAAAATAAACTTCGAAGTAATTCATCAATTCTTAGCATTTTCTATAATTTATAAAATTAACACTTGGGGTTAACTGCAACAAGATCATAAATAATTACATCCTGATTAAATTGTTTTTACGATTTATCAACACTTTTGTATTGTAAGAATAATATTTTTTTTATTTTGTGAGTGAATATTAAATTAACGATTTCCAGATACAAGTCATACTATTTAACCTATATGTGGGGGGATAGGGATCCACATTCTCAGCGTCACAAGAAACCTTTTTCTACTTTGTCATATATTTTTCACACACACACACACACACACACACACACACACACACACACACACACACACACACACACACACACACATATATATATATATATATATATATATAGGAGACGGAGTGAGATAAAGATAAAGAGAAGGTAAGAATACAAAAGAATTGAATAATAAGTAAAACATACCGAGAAAGTTACACAGTTTTTTTTTAACTCTTCACCCCTAACTAAAAAGCTTCTAACCTGCCTCGTCAATAAAGATCTTGACTCCTTATTGATATGGCTTAAACTGGACATTTCAAGCATCTACTCTAGTCTGTTAGTGCAAGTTATAGAAATTGTTCAGAAGGGCTTGCATAAAAATATAATCCAGGCCAGTTTCAACTTCATGAGGGAATGGATTTGATTTGTACAAATTATTTCTGCAAAAAAAAACGATTTTTAAGAGTTAAGTTTCTGGTTATCGAACACGTGCTTTACGAACTTTTGAATTCATCTTCGATATAGTGTTGAAAAATCGTCGGTCCGACGAAGAAACCCTTTCAAATAAATCTTTTATCTTGGTTAAATTATGGGGAATGGTTGAAGCAGGAGATTGTCAGTTCGCGCTCGTTCGCTTGAAATGTTCGAATAACTATTCTATGTAAATGAAGACTTTCAGATAATCTCTGAGAAAAGAATAGTAATGACAGTCTTTAATGGGCATCGAGTCAACGATTTGTCACCTGTGGCAATCTTACATTTTGGACGCTAGATAGCAAAGCATGAATTCGTGATGTAATCAAGAGGCGCAATGGTCAGGAAATTGACATGAATTAAGAGAGGAAAGCGATATTGAGGGAAAGAGACGAAAAGGAAAATGTGTTGAAGATTAAAGTGCGTGAAAGATATTTAGGGAAGCTGTGTTTGGAACATGATGGATTAAATTTGGAATGGCACGATTATTTTCTCCTGGTTTGATGCATCGATGTCTTTATGAACAAACATTCACAAGTACACGCGCTATGCCTCCCGGCGCTGTGATGACAGAACGATTCTTTTATTAATAACAAGTGCGTGATGGAGAGTAGTTTCCCAGCAGTTGACAACGAAAATAAAAGGAAGTTTTGAAGGAAACGGCCTTTCCGAAGACCGTGTCGATCACACTCGGAATAACGGCGCTGATTCGTTACGGGACCGGCATGTTCGTCGGCGCGTTCCGTCAGATATAGTTAATGGCCTCTAAATAATGTGTTGTGCTCACGACTTAGGTTGATAACGTTACAGGAACTGGGCGATTTGTGTAAATGTTCCGCTGTGCTAGAGATTAGTGCTGCTAGCAGGGAAATGTCGTGCTAAAGACGCCGGTGAGGGATAGGGGAATTTTCGACACCAGCAAACAAAACGGCTGATTCGTTTATGATACTGGTTGAAAAAGAATGATACATGTATTAAACCGTTTTTACATGCTTCTCGGCTGATGGAAAGGATTCTTTAACACTTAGTAAACTCAGAAAAGCTACGCATAATAAACAACTTTGTTTATTGATTTTGCGTATTTTTTGTTGCCTTTTGATATTTTTTGTAATACAAGTCTGATAATATTTTGTATCACTCATATTGCTACATTGACCGTTATTTTAGATTGACCAGTGTAGCATACGATTCACCTCAAATGATGCCAAAATAGAAGTTTCTCTCAGTCTCCTTCAGAGAAGCCAGGCAGACCTCCGAGGCAAGGTTGAGATCACACTTCACTATATGCCAGTGGCTGCCATTGAGATGCGATCATAAGATCGACCGGGCTGCGGCTACGATGCGAACGTTTAGAATAAAATTGTATGACAAGTAGATATATAAATACCCAGATCAGAGAGAAATTAGAATTAACGTTCAAACTAGAATGTAAGGTCCACCTTTGGTGAGGATCCCGCCAACACATATCCACTGACCGTGTGATTGACAAAATTCGTCATTGAATCAAATCTAATATTACTTACGAGGGATTTAGTCTCATGTATTTATTATTACTTACAATGATAATATTACCCCCAAATTATCATTTAACCACACGTCTCTTATATACCAACCGATTACCAACGAAATTATGATTCAATATTTTTTTCAACTTTCATATAAACAGATAGATTTATACAATTTGCTTTACATTCTAGATAGAATATTAAAATTTTGCTCTTATCCATTTTTACATTATTAATAAATAATACACATTTTTTCACGGAGATATTAAATCTCTCACTTCTAAACCTTAAACAGCGTGTACCACCATTTGATGTTTCATTGGAGATGAGCAATATCAACATTTCATGTTTTAAACAGATTTTGCTAAAGTTACTTGCATCGTTCATTCATGATTCGAATTTAAATGACTAACTGTCAACACTCATATTCATGTTGTTACTATTTACTATGTTTTATCCAATTCCTTGTGTATTTGCCATCAAATGATCCTGAAGAAACAAGTTAAAGACATTGCGCTCTCTTTATATATTCTTCTCGGTGAAACGAAAATGATGACAACTTAGTGCAATTCTGTTATGCAGGGACTTTTTTTCAAGTCACGTCACCTCAAGCAAAGCGACAAAGCCACTAAGATACAAGTGGATATTTGGAGTAAATGAAAAAGAAGGAACCGGAAACTCAATCCTAAACAGGAAACAAGCCCTAAACCTCTATTCATGTTCAAATTGATTAAAAAATTGATTAAATAAAATGTGTGCCGCGGGAGTTTAACTAGGAGTTAAAGTGTGCCGCGAGATAAAAATAAAATTGAATGTTTGAAAAACATTTCTATAGCTTGATCAATTTATAATTTACCTGCAACTTACAATGTCGTGTTTTAAGAGATATATATATATATATATATATATATATATATATATATATATGTGTGTGTGTGTGTGTGTGTGTGTGTGTGTGTGTGTGTACGTGTACATATATTCAAATAATAAGAAAGAACAGTAAGATTTATAAATCGGTGTTCTTAGTAATCATTTTTATTTAAAAAAAAACAGTGCTCAATACAAACAGTATTATTTTCTTTTTAAAAATATGATTCCATCGCAACACTGAAAATGTCGATGTTTCAAAACTGAAACTAAATTCATAAATTTAATTATAAAAATTAATCTTAAAATCCATAGTCTCGTTCCATTGTCAAACGTCTAGAAACTATGGATTTTAATTTTTATTGTCTGTTTATACTTCTCGATTTTTCTTCTTTTTATATGCACTTAACATTGGTGAAAGTTTTTTTGTTTTGTTTTTTATATGTGTGCGTAAGTGTGTTCGCGCGCGTAAGCCTATGGGCCCGTCTGCGCGGATATACGTAATATTAAATACCATAAAATACACTCCTAAATGCAATGATAACTAAGAAATGAACAAATACGTAAGTGTTAGTTTACCACTTTAACATGAAATGTATTTTTTCTTACTGAAAGATGTTTTATGTTATGATGTACTGATATAAGTTGCATTCATTTACAATAATTTAGAAATAATATCCAGGGCATTAACTTAAATATTTATCAACTTTTTCTATCTCCATAAAAGATTTTAGGTTTGAAGCCATTTGTATTTGTGTAACGATTCATTTTTAATATGACCTTTTTCATCTTCATAAACTTAGTTAACCACGAGTTTGTATTCGCTTCAACCATTTTTAGCACCAAAAATAGGATTGAAGGATTTAAAAGACGCATCCTAATTCTGGAGGATAATTCACTTCCAAACTTACTTAAATGTAGAGGTTAATAATTAAGATTAAGGGTCTATAATCATGAAAGATCGAAACACCTAGAGATGCATTCGTCATCAAGATAGTCCAAAAGGGAGTGCAAAAGTGGACGATTTTATCGCTATATGAAGACGATCTTTGGCATGGTATGTTAGGTTATTTTACTGCTAGAGTACGCTAGTTTTGCCATTAGTCCAATAATGATTATATTGGGATGTAAAACCCATTTTATATAATACATTGTATATAATAAATGTACGCAATGCCAAACTTTTGCCATACTTAAAAGTCACTAATTTATTTATTTAGTCACCGAAAACCTTATATTACTTCTTCATTAGTTAGATGAATTTGCTTAGTCAAACCAAATAAAAACGACTTCCAATATATTTCATAAATGAAGATATATTTCATTAATGAAGATCTTTTCATAAGACATTGTCTCCTTTTATTAACTGTGTGTGTTTGTAGGATGTATAATAGTAACCGAAAGAAAAGCAAAGAGGATCTAAGTGGAAAATGTATTATAGGCTCGTTTCGCCGAGAACGTTTTCTCTGCTTGGCTTCCGCAGATTAGAATGAAAGAAAGGCAAAACTGTATGTGTTGGAAATACATTGGAATCATTGAGGATAAGTAGGGAAATTAAATTAAATTATATTAACTTATCACCTCCAGTGTTCAGACTCAAGAGAGAGTATATTTGCTCGTTTGTTCGTTTTATACATATTGGAGCCATTTGATTTTAAATCAGTCCATAGAAACTAGAGAGTGTTTTCTATTATATATATATACTTGCATATAGGTGTATATATATATATACACCATCACAAAGGAATATACATATGTTAGTGTCTTTTGTTATATACTTGTACATAGATGTAACATATACATGCCTATGCATATATATGTGCACAAACATGCATATACACATTATATAGGCTTTTTATATATATATATATATATATATATATATATATATATATATATATATATATATATATTTTATTAACTGTATGCACATGAACTCAATGCACGTGCACCCAATGCATATTCGTTTAATTCACATACACACAGTGCACATGAACCTAAGTCACATACACCCATTTTTTAAAATTATTAATGGTCTCATTTATTTGTTTGTTTGTTTTTTTTAATCAATTCACCCCAAGCAAGGTGATAATGCCACTAAGATATAAAAGGGCTACTCAGGGTGAAAGAGAATGAGAAGACTTTAGAAGGAACTGGGAACCTAATCATAAGCAGAGAACAAAAGATAAACCTCTACTCCTGTTCAAAAGACCTAGGAGGAGTGTGAACCGGGCGATAGGCGAACTATCTACTCAGATTAAATTTTATTCTTAAATCTCTAAATATTAAAGATAAACTTAATATAAGTATTTCGCTTCGATAGTAAATTTAATTCGAGCTTATTCACGTCACTAATTTCAGATTTTATCAGCCATAACAAATTTTCATAATCCATAACTCAAATTTCCATCACTGAAATCCTGACAAAACAGCGATCAACTTTGACGGTATAACTGAGAATGGAATTAAATTTTGCCTTTCCCTATTCGCTGGTCACCTCTTGACAGGACCCGACATTTAATTCACTCATGCTTCTTGCTTCATTTCGTCCGAATCCACCTCGACCTCGCACAAACACTATTGGAGCCGAAATAAATCGGGAAATGAGGATGCGGCGGCGGAATGGAATGACTGAGGTTAGCGATATGATAGAAATACGTAAGTTGAAATATAGCACAACTGTTTTTGATCGTGAAACGTTTGCGGGTATTAGAAGGTCACGTGATTGCCGGCATGTACGAGCGTATAGAGACGTCCATTACAAATGATGAAAGGGATGGCATAATCATTTGATCTTTTGAAGAGAAAAGCAACCAACTGAAATCGCGCCCGTTGTTATTATTATCATAAATAGTAGTTGTTATTGTAGAAGCAGTTGTAGATGTAGAGCATAAACCATTGTTGTTGCAATTGCAAAGGAAGATGAGAATAAAAAGCAAAATAATAGTAAATTATTCCAGATTAGACGAATATGACAAACTAGTGACTATCCGTGGGTTATCGGATTTATCAATTACAGTATTTTATGCATAGTATGCATAAATATATTTCACACAAATTATAGAATAATACAGCACTTGACTCGTGTGCACATACAGAGAGCACCAGAAGTAAATATGCAGTAAGTATTAAACCAGTAAATGTGGTTCTACAGAACGATGATGAGGATAGCATGGACTGAACATATGAGCAACAACGAGGTTTTGGAGAAAGTGAAAACAAAAAAGAAAATTATACTTAACACCAGAAAGAGGCAGTTAAACTATCTGGGGGTGTATAATGAAAAAAGAAGGCTTGGAAAATCCGATACTCACAGAATAAATTGAGGGAAAGTGGGACAGACGAAATCAGTGCGTGACATTATTGATCAGTTTTTGTAAATGGATGGTAGAACAGGATTTGAGAGAAATAACAAAATGACAAAACAAATGACACGGCACATAAAAGTAGATTATATGACTATATTAATGACTACCTGTGTGTTTTCGGATTTATCAGTTATAATATTCTATGCATATTATGCATAAATATATTCCCCACTAAATATAGTATATATTGATTTTCCAAGCGTAGCTTAGATGTGGCACAAGGCCGAAAGTAGGGGGCACCCAGTAAGGATCGAACTCACTAGTCAGTCGTAATTGCTTTAGCGAGACAAGCTTGCTAATCATTACACCGCATCGAGATGCCCCTAAATATAGTATATATAATACAACAATTGACACTTGTGCTGTAAAAGTGTGTATACAGTAACTATTATACTAGTATTAACAGTAACTGGTTCTAGGACATTTCATTCATTAAAATATTTTTTTAATATTTTTATTTTAATATTTTTATTATATCGTCATTCACAGAGAGACTGTTTCGCTGTATCACAGCTTATCAATGTGGCTAGACTGCCTTAAGCGCCCGGTAGAGAGAAAGGTGAATGTTGACGTACCTATTCTTCGAATAAACACGCCAGTCACCGAGAGGGCTCAATTCATGGAGGAGCTTTGCAGTATTAGCAGTACGAGTCATTGTTTATAAATTCGCGCTTAATAAATTTTTACTTTTTAATAAATAATAATAAATGTTTTGCATAGAAAGAGGAGTGTGTGAATGACGTGCGCGAATTTGAGATATTGATATGTTTATTATTATTATTATTGATATGTTTATGATTCATATGTTATTATTTACATGTTTGTTTACAATAGGTTTTGTACGCACGTTTTGTGTTTCATTACCGTATACCTAATTTTGCTTCATCCTGTTTATTTCATCCTTTTCATAATTTTATATGTCTTTCATAATAAATATTCAACCTATAAAAAGACTCAAGAGCTTGTCAGGACAGAGGTCCTGAACTTAAGAGGACGAAATAAGTGGATATTACGAGTATATCTAGAATAGATAAGCGTTGATCCTAGACTTGAAAACGTAAAGACCGAAGTGATTGGAGAAGCATTATTTGAATCCAAGTTTTACTTTTGGAGAAGGAGCTCGTAATATATAATGCCCTTCCTGTCCCAACAGATGCCCAGCAACACTTTTCCTGATGCAGGGCAAATTTTGGAGTGTTTAACAGTAACTTATTTCCTGTTCTCCATGATATTTTCGCTCTACCTATTTTGTAAAGAATCCACCTTTATTGCCTGTGACCATTCTTTCATAAGAACGGTTCCTTTTACAGCCGTTTGAGTAGAGAAACGTAGATGAAAACACGGTTCATTAACTTTTTTTCCGTTAAATGATGAGGCACACAGATAACGATTTTCGTACCCAAATCACTTCGAATGCCTCACAACACTCATATTAGGTTTCTGGAGTACCTCTGTGATATCCCGTGTTGTGTGACCTGGATTATTCTTAAACAACGTTTCCATTTGTTCAGCACTAACGGTAACAAGCCTGCCAGAATATCTATCGATTATCTCACTCGAAACTTTCAATTTTGGAAACTAGTAAACCACTTCCAAATATTTCTCCTAGTCGTTGATATGGCACCTTCTCGATAAATGGCACAGATCTTTTTTTCTTTGCTCTCTGTAGGGTGTTTTTTTTTTGCGGGGGGGGGTCACTTTTTGGAAATAGAAACGCATGAAATGCTGAAAATGCACATAGTTTTCATTCATTTTCTCTTTTAACGTGCAAATATTTAAAATTCAAAATTCACACACGAATCATGCAGAACGACGCGTTGAAATGTCATCTTTCAGTATATGTAAATATGACATAATTTTCAGTCATGTGTAAAATGAAATCCCGTATCCAAACGCTATCTATTGAAGAATAGTTTCAACCCAGTACATTACATTAGTCAGTATTCTAGTTTAAGAATTACTTGTAACTACTTGTAACGTGTTCCATCTTTCAAAAGAACACCACATTTCTTAGTACATCGTATGCTTTTCCGAAGACGCTTCGTTATTTCCATTCAATAAAAAAGAAGTTCACTAAACAGAAAAAATAATACAGATTGAGATGTCTTTCGTTACGTTATTAGCGAAACTTCTTTCATATAAAGATTTTGCCTTTCATGTTTAACTTTAGAGAGAATCCGACTTTTATGAGGATTGCATCTGATAGTTGTCCCAAAAGCTATGGCACTGATTCCATTGATGTCTACTTTGAAATTGTGATAATTGCATGAACACCTTTATGGCGGCAATCTTTGTATTACTTATCATGCTGGAAATGTTGTTCTTTCTTTCTCATAATAACACTTTTCTTCCCATCATGTAAAGAATCAATGAAATGACACGGTATATCACTATAATTAATGCAGCAGTGTTTGTTGAAAAATTTCCTCTTAAATCTGTACCGTCAAGAAAATGTAATTGATTCTGAAAGGAAACAGACCAATAATCCACCATAATTGCTCTCATTAGTCAATGTGTAGGCAACTTCCATTATGATAATACTATTATTTCCGTATTTAATATTTGCATTACTCTTTTAGAGTATTACATTTTTTTAAAAAATCATAATTCAGTTAATTATAGAAGAGGCTGGAATCAAATGGTTATCAAAAGGCTTTTAGTCGAACTACATTTCGATCAAACTACAATTCTTTCACGATATTTCCACACAACCTATAAAACCACTAAAAATATTTTTCACAGCTTCGATCATTTTTTAACCATTGAATTAGTCACAATTAGCAGCTGCAAAAAGTAACCTTAACCAGCGATATTCTTATAGAAACAGAGAAGTTCCCAGTCAAACATAAATTTGGTAAATAATGTCCGATATTAAAATAAACATTTATGTTCTAATATATTATTATACTAGCTGCACAAAATATATTACACATTTCTAATGATTACAGCGTCGTCTATGTTAATTATATCTATCTCTTTCAGAATTTAACAAAAAACATTATATACCCTTCATCACGAGTATGAAAAAAGGGGAGCTAAGTTTACATTTTTGCAAGATTGGGCATAATGATTCTCAAACTGCTACTACCATTAGCAGATCATGGGCTGAAGTATCCACTTGTGAGCGGTGAGTATGGCTCTGTTTTCTGAAATTCCGCAGTGGGGATACGTGTCTTTGAGATCAAACTGGGAGAGGATGCCCATCTGCAATTGACACTCAACATCTGAAAATAGTAATCGAACGAAACTAAGTGTCCGAGAAATGTCTCAGATAATGGGTGTCAGCATTTTAACAATATTGCAGCGTCTTAACACAACTGGCAAGGTGAGGAAACTCTGTCAATGGGTTTCTGCAAAATTCGAAATGTTCCATTTCTTGATCAAATAGTGACTCGTGATCAGAAATGGATCGATGACTTGATCATGACGAAGGACCCAAATACATTCCAAAACCGTAACTACACGAAATTATGATGACTGTCTGATGGTTCTTCATTAGCGCTTTACAGCTTTCTGGAATCTAATCAGAGCATCACTGATGAAGTTTAATGGCAACAACTGAATGAAATATATATTCAATTAAACAAATCGCGACCAGCATTGATTAATCGACAGTTCTTGGTCATGTGTTGCAAGGATGCCATTGTAGAATCTCATCGATACCAGACTTTTCCGTATCTACCATATTCTCCTGATCTCTCACCCATAGACAAACACTTTCTCAATTATCTTGATAATTTTTAAGCCAAAAGTTAATCCGATGCAAAGAAGATGCAGAAAGTGCATTTTAAGATATCTTGGCGTCAAAAACGTTTAGTGTTTTATCATAACGGCATAAATAACGTTGTAACTCGATGGCAGAAATGTATAGATGTCATGTCCACGCTTCCAATTTTGACGGATTTAAACACTGTCTAAATACATTAATTCAGGGATAAAGCAGATTCTAAAACCGGAAAAACTTCAGCTAAAAGCATAACATTTTAATGAAGCAGTTCTTGTTTTCATTTGTCTATCACTTTCATGTAATGCTATTATATACTCTCGACTTTTTGCCTCTGAGGATTGCTTCCAGCCATTTCCGAATGTTATTTCCAATAATAACTTTCACAAATGTTTTAGGCCTGAAGAATAGAGGAATAAAGTATAAAAAGCACTATATTAAGGTCAACCTATAGCAAGAAATACATTGTCAAAAAGAGCATTTGGTCGCAGAAGTTGTTTTTTTTTATTCTTTCTCACATACACGTAGACACAAACACACACACACAAACACACACATGCATACATACAAAGCAACAAAAAGCAAAATTACATATGCACTTAGTGCAACAGTTAGCAGTGTTGAAAATGAAATCGATTGGTTGACTTCAAATTCCAGTCTATTTTGTTTCCCTTTGCGTTAATGTCATTGAAAAGGCCATGGCATCATCTTTCTGCTATGGGCTACATAAATTAAACATGCTCGACTTTCTGGTTTGAGGTTATATCTAGTCTAGGAGAGAGGAACTTTTGATATCACACTATTTTTTTTCTTTTGAGATTTCCTTGCACCGTGTGTACCATTATTCTGTTATCAGATACTACAATTCCATTATATTTATGTGTAGTCTAGTGATTAATTTCTAAAGTGAAATATGTCGCTTTCATATGTCGGAATCTCTAGCACACTATGAAGGGAACTTTAAACAAAAAGAATCTTATCTTTGTTCATTTGGCCAGATTTTGTTAAGTGGATCGGGTTGAGAATCTCTCAGGATCTAATTATCTGGCAACGAAGTTACTGATCTTCTCTATGGAATTACATCAATCCGCGTCCGGCATAATTCCCATTTCTTTCCATAAAGTTAAATGATTTTGGAATGTTTTCGAATTTCTTAATATTATCTTTCAGATATATTCATTTAAATCTGAATTTTATTGTATATCACTATTGTAACCTAGAGAAGCTTACTGAACAGAATAATCAAAGGAAGGTTGGTAATGAACGATAATACTTAGGTCAAGAACAACACATATAAGATTCGCCAGCGGCTCCTAAAAGTAGTCAACTGCTAGAAGTGAGTCAAGTGAATCCCACAATGAATCGCTAACTGCAGGGTATCAACCAATCACCCCACGCGGTCAGATGTGGCACGGCCGAATTTTAATGTGGGGTATCCGAGCCTGTATCCTCGGCCAAAAATTCCACGTAGATTCCGTATAAAACTGAGTCGGGTATCTGTTTACCGAGACGAGACTCTGCCCTTCGACATAGCCTCGTCTGGGGATACTCTATACCCGGAGGCAGAGAGTTTGACCAGCACATCTGGAGACGCATTTCCAACTGCAGGCCAACATACAGTATTTACTACTGTATTTATGTGAATGAGGACACACCCGTTATTGTCCGTAGATATGCTACAACAATTAGTTTAGAAAGAATGCTGTGTCGCCTTTTCATTAAAATATAATTAATTATATTTAATGAATACTTACAATTTCAATTAATATAATAGTTTTATTCATTTATGATTACATATTCCCATCGAACGAGGAAGTTTATTATGTCTTGGGCATAAAATTGTTTGCGTGTTTTTGACTTTTGCGGTAAAAACATCCCATCTTGAAGTTTTCTTAATGTTTCTTATTTCGACAATAGTGTAAAGATCTGAATACGTGATAACACAACAAAGGAAGTTCAAGAGTTCGAGTTGGACGAAGAAATTCTCCATATTTAGGGTCAAGTTAATTTCCTGCGTGAGTTTTTCAACGCGTGTCTATTTTCATACATTAACAAAATGTTTTTTTTTATTGATCAGTGATGCTCCCTTTTTACAAGAAAGACTAATGAAGTAAATCGTTTCTAGTGAATGACGCTAGTTTCTTTACAGTTCAACATTTCAAGATAGACGGCATCTTCCATCCCCGACCAAAAGTACTTTTTTTCAAAGAGTAATCCTGTTTTTGATGAAGACAGGATTACATGAGTAATTCATATTGTACTCCTTGTTTCGCTGTATTAGAATTATAAAGTGAATATGGTGATGATCTTTTCTAAATATGCTTCGGTAGTTATTTTTATTATTCTTAATGACGAACAATTGTTGAATTCAATTAAGTGGAATAACGATCTCATATGGAACTGATTGGTCAAATTTTGATAATTTACTGATTTCATGGGTCCAGCTTATAATTGTCGTGTAGATTGAATTGAAAAGTTGTTCCATTTCTCGTGCTCACAGTTTATTATTTCATTAAATTACATCTTGAAAAGCTTGATTCATAATCGAAAATAGTCTTCCAAAGCGAGGATTGATTGATTTGTATTCTACGGCTTATCTATCGGTTGCAGGTAATTTAAAACTAGATAACTTTAGATTATAAGATTTTTCTTTTAAAGATAATAATGTTTTGCTGATTAAAGTTCTCTGAATTAAACCATAGCTGCGAGAAATAAGGTGGATCCATACCATTCCAAGGGTATTTGCGAGTAATCTAATAGAATGAACACAGCTAGAATTTGAACCCAGCTCTCCCATTTCCATTTCTGATCTATTATGCATTACACTAGGCGAACATCCAAACTTACAGCACTTGGTATTCTCAAGCGGTACCGATCTAGGTCCCTATATTTTTTTTAAAACTTCGGTGATCGTACACAAACTGATATTTCAGCGTGATATGACCGTAGACGGGGAAATTCTACGTGAGTGGTCGACCAAAACATGGTAAAACATGACTAAAATTTGATGACACTGGAATTTATTTTCATAGACTGAGCCAATACACCTGACCGTTTCTGAAAATGAATCCTTTTTGAACTCATAAAATTTAATAACTTAAATGGCCCTCACTGACACAGATTTTATTTTACACGTCAATTCAAGAATTATTCAAGTCGATTGATTTAGACAGAGACGAATGCTTTTCATTCCTTGTCGAGTAGAGATCCACAGCGCTCTTGTGTTGCTTTTATGCCTTCTTTCATAAATCGGCTTTTATGGGGTGGATCTGACAGCCCGAAACCCTAAAAGAATTCTTCTTCTCTCAGACTTGTTGTCAACTAAGGGTTCAGAGCTTAATATGCATTGCTATTAATCCCATACATGGGAGAAAAGAAATGGATTAATACCTTTCTCGGTGTATTTATGCGAAAGTAAACACAACAAGAATGGTCTGGATTTGAATTGGTTATGCCGATATCAATTTTCGCACCGTTAACAGCTGCGCTAAGCGTGCATCTAAATTTACATTAAATATTCCTGAACCATTCGTAAATAGTCGTATTGAATAAGTATAAATACCATTATCAATATATTTCATCACCATAATGGAGACAAAATAAAGACGTAATATCTCCAAACTTTTCAAATATAAATTATTATTTTAAATCCGGAATTTAGACCAGAAACTTCGATAATGATTACAATGCGATAGAAATACAAATGCATTCCCTCTCTAATTTCCACCTGTCACCATCTCTGCTCATTCTCTTTATCACCTTACATCAACTTTATACTACTCCTCAAAAGTATATAAAAAATATATGTAAATTTAAATTCATTTTTCACCCTTGAAAGTGTGGTCTGATGAGCCAGGGAAAAAGAAATTCCCTGGGGAAATAAATTATAACCAATGGACTCTTAAAGTTGTCTGTTTTCATTGAATTAATCGCTCTGATTTAACATTGAGCTTTCTAAATCTCATCCTCCTTGGGAACGGATTACCAAGATTACTTAATATATAATATATATATATATATATATATATATATATATATATATAGAGAGAGAGAGAGAGAGAGAGAGAGAGAGAGCATTTTCTGCCTTCTATCGGCATAGTAGATGCTAACCTACAAGAGACTGAAACATTGCGCCTGCTCGGCCTAACGTTCTCAGTTGACATGAAATGGAATAACTATATGGAATCCATTGCTAGGGCACCTGCTTAGAAATTTGATTCAGTGTGAGGTACTAGACTTGTTTCTCTCCAGAATCTATATTATATATCTATAAGTTTACCATTTCTTCTATGCTTAGAATATTGCAGCCACAAATGGTCTGGTGCTGCTACTGTATATCTAAAGATGTCTGATAAAATACAAAGAACCTGCAATATCAATTGTCTTCACCTTAAGTCTCGGCTTCAATCATTTTCCCACCTCTGCATTTTCTCTAAGTGTATCCATGGTAATTGTTCAGGTGAGCTCTTCGCTATTGTACATATACTTTATGAATATAACCGCAGTACAAGACTGGCAATGTTGTCTCATCGATATACTGTTGATTTGGTGAGATGTACGCGTAAGTTTTATGCTTACAGTTTTTATATTTGCACTTCTCGCTTGTGGAACTCCCTTCCGACTTCATTCTTTCTAACCAACTTTAATCTTTTAAAAGTTAAAAACAATGTCAATAACTACCTACTGTTCTCCTGATTACACTTCTTCTATACACGCCCCTTAGTGGTGTTTCTGTTTTTGTAAATCCTCTAAAAGTAACCCCTTGTCTCTCACTGACTTTTATCAATCTTTTCATCCTACCCTCGTACATGGACATTTAAGAGTATACAAATATATTCGAAGTATTTATCGATATCATTGTGTCGGTATTTGTAGCTATTCGCAAATACACTCATACATACAGTGTGTGACGGGTAAATTGTCGTGATTTTATATTTATAATTTTGCGTATGTGTATTGATTGTTTTATATTTTTCGACTGCACTGTATAGTAAGGTCAACTGGGAACCGTCTGTGAGAAAAAAGTGTACGATGGAACAATTCAATCCGCCAAAGATTTGGAAACGGCATGCTGTTCTATTTGGCATTCGCACCGGAAGCTCAATTATGAATATTGCTGAATGTTTTGGAGTCAATTCGGAAAGAACTCGATGAGTCTACTGATGATTACGAAGGTGTTTGTAGTGATCACTAGTGGTGGTGACGTTATGCTTCCAGACATCTTCCCAAAAAACCTCAGACTCAACTCGCATGTTTACATCCAGTGCCTTGACTGGGTACTGCTTCCCTGGGCCAACTGGTAGACCCTATGTCTGGAAACAGGACTCTGCACCATGCCACACATGAAGGACAATCCAGTCATGCCTTTCAGACAATTTCTGCAACCACATCACACGTTTCATCTGGCCACCTAACTCCTCTTGATTATTATGTATGGGGCGCAGTTGAGCGAATGACCAACAAAACTCCTTGTAACCCAAAGATGAACTAAAGGTACGGATTATGGCGATTTTATTGAATATATTTTCTCTTTAATACATCAAAATGTGTGTGTGTGTGTATGTGTGTGTGTGTGTGTAATTTTGGTTACTAAATCTATTAAAATGAGATGTCTGTGTTATTTTCATTTTCGCACAATTTAGACGACATTTTATCCATCGCACCATGTATTTGCATGTGTATTACACAGTGAAAATTTCAAATCGGAATTCAGTTAATAACTACAATCTATGGATCAACGCTTTTTTTACAGGCATGTATTTTTGTAAATGGCATCGAAGGGAAGAACGAATACTTGTTTACTTGTAGTGCTAATCAGGCAGATTTAATGTCCGCTCATAAAAATAGGCGTCCATTAGTTCACTTGATTTTCACATCCGGGGCTTTTTTCACCGTCCACAACCTTCCAGCATTCCAACATTTACCTGCACTTTCCTTCTCCCTAATTTGAATAATATTCCATGAACCCTTCACCTTTTTAGCTCCCAAACACATCAGGTGATTCAGACTGCCGAGTTAACGAGAATGGGGAGGGTACACAAGTTTGATTCCAACGTTACAACCTGAAAATATCTCCGTATCCTTTTCTCAACGATTTAGCTTTTTCAATCTTTCTTTCTCTCTCTCCCTATCTCTCTCTCTCTATTTCTGACAAGCCTATTTTCCCGCTTTTACTTCTCTCGCTCTTTCTCTCTCTTACATTTTCTCTCGTAATCATTCGCTTTTCCAACCCACCCTAGTCACCAGATTATCCAGCCGCACCACAAAAAGCGGAACCTTTCTTCCAATTTGCTTTCGACAAAAGGCCCGACCAACTGTGTGCTTCGCCAGAGATTACAGATGCTGCCTGCTGTACGGCCTGTTTTGTCCTTATCCATAAATTGAATCAATGTGAATGGCCGGCTCTCATTTTCTACACCCTCCTCCTCTCAAACGTACACGTTCCACACATTTTCTTTTTCACATCCTCCATTGAACGAGGTTAGAGTCAACATCAAGGAAATGAAAAAGTGCCTCCACCTTGTCTCGTAACCACCTAGCCCAGGCTGCATCAAGGAAAATATTGGCGGAAGTCGATGTCAAAGTTCAAGAATATTCGGACATCTGACGCAAAAATGGCGTGTCGGCGTCGTAATGCATGTTGATAAGCATAACTTGGTTATCTTACCCTTTTCGATCGGCAAACAGAACGGCGTTGATAGCAGCGGTGGCTGTGTGATATATCGTGTGAGTTATTAGATCCAGACCTAATTGGAAATAAAAAAAATAAACTAAAAATATATAAATATAACAGCCATGGTTATAACGGCAAAATGATTTCTGTTTGCGGTGTGCACTTAACGTTCATTTTATTTGTGGTGTATTCAATAAAGAAAATTTCATACAGCACATATGGGCATAAATATACGATGAATATGCACATATCTATCTATCTATCTATCTATCTATAACAGCAGAATGCCCAAACAAAATCTCAACGGCGAGTTGCTCTACGGTACTCGACTCCAGCGTAACCTAAGTACGTGCTTCAAGGACTATGTAATAGACTCCCTAGTAGCCTGTCATAGAGAATTTCCTGAGTGGGAAACTGCTGCTTGTGATCTATGTAAATGAAGGCGTAAAATTCCTGTAGGCACTATGATGTTCCAAGAACATCCAATGAGTTGGACGAATGTTAAGCGGGCAGCTTCCATGCCAGCTAGGCATCAAATGACAAGTATTGAATGTGGCTTATGCCTCCGCAGTGCTTTCCTCCTTAGACACAAGAAGAGTCATATTCGTATACCTTTTACAAATTACGATAAGTACTATTTTGTTTGTGCAGGGAAGAAACTGTAACTAAGATCTTCTCTGTGGGTGTTGAATAAACATAAATGCTCCTGATCAAGCGTCTGCAATAGGAACGGGCTAGTAAGTGGTTACCCTCAAATACGAGTGGCCAGATATACATATTTATATATGTATCTATATATGTATCTATATATGCTTCTCGGCTTGACGGTCGAACTCTCTGCCTCTGAGCAGAGAGGAACCCGGACGAGGCTCCGCCGAAGGGCAGAGTCTCGTACGGGGTTGTTGACCAACCCGATCCCGTTTATACAGGTTTTACGGGCATTTTTTGGCCGTGCCTACGGGCTCACGAAACCCACGTTAAACTCGGCCTTGTGCCACATGCAACCCTCGTGGTGGGGTGGCTAGATACCGAACTTCTCGGCTTGACGGTCGAATTCTCTGCCTCTGAGCAGAGAGGAACCCGGACGAGGCTCCGCCGAAGGGCAGAATCTCGTTTGGGGAGGTTGACCAACCCGATCTCGTTTATACGGGTTCTACGGGCTCAGGAAACCCACGTTAAACTCGGCCTTGTGCAATATGCAACCCTCGTGGGGGGAGTGGCTAGATACCGTATCTATATATGTTTGGGCACATGATCAAGTGGTTTAAATGTTCGAATTTCATCATCGATCGACATGACTACTTGGTGTTACCAGTCAGGTGGGGGGGTCGATCCCAGTGTGGCGGACTTTTAGAAAGTACATGAAGACCATACCAAGGATTCACTTGAAACTGTCAACTCATTATGACAGAGGGTTAGAGCCTATTGACGTTGTTCAAACCGCTGATCATGAAATATTATGTTGTCTCTCCCAGAAAATATAATTTATGTCCGATCAGCATAGTTTCTATATAAATCACTGGTGGGCTGTTTGGATGTTGAACAATCACATATGTACTTGTGCATATATCGGTGACAAGGATTAGCTTGCCGTTCTAGCAGACAAGTGTACTTGGGAAAAGAGAATAGTGCCATTATATATGTAGGTATGAAAAAGAAAATTAGCAATTTAGCGTTCCACTCATAGGGCTGGATTAGAATCACGCTATTTTCAAGGGGTAAAGAAAACGATCAGATCATGCAGTATGGTGAGCAAGAGCTTGGTAACCATAGCACCAGTTCACACAAACCTGTGACTGACATTTAGTAGGCGACGCTATCCCGAAGATACCGATATGAACAAAGATTCAGGTGAAACTACTTGATTCAAACTTTCTAAACATAACTAAGGTCTGCTCAATATAGGATGTATAAATTCCGGCGTATATAACAGTCATGAGTTAAATATCATAGCAGATTCCTAGTATTTAGAAACACACACACACACACACACATATATATATATATATATATATATATATATATATATATATATATATTGAACTACTACTAATACTCGGTTGGAAAAAAAACTAATAACACAAGTCTATCAAAACAAATTGGCCTACGGGGAAAAATGGGAAAAAAAAGAAAGAACTAAAAACATTAGAACAAAGTGAAATAAATCGTCCAGACCAAGAACGTAATAAAGCTAAAACTTATTGCTCAATACGCTAACTAGAGCAAGGATAAAGATCCGTTTAGGTGAAAACTGGGTAGGTTGTTCCTGGCACTTTATGATATATATATATATATATATATATATATATATATATATATATATATATATATATATATAAAGAAAAGACAGTAAGATATATAATCCGGTGTTCTTATTGATTTTTTTAATTATTTTTACAGAACTGTGCTCAGTGTAAATTTACAGAGCATAAATGTTATAAATTAACTGATTTAAGATATATTTCTTCGCTTCACAGTAATTACCATGTTTCAAAAACTGAAGCTAAAAACTTCAAATTTAATTATATAATTAAATTAAAAGCATTAGTTCTGTTTCATCTTCAAGCGAATTTTGGAATAACTTACTTTTAAGTTTACTGAGTTTTAAACGCACATATAAATTCATGATTTCCTGTTTCCAAGCATATAGAGAAATCCAATCTTTCAGAGAGGGGGAGTAGCGTGTTCATACGTTTTATTTAACTCCAATTTTAAAATATTTTTACTCTTAATTACTAATAGACTATATTTCTTTTTAAAACAAGTCAATGAAATATTTTGAAAGGGATGTCTGGCACTTAAAAGAATCCAATAAATCACCTACAGTAAAATGGAAATTAATAAGAAATGCTAGAATATGGAAGCCATTAAATGACCCATGTCCTTTGGGCATACATAAGAAACTACATATTACTAAGTTTATAAAAAATAAAAATTTACTGAACCAGAGAAATTTTTTGCCGTCATTGTCAAAAATTTTCAAATAATATTTAAAAATAAAAAAAAAATTGGAGCTGATAATATACATACTTATATTTGATATGAAAAATAATTTTACATAATTTAAGTAATTCTATTACACTGACTTGTTTTAAAAGGAAATATAGTCTATTAGTAATTAAGAGTAAAAATATTTTAAAATTGGAGTTAAATAAAACGTATTCTAACCCAAAAAACCCTAGAGAGAATCTTTAAGTATACAAGTACGGAAAAAATAGCGAAATATTTTGGCCGTTTATAAAACAAAAAACAAGGAAAAAACAGACGACATGCGTTCAACGGATGTCAGAATTCGTTGAAAAATACACCCCTACTCTCCATAAACTTAACCTCTTATTCGAACGTAACTCATAATTGATACAACCATAGTTAATAAAAATGAACACGCTACCGCCCCTGTCTGAATGATTGGACTTTTCTGTATACTTGGAAAGTGGAAATTATGAATTTATATGTGCGTTTAAAACTCAGCAAATTTAAAAATTAGTTATTCCAAAATTTGATTGAAGATGAAACAGAACTATTTTTTTAAATTTAAATATATAATTAAATTTGAAGTTTTTAGCTTCAGTTTTTGAAACGTGGTTATAACTCTCTAGCGAAAAAAAACATATTTTAAATCAGTTAATTTATATATATATATATATATATATATATATATATATATATATATATATATATATACAAACAACAAAACACACACACACACACACACATATATATATATATAGAAAGAGAGAGAGAAAGAGAGAGAGAGAGAGTTAGATATTTCCTAGTATAAATGCCGCCCAAGAACCAGATTAATGTAAAAGCTATACTCTCCATTTTGAAATTTTAATTGAGACCTTCTTTCACCCATTGATGTTAAGAGCTTCTGTAGTTAATCTTGTGAAAGAAAACAATCAAGAAGCTTTCTGCCGCTAAAAATTCGTCTGCACATGTAAACCTTCTTCTTCAGAATTTTTCACAAGATTACTACCGGGCTATTGTTGGGCAAACAGCTGGTCACTTCCGGGTGTGAGTATCTTTGAAAATAATTTTATACATTAGTTCTATTCGCTGAATTCAACAAAGCACTGCCTTGTGTATAAAAATATTATCTATGGTTTCTTCTTGAAACATTTCACCATGTATACGGCCAAAAAACCAATATATATCTGAGCCCTCATTTAGAAATCGACATGAGCCGGCTACATTACCAATTATAATCTCATATCAAAACAACATACCACGTCCAACTTGTTGACATATAACCTAGAGGATGGTATTATTCAGAAGTCATACAGACCATCTGGTGCATCTAAGGAAACATAGGAAAATCGACCTTCCTGTGGTCTCTTGCCAATTTAATTCGGCGTTCTTTATTGACTTTTGTTAAAGAAAGTGTAGCGAATCATCTCATATATTTTGAGAGGTGATTTATCACGCGACATCTTGTGCTTTTCGAGGTTATTTCACCTCCACAATGTCTAAAAATTATATAGATTAACAAAGGCGGATGTTTTTATACGGGAATCAAATAATGTACTGAACTTAACCTTCATTGGGCCTGCATTAGTCGATCATCATCACGTTTTTAATATCGGTGCAAGCTCCCGAATACTTTTGCAATTTCTAGCCTTGTCTCGCAATTTATAGGATGCGAAGTTATAAAAAACTTCTTGTTATCACACAAATCTACCTTAAAAACCGAATTTCACACTTCAGACTTGCAATATGTGCCTAAACTAAGTCGTTGAAATTCAGCATATCTCATCGAAAATGCTTCCATTTTTTATATCTGTTCAGAACGAACCGGCTTTTATACTAACTGCACGGAGAGATGTTGCTACCATTTCTCAAATAAACCTCTATATTACTGTAATTATTTTATGTAGGGATAAAGATGTAGAGGCTAACAATGTGAGTCTCAGTGTATATAATTCTTTACGTACAGACATATAATACATGTAGGTGCGTGTATATATAAATATAGAAATGAAACATTTGATATTTTCTACTTAAGATATAGAGCTTCAACAAAGTGGCTGGAAAATCTAATGAACCATACTCACAAACATCTTACTTATTATAAAACGCAGATTGTGTGTGTGTGTGTGTGTGTGTGTACGTTTATATATTGGATCGAATTTCTTATATTTTTCAACCGATTTCAACAAAACTTCACAGGACTACGTAAAATTACCTTGCGGTGGTTCTGACAGTGCCAAAAATTGGAAAACACAATTAGGCTCATCAACTGTTTTTGCAATTTTTCAATTTGAAAATACGATTAAGAGGCATCGCTGTCGCGAGAATGAAAGAGGGACAACTAATATCGAGTTATACTTAAAAACCCAGATTGTTTGTGTGTGTGTGTGTTTGTTTATATATGGGATCGGATTTCCTACATTTTTCAACCGATTTCAACGAAACTTCACTTTCTTTTTGGCAGGTAGTGTTTCTTATTGTCTTGCACACTTTTTTCTTTATTTTTACATTCAGAATGCTTTAAAAATTCCATTTACAAGACAATTGTTTATAACAAAATTCTATTCAATCGGTGGACTCATAACGATTGATAACAATGTTTTTGTTTGAGTTTGGGTTTGACCAATTCGTAAAAAAAAAATAATTAAGACATGCGTGTCCGTCAACCTTAAACAATAATCTTTGTCAATTTTATTTTTCAGTCTTTATGATGGTCGATACTTGATCTATCTCTTACTTTTTTTACATCCCCGGGCAACGCCAGGGTCTACTGCTAGTATATATATATATATATATATATATATATATATATATATATATATATATATATAAAACAAACACACACACACACACACACACACACACACACATATATATATATATATATATATATATATATATATATATATATATATGTTTGTGATTATGGGCCGTTAGATTTTCCAGCCATTTTGTTGAAGCACTACATCTTAAGTAGAAAGTGTCAAATGTTTCATTTCTTCGTAAATAAGATTTCTAGTTATATTTTCTGCACGAAAGTGTTACAGACTGGATTGATTTTTCTCTTTTCTTTTTTTATTCATTTTTATTCATCTACTGAATCTGCCTTTACAGTGATCATTTTTGGAGCTGGTTGATACGGGCAGAGAATTTTAGATCACGTAGAATTGTAAATACAGACTATAACTCATCTAAACTGAAAATTCAGTCTTCAAAACAAACGCATTAACCCAATGCAATAGACAACGCCTGGTTTGATTTGTTTGCCGCTTGTGGGTATGAAAAAGAACTGAATATAAAATTTTTGCTTTTGCATTGCAAACTAACCGGTGATACCGAAACTAGGAAATGATAAATTCCTATATTTATGCATGTCACTAGCGATATATTTCAGTCGATTTTGTTTTCAGTTTGGGTGGAAGTTATGCTATACATGTTGTCGTCGTTACCCGCTCACATCCGAGTATCGGGATTCTCATCTTCTCTCCCTGTTCCCTTTCTCACCCCTGGTGTCGGTGGCGAAGACTGCTGTGAAACAAAGAGACTTTAACGAGGCCATTCGTGAATTTCATTTTGGATGTTAACTGTGCGTGGCTTAAAGGGGATTGAGATAGCCGAGTTCTGACAAACTTGGTTTTATCGGGCTGTGGGAAGCTTGGTCTGTCAGATGTTCGCCTTGATTACACCAGCCCGAATAGCGATGCCCTCTTACGCAGGTTTGGCGATTGAGATAATATACTGTTGGCGGTCTTCGTGGGTTGGTCGCATTCAGTCTAGTATTTCCTCTACAACCTTAACGCCATGGCTGGTCCTACATGCGTTTGAACTCCAGACGGCTTCGTCCTTGGGATCCCCGGGGTGAGTAAGCCCTCTATCATGACAATGAACGATATATATTTTACACTGGATGTCAGAGTGAACAGTTCTTTATAAAATGTACTAGACTGAGTTAATATTACTTTAATGGCTATAATAGAAACAAATCAATAAATAAGAAAAGAATAAAAATAATAAAAATATGAAATTATTATTAAATATATGAGAACATTTTTATTATTGTTGTTGCTAAAAATAAATATTTTAGAGATAAATAATAAAAGGATATATATATATATATATATATATATAGGATAAATAATAAAGGATACATATACATATATATATATATATATATATATATATATATATATATATATATATATATATATATATTCAACCTGAAAATTTGGAAATGGGGATAAATAAATAGCATTTTAATCATTTGATAAAAGATTATTGTATAAACGGCAAAAAAGAAGCGTGACGTTTAGGAAGATGGTACAATATCTGTCAGTATTGTTTGCAATTGTTCGCTGTGTTCAGAAGTGAAACTTTTCATCGGGAAGAGTAAGAACATTCTGATAGACATGTAGTTGTTGATGATGTTCAAATCGAAAAGTTATTTAAAGATAATCCATGTTACATAACACGAGATATTGCAGTATCACACTTCATAAAGAATACGAGCATTTGAAAAAGTTTGGATACTTGAATCGCTACAATGTTTGAATGTCTCACGATTTAACGGAAAAGACGTAATGGACCAATGTTTCATCAGCGATCCTCTGATAAAATGCAACAACACCCCTACTATATTTGAAAGAACAATCGCAGGAAATGAAAAGTGGATTGTTTACAAAAATGCAGAGGGAAAACTATGAAAAATGCCTGTCAGTATTCAGTGATGGACGGAAAGGATATGTGTATAACAAGTTTATGCTGTAAATCAGATGTTGAAAATCAAGTACTCTTCCCAGTTCGAGAAATTAAATCCATCAGTCAACGAAAACTGTTTATAATTGACCAATCAAAAGGGTTTTGGCTTCTATCTCGACAACACCAGTCTTCCTTCTCTTTGCACAACTGGCAGAAATTGATGTCGCTTAGCTGGGATATTTTACTACACACACCGTAGCCACATGTCTTTGCATTTTTGGATTAACACCTACCTTATAAAATTATCTTCTTTGGAAGCACTTTAACTGTCTGGAAGCCTGTTAAATCACTTAGAGCAGTTCATCATTCAGAACGATACCAATTTCTGGAAGGATCAAAGATGGCGAAAGGCAGTGGAACGAAATGACCTGTGTGCCATTGAATAAATCAATGGACTAACATCTAAACTTTGTCATTGAATTTCACTTGAAAATTCTACGAATTTTTATCATTAGAACATTTCGGCCGTTGGGCCCTCCAGCCTTCTGATATCAATCGATACGTGTAACATTCAAGAAATGTCGTTCTTAACTGTTTATTGTATCTATTTCAGTAGATAGTTCTCGTTGCATTCTTCATGTTTAGGGATATCTCGTCACGTTTCTTTTTAATACTGTTCAATTATTGCGCGATTTTATTAGATTATTAAAGCGTAGTTTCTTTAATACGAAACTACGCCTTAATCCACTAGGCTACTCTGTGGGATAATCCCGAATGTGGAACTTGGCAGGAGCAATCTATCCCCGGATATTAAATCAAGGTTTCAGTTCGAACTTTCTTGGAGATTACCCGGATCGGTATATATCTGAGGAAAGCTAAAAGGCACAATGATCGAAACGTTATAAAAATAAAATAAAAAAATGAGTACATTAGTCCGAATGTAAATAATGATAAATCCTCATCGCAGAAATTCAGACAGAAACGATGGAAATGTTGGTGAAGATAGTTTGAATTTACGACATGACAATATGGATGATCCGATGGGGATCATATTCACTATTAATGACCAACCAGACGAGACATGCTAATCGTTAGCTCATTTTTTTTTTTGCCGGGGGTGGGAATAATAAAAAAGAAAGTGTGAAAAGTAAAATATTTTTAATCAAAAAGAAAGAAAAGGTATTTAAAAAAAAGATGTAACTTTTTAACAAGAAAGAAAAGAAAGAAATTGGGAACAAACGAACAGTGATGAGAATAAATTCGTGAAGAAAATAATGTAAAATAAGTTATCGACTGCAGAGGAACTAAGAGTGAAAGAACAAAAGAAATGAAAGAGCGATAGCAAGAAAATTGTGTTGATGAAATCAGAGGGTATAAAAAATCGCAAATAGAACTAGGAAATTATAAATGTCATAATAGACCGAAACAAGGTTGACTTTCTTAGTTTACTAAAACTGCTATCTGCGTAAAGTGTTTAGGTGAACAGCGAATATTTAACATCGATGATCGATACACATCAGATAGCCAGGTACACGTTCTATTTCTTTTTATTTTTTATGCACCTCGCCGTTTCATTGGTCTCAATTCAAGCGATTCTTATAAATATTTAGGAAAGTGTATGAGGAACCAATACTTCCCTGTATGCCAGTAGAGGCTAGAGGCAAATATAAATAGAAAAAATCCAAATAAAAATGACGGTAGAAACTTTGCATAGGTTATAAGACAACGTCTACGTGCTCTTCTTGTAATTATTTTTACTAATCGTTAACTATATATATATATATATATATATATATATATATATGCGTGCGTGTGTGTGTCTGTGTGTGTGTGTGTGTGCGTAGAGAGTGTATCAAAAATACTTTTACAAAGTTTTGGGTCTGTTTCCTGACACCAAAACAATGTAAAATGTCCATAAAAACATATGTCCAAAAGTCCATTGTTGTACCTCAACACAGCAACTCATAACAAATGTTCAAAATATCATCCGCTTGCTTCTACACACGCATCTACCCGTCGGATCAATGACTGGCGGACACTTTCAAATACTCCCACACGGTGTGGATGGTTTCACAGGCCCACATGATACGTTGATGAAGCGCTCCATATTATTATATATTTGTTCATAAACCATTTCATTTATGTGGCTCCACAGATACAATCCAAAGGATTGAATTTGGGGAACGTGTAAGCCACGGAACCGCTCCCCACTACCTATGTAGATGTCAGCCGGTGCATTGGGATCACTGTGACTAAAATGTGCTGGAGCTCAATGATGCATGAACCACATGCGTCTTTGTATTAACAGAGGCAAATCCTGTAGCAGGTCTGGAAGTGTGTTCGAAATAAAGTCCTTGTAGGATAGCTCCTGTAAGTCCTGCTGGAAGAAGATATACACCTACCAGACAGTCACCTAGAATTTCAGCCAACACATTAATCGTAAACAGATATGGTACCTAGCCTGTATTGTACTAGAGGATTCCAATCCGCCCACAAATGTTGGCTGTGTACATTAGTTATTCCATCTTTCCAAATGGTACCTCACCCGTAAACAAGACTAAAACGCAAACAACTGATCGGCAGTTTGTGCAATAAACCATCGGCAATTTTTTTCCCGTAGTGTGTGATCAGAGGCGAAAGATTCTGTACACGTTGCAAATGATACGAATACAGGAGCTGCTCTTGAAGTACTCTATGACATGCTAGAGCCATTTGACATGTGTTGATAACCGGATCGATAAACAGCAGCAGAGCTTCGATAATTAATTTAATACAGCCGTGCAACCTCGCATCCATTACCATTCGCACGGCCGTGTGTAAAAATCATAGCTGCATACCCACGATATGAATATACCGCTATTGTTAAACGGAATACTTCTGAATTAATTCACTACTACACACGTTAAACGTAGAATACAGACTAGCTACAAATGTACACGAATGACAAATGTAAATAAGTCTTCATGGCCACATCTACCGTAAATTTCCTTTAAACTTAATGATTCAAAAGCGAAGGATTTGCGGACATATGTCCATATAGACTTTTATCCTTGTTTGGTATGAGAAATCTACCCCCAAAATTTGTAAAATTTGTAAATGTATTTTTGATGTACTCTGTATATACATATGAAATGATGAAAGACCTTGTCAAAGACGGGTTATACTGCTTGCATATGTATAGGGCGCGATGGATATATTGTCATCTACAGTCACCGAATAAATTATTTATACACCCATCAATTTTTATCCATTTCTCAGCATCTAATGTCCGTATAATGCCAAATTTGAACATTTTGGACATATACAGATGGTTTGGCACATGAAAAAACATATTGACAACATTAAAACAAGGTGGCGGCTCGATGATGCTTGGGGGTTGTTTTACTTCAAGGGAGACTTGACAATTAATTGCAATAAGAGGAATAATGAATAGATAGATAGATAGATAGATAGATAGATAGAGATAGATAAAAATTCAAAGTCTTTAAGAATATTTATTTTGTGTAATTTTTTCCATGATTTTCAAACGACAGATATATTTTCAAATTTCTTGCTACCAGTTTTTCTATCGCTATTCTCACTTGTGAAAATCGCTTCCGGCTACATGCATCCTCGTCAACATAGGTCTTCAAAATTTAAATGCGATGCCAATCGTTATCTTCTGTCTTCCTGATCCTTGTTCACTCTCCTTAATAGTATTTTATCTATCACTCAGTAACCCCTTGCTTCCTAGTGACTCTATTGCTTTGCTTGGGATAAATTGATTAAAATATGTTTATGCGTGTGTATGCGTGTTACGAAAAAAAAATCACGCTTGTTTTTCTTAATATCTCATCCTATCCTCCTTAGATATATATAATTCCATCAACAAAAAGTTACTTTAGTCTAATGAAGTCACTCTAGAGGACGAAAGGTGTTACACAGAATTTTTCAACTTTGTCATTTATTTGCCTAACATTATTCTGATATATAGAAATTTATCACTAGCAGCATGGCCTGGCATTGCCCGTGCTTGATTCAAAAACGTACGACTCATACAGCAATCGCTATCATTTTACTTAAAATATTTTGCCCGTCCTTGCCTTTTAAAGGAGTGCCCTTTGCCGTGCTGATGTTGCTACAAGCCTTACTTCTTGCCTATCTCACACTGCGAATTTTTTCTAAGCTCTATACTAAACATTAAATCTGTTACGAAAAAAGAACTAAACAAAATGAACACAAAACGTTCAGCTTTAAAAAATGACTCGTAACTGGAAAAACCGAATGAAAAAAGAATGTTAACAACAAATACTTTTTCACACCCAACCCAGTTCTGCGGAATCAGAATCAACGTTGAGTTTAAGCAAGCGAATGAGCCAATTGGAGTAAAGTGCCATGCAGATTTAAATTTTCCCCACTTGTGACGAATGGAGCTATCGATTTTTTTTTTTTGCATGCTAGTATGCTAATTAACATTCGTGTCAGTCAGCTGTTGGCTCTCACGCTGGCCAATAGAATCTTCCTGCTCATTCGTGGCAGCCACCTATTGGCTCTCACTCTGGCCAGTACAAAATGGCCGCAAACTACATGAAAACTGCTGTAGAAGCATGAAAATCAATTATTTCCACTATCGATGTGAATTGGGAAATGTAAAGTCGGTCTGGGCCTTTCCGCTAATTTGGAGCATGTGCATGTAAATTTTGGGGCAAATCCGTCGAAAATCGCGGCCGTGCATTCGTTACACACACACACACACACACACACACACACATCCTGCCTTTTATAGATAGAGATATTTCCTATATATATAGGTGAATCTATGATGACGATGATGAGCTGTTTTGGGCGAGGGTAAGATTTAAGTGCAGTTTGCGCGTAAGTTTCGGCTGGGATTTGCAGGATTTGCGCCAGATAGTAATAATAATTGGGTACACGGTTAAGATCTCAGGATTTATCTGGCCCCAAATTTACAGAACATTGTAGCTAATCTCTCTTCTTACGTAGCTTTAACAGTTCAATCAGGAAAATTGACTGGTCACATTCAGTGACTCAAAAATAAACCCGTGAAGTTCCATCATCACATTGTGAACCCTGAATTTCCGCCTATCGAGATGAACTATCTTGAGCGCCTCTTGGGACTTAAGCTCACCGAATACTCAAGTGGAACTCGTACATACAATAAATTGCGACAGATGCTGGAAAATCTGTCGGTTTCCTGCATCTCTCCAGTAATTCTATAAAATTCTTTACGGTTTACTTTATTAAAATATTTTTTAAAATATTCACAAAAGGCATTTATTAAGGATTAAAATTTTAATTAGGTTTTCAATTGCGAATCTCGTAACCAATCAAGTCACAGCATGTGCTACAGCCGCAGTAGATGTCGTGTTTCTTGGGCAAGATAGCCTGACGGAGCCTAACCTCTTCAACCGATTGTCATCTAAAGCTATAGAATCCAGTCAGTCCTGCTATTTACACTTAGCTAGAGGGCTAAAAAAGATGATTCATACTTTTCCCAAGAGTATTAGCATGGAAATGAAATGCAGTGGATCCGACTCGGCTTTTCGATTTTTCAATCCGAGCCGCTATCCATTACTCCAACGTCCCTCCTCCGTAATTAGGTTTTAATCCTTAATAAATTATTTATATTCGGTTATAAAAAAAAAAAAGTTATGTGTTTTTGGTGCTAAGTTGTCTTGGCCCTGACTTGTCTCATTCCTAAGTTGTTCCGGCGACCAGTCTGCGATGTTCTACCGCGGGGTTGTGTTGGCAGTGTTCAATTGTCCTGCTCTCTTTCCTTTAAACTGACTTCTAAGACAATTGGTTTGGTAAGCTTTACAAATAAAGACGTTAATTTATTCGCGACTGATCCTGAAACGATGACTAATCTTTTGTGTCTGAAAAGAAGTTCCCCACAAGCTCTACTGCCGTCTTTGTGTTGGTATGGAGTTGATTTAGTTTAAAAATATTGTTATTTAGACATGCAGTGATTTCGTCGTCTACTCTTTTGTAGCCTTTTCCCTGTCGTACTAAAGAACACTGAGAAAAGCGCGGTACTTTTCCACCTTTGAGATTTTCCGCCTGTCCTAATTCAGCCAAGATGTTCATATTTTTTAACTAAATACGCTCAGAAATTTGAAAGGGTCTATTATGTAAAATACATTTTTTTCAAGAAGAAAATTAATATATAATTATTTCTTTTTGCCGCTTGACTTCTTATGTATTTTTTAAAGCATAGACCAGGTCTGTTTTATCCACTCTAAATACTCATTGGCTTAAGGCCACATCACGTTGAAACACCGATTACCGTAGCTGAGCAACGTAAAACCTAGTTAGTATCAATATGGGTGACCGCTCGGGAATTACCACGTGTTGTAAGCTCGGATTTACGGCTGGTGTAATAGATAATAACTCGTACTTTTTGTTAGAGAATCGAGTTCCAATTCTCAGTGGGTTCCTTATATTCAAATACCTCATGGGGAAAGGTATTAATACACCTTCTTCTTTCTAGCTATGGGTTAATTAGTTGCACTTATTATCTCCCATACAAATTATTCAGTCAATTATGTGCCATGCGTGATACACGCTTAGGCGATCATGTATTTTACGATACATGACTGACGAGGGAGATTTTTTCCGCATTAGGTTGCCATTTCTTTTCTACGGGAGACCAGTTACTATCTAAAGGCTATAGTACCCGGTCTGTCCTGCTATTTACCCATAGCTGGAGGAGAAGAAGGAGATTCATACCTTTCCCAAGGGTATTAGCACGTAAGTGAATTCGACTAGAATTCGAACTCGGCTCTCAAATTCCTCAATCCGAGCCGCCATCCATTACTCTAGCGTGTCTTCTAAAATTATTACAAACTGAAAACAATTTCTGGATAAAATAATCTGCAAAGGGTTGACATAACGTAGAAAATGAAACAATAATAAATAAAATCTAAATAAACACTGACTCACAAATCCGCAGTAAATTTTGCTGGCGAAAATATTTGAAAGCAAAAATGAGTGATAGCCTGTATGTTCGAACATTGGACTTTTCTGTCTTTTCAATGATTATGATAGATTCATCTATGAGTTCTTGCTGTATTTTTGCTTTCTTTTACAGAATCAAACGAGGTGTTTGTGGGGCACTGAATAGAGAGATGAGCTTTGTGAAAAGGTATTTAAAAAAAGATGTAACTTTTTAACAAGAAAGAAAAGAAAGAAATTGGGAACAAACGAACAGTGATGAGAATAAATTCGTGAAGAAAATAATGTAAAAATAAGTTATCGACTGCAGAGGAACTAAGAGTGAAAGAACAAAGAAATGAAAGAGCGATAGCAAGAAAATTGTGTTGATGAAATCAGAGGGTATAAAAAATCGCAAATAGAACTAGGAAATTATAAATGTCATAATAGACCGAAACAAGGTTGACTTTCTTAGTTTACTAAAACTGCTATCTGCGTAAAGTGTTTAGGTGAACAGCGAATATTTAACATCGATGATCGATACACATCAGATAGCCAGGTACACGTTCTATTTCTTTTATTTTTTTATGCACCTCGCCGTTTCATTGGTCTCAATTCAAGCGATTCTTATAAATATTTAGGAAAGTGTATGAGGAACCAATACTTCCCTGTATGCCAGTAGAGGCTAGAGGCAAATATAAATAGAAAAAAATCCAAATAAAAATGACGGTAGAAACTTTGCATAGGTTATAAGACAACGTCTACGTGCTCTTCTTGTAATTATTTTTACCAATCGTTAACATATATATATATATATATATATATATATATATATATGCGTGCGTGTGTGTGTGTCTGTGTGTGTGTGTGTGCGTAGAGAGTGTATCAAAATACTTTTACAAAGTTTTGGGTCTGTTTCTGACACCAAAACAATGTAAAATGTCCATAAAAAACATATGTCCAAAAGTCCATTGTTGTACCTCAACACAGCAACTCATAACAAATGTTCAAAATATCATCCGCTTGCTTCTACACACGCATCTACCCGTCGGATCAATGACTGGCGGACACTTTCAAATACTCCCACACGGTGTGGATGGTTTCACAGGCCCACATGATACGTTGATGAAGCGCCTCCATATTATTATATATTTGTTCATAAACCATTTCATTTATGTGGCTCCACAGATACAATCCAAAGGATTGAATTTGGGGAACGTGTAAGTTCACGGAACCGCTCCCCACTACCTATGTAGATGTCAGCCGGTGCATTGGGATCACTGTGACTAAAATGTGCTGGAGCTCAATGATGCATGAACCACATGCGTCTTTGTATTAACAGAGGCAAATCCTGTAGCAGGTCTGGAAGTGTGTTCGAAATAAAGTCCTTGTAGGATAGCTCCTGTAAGTCCTGCTGGAAGAAGATATACACCTACCAGACAGTCACCTAGAATTTCAGCCAACACATTAATCGTAAACAGATATGGTACCTAGCCTGTATTGTACTAGAGGATTCCAATCCGCCCACAAATGTTGGCTGTGTACATTAGTTATTCCATCTTTTCCAAATGGTACCTCACCCGTAAACAAGACTAAAAACGCAAACAACTGATCGGCAGTTTGTGCAATAAACCATCGGCAATTTTTTTTCCCGTAGTGTGTGATCAGAGGCGAAAGATTCTGTACACGTTGCAAAATGATACGAATACAGGAGCTGCTCTTGAAGTACTCTATGACATGCTAGAGCCATTTGACATGTGTTGATAACCGGATCGATAAACAGCAGCAGAGCTTCGATAATTAATTTAATACAGCCGTGCAACCTCGCATCCATTACCATTCGCACGGCTGTGTGTAAAAAATCATAGCTGCATACCCACGATATGAATATACCGCTATTGTTAAACGGAATACTTTGAATTAATTCACTACTACACACGTTAAACGTAGAATACAGACTAGCTACAAATGTACACGAATGACAATGTAAATAAGTCTTCATGGCCACATCTACCGTAAATTTCCTTTAAACTTAATGATTCAAAAGCGAAGGATTTGCGGACATATGTCCATATAGACTTTTATCCTTGTTTGGTATGAGAAATCTACCCCAAAATTTGTAAAATTTGTAAATGTATTTTTGATGTACTCTGTATATACATATGAAATGATGAAAGACCTTGTCAAAGACGGTTATACTGCTTGCATATGTATAGGGCGCGATGGATATATTGTCATCTACAGTCACCGAATAAATTATTTATACACCCATCAATTTTTATCCATTTCTCAGCATCTAATGTCCGTATAATGCCAAATTTGAACATTTTGGACATATACAGATGGTTTGGCACATGAAAAAACATATTGACAACATTAAAACAAGGTGGCGGCTGATGATGCTTGGGGTTGTTTTTACTAAGGGAGACTTGACAATTAATTGCAATAAGAGGAATAATGAATAGATAGATAGATAGATAGATAGATAGATAGATAGATAGATAGATAGATAAAAATTCAAAGTCTTTAAGAATATTTATTTTGTGTAATTTTTCCATGATTTTCAAACGACAGATATATTTTCAAATTTCTTGCTACCAGTTTTTTCTATCGCTATTCTCACTTGTGAAAATCGCTTCCGGCTACATGCATCCTCGTCAACATAGGTCTTCAAAAATTTAAATGCGATGCCAATCGTTATCTTCTGTCTTCCTGATCCTTGTTCACTCTCCTTAATAGTATTTTTATCTATCACTCAGTAACCCCTTGCTTCCTAGTGACTCTATTGCTTTGCTTGGGATAAATTGATTAAAATATGTTTATGCGTGTGTATGCGTGTTACGAAGGGAAAAAAATCACGCTTGTTTTTCTTAATATCTCATCCTATCCTCCTTAGATATATATAATTCCATCAACAAAAAAGTTACTTTAGTCTAATGAAGTCACTCTAGAGGACGAAAGGTGTTACACAGAATTTTTCAACTTTGTCATTTATTTGCCTAACATTATTCTGATATATAGAAATTTATCACTAGCAGCATGGCCTGGCATTGCCCGTGCTTGATTCAAAAAACGTACGACTCATACAGCAATCGCTATCATTTTACTTAAAATATTTTTGCCCGTCCTTGCCTTTAAAGGAGTGCCCTTTGCCGTGCTGATGTTGCTACAAGCCTTACTTCTTGCCTATCTCACACTGCGAATTTTTTCTAAGCTCTATACTAAACATTAAATCTGTTACGAAAAAAGAACTAAACAAAATGAACACAAAACGTTCAGCTTTAAAAAATGACTCGTAACTGGAAAAACCGAATGAAAAAAGAATGTTAACAACAAATACTTTTTCACACCCAACCCAGTTCTGCGGAATCAGAATCAACGTTGAGTTTAAGCAAGCGAATGAGCCAATTGGAGTAAAGTGCCATGCAGATTTAAATTTTCCCCACTTGTGACGAATGGAGCTATCGATTTTTTTTTTTTTGCATGCTAGTATGCTAATTAACATTCGTGTCAGTCAGCTGTTGGCTCTCACGCTGGCCAATAGAATCTTCCTGCCTATTCGTGGCAGCCACCTATTGGCTCTCACTCTGGCCAGTACAAAATGGCCGCAAACTACATGAAAACTGCTGTAGAAGCATGAAAAATCAATTATTTCCACTATCGATGTGAATTGGGAAATGTAAAGTCGGTCTGGGCCTTTCCGCTAATTTGGAGCATGTGCATGTAAATTTTGGGGCAAATCCGTCGAAAATCGCGGCCGTGCATTCGTTACACACACACACACACACACACACACACACATCCTGCCTTTTATAGATAGAGATATTTCCCATATATATAGGTGAATCTATGATGACGATGATGAGCTGTTTTTGGGCGAGGGGTAAGATTAAGGGGTGCAGTTTGCGCGTAAGTTTCGGCTGGGATTTGCAGGATTTGCGCCAGATAGTAATAATAATTGGGTACACGGTTAAGATCTCAGGATTTATCTGGCCCCAAATTTACAGAACATTGTAGCTAATCTCTCTTCTTACGTAGCTTTAACAGTTCAATCGGGAAAATTGACTGGTCACATTCAGTGACTCAAAAAATAAACCCGTGAAGTTCCATCATCACATTGTGAACCCTGAATTTCCGCCTATCGAGATGAACTATCTTGAGCGCCTCTTGGGACTTAAGCTCACCGAATACTCAAGTGGAACTCGTACATATTAATAAATTGCGACAGATGCTGGAAAATCTGTCGGTTTCCTGCATCTCCAGTAATTCTATAAAATTTTTTACGGTTTACTTTATTAAAATATTTTTTAAAATATTCACAAAAGGCATTTATTAAGGATTAAAATTTTAATTAGGTTTTCAATTGCGAATCTCGTAACCAATCAAGTCACAGCATGTGCTACAGCCGCAGTAGATGTCGTGTTTCTTGGGCAAGATAGCCTGACGGAGCCTAACCTCTTCAACCGATTGTCATCTAAAGCTATAGAATCCAGTCAGTCCTGCTATTTACACTTAGCTAGAGGGCTAAAAAGATGATTCATACTTTTCCCAAGAGTATTAGCATGGAAATGAAATGCAGTGGATCCGACTCGGCTTTTCGATTTTTCAATCCGAGCCGCTATCCATTACTCCAACGTCCCTCCTCCGTAATTAGGTTTTAATCCTTAATAAATTATTTATATTCGGTTATAAAAAAAAAAAAAAGTTATGTGTTTTGGTGCTAAGTTGTCTTGGCCCTGACTTGTCTCATTCCTAAGTTGTTCCGG
Source organism: Acanthosepion pharaonis (assembly GCA_903632075.3). NCBI lineage: Eukaryota > Metazoa > Mollusca > Cephalopoda > Sepiida > Sepiidae > Acanthosepion > Acanthosepion pharaonis. The sequence continues at coordinate 437,230 of CAHIKZ030003813.1, forward strand.
CGACCAGTCTGCGATGTTCTACCGCGGGGTTGTGTTGGCAGTGTTCAATTGTCCTGCTCTCTTTCCTTTAAACTGACTTCTAAGACAATTGGTTTGGTAAGCTTTACAAATAAAGACGTTAATTTATTCGCGACTGATCCTGAAACGATGACTAATCTTTTTGTGTCTGAAAAGAAGTTCCCTCACAAGCTCTACTGCCGTCTTTGTGTTGGTATGGAGTTGATTTAGTTTAAAAATATTGTTATTTAGACATGCAGTGATTTCGTCGTCTACTCTTTTGTAGCCTTTTCCCCGTCGTACTAAAGAACACTGAGAAAAGCGCGGTACTTTTCCACCTTGAGATTTTCCGCCTGTCCTAATTCAGCCAAGATGTTCATATTTTAACTAAATACGCTCAGAAATTTGAAAGGGTCTATTATGTAAAATACATTTTTTCAAGAAGAAAAATTAACATATAATTATTTCTTTTTGCCGCTTGACTTCTTATGTATTTTAAAGCATAGACCAGGTCTGTTTTATCCACTCTAAATACTCATTGGCTTAAGGCCACATCACGTTGAAACACCGATTACCGTAGCTGAGCAACGTAAAACCTAGTTAGTATCAATATGGGTGACCGCTCGGGAATTACCACGTGTTGTAAGCTCGGATTTACGGCTGGTGTAATAGATAATAACTCGTACTTTTTGTTAGAGAATCGAGTTCCAATTCTCAGTGGGTTCCTTATATTCAAATACTCATGGGGAAAGGTATTAATACACTTCTTCTTTCTAGCTATGGGTTAATTAGTTGCACTTATTATCTCCCATACAAATTATTCAGTCAATTATGTGCCATGCGTGATACACGCTTAGGCGATCATGTATTTTACGATACATGACTGACGAGGGAGATTTTTTCCGCATTAGGTTGCCATTTCTTTCTACGGGAGACCAGTTACTATCTAAGGCTATAGTACCCGGTCTGTCCTGCTATTTACCCATAGCTGGAGGAGAAGAAGGAGATTCATACCTTTCCCAAGGGTATTAGCACGTAAGTGAATTCGACTAGAATTCGAACTCGGCTCTCAAATTCCTCAATCCGAGCCGCCATCCATTACTCTAGCGTGTCTTCTAAAAATTATTACAAACTGAAAACAATTTCTGGATAAAAATAATCTGCAAAGGGTTGACATAACGTAGAAAATGAAACAATAATAAATAAAATCTAAATAAACACTGACTCACAAATCCGCAGTAAATTTTGCTGGCGAAAATATTTGAAAGCAAAAATGAGTGATAGCCTGTATGTTCGAACATTGGACTTTTCTGTCTTTTCAATGATTATGATAGATTCATCTATGAGTTCTTGCTGTATTTTGCTTTCTTTACAGAATCAAACGAGGTGTTTGTGGGGCACTGAATAGAGAGATGAGCTTCTGTACTTTTATATCTCTGAAGACCTACTATCGACGCCGGCAAACTTCACCGCAATTTAGTTTCTCGATTGGTTTCACAATTTCTATTGGTGCAGGTGCTATGTCTAGTTCGAGCTAATAATTATGGAATGCTTTCGACTGAAGTTTACTGAGCTACAAGTTGACTGGCCAGTGTGTGCGTAAGTGTTCGAACAAATAATTTCGAATTGGTCTTTGTCAGTTCAAAGTATCGTACCGTCCGCCCTACGAAGAATCATTCAGTCCGGTAAGATAGGCAATATATTTCTTTCAACGTTTTTTAGAAGACCTTGTATGTTCAGACATCAGAAAACAGTTTTTGCATCGTTGTCCGTTTATTTTTTTTTTTTATTTTTTTTTATTTTTTTCTTTTTGTGATTGGCAGGCCTGACGGAAGGGTAGATATCTTTTAAACGCGGTTCATGAACGAGATATGCTTGTTAAGCGGATCTGTCTTTCGGAGTTTTCATGGAATCTGTGGTTATTCTCATCCAAAGATTTGGTATTTTTTGTTAATAAAGAAACCGATGTTATCTTTCGAGGTCTTTCTTATGGCAGGTTTTTATTTGTTTCCAGAAAGTAACAGGGGAATTTTCCATCGACGTTCTATACACACATACACACACACACACACACACACACACACACATATATATATATATATATATATATATATATATATATATATGAATATGTTACTTATACACTCATGTTTGCATGCATAGAAACACGTAAACATTAAATCTATGTGTTTACATATATATAGAGAGAGACACACACACACAAACACACACCTGACATTTTTACATTTTTTGACAAAAAGTTTCCTGAAATAGGTTTGATTGAAAATAGATTTGATAATGCATTTTGCCATTCAGTTTGTATATGATGAAGCTTTGAATGACAAAATGCATTATCAAATTTATTTCATGACACACACACGTATATATATATATATATATATATATATATATATATATATATATATATATATATATATATATATATATATATATATATACATGCGCATGTGTGTATGCAGGAAAAACTTTGTATTTTAAACGAGGAACTATATGCTTCTGAACGTAAACACACACATCACTATACATTATATACACACACACACGCATATATATATATATATATATATATATATATATATATATATATATATATATATATATAGAGAGAGAGAGAGAGAGAGATTTAATGTTTACGTGTGTGTATACATGCATTTGCGTGTGTGTCAACAAGATTTTTTATTCATACAAAACTACATCATATGTACCTAAATAGCAAAAGAATGAAGATTTAATCAGAATCTGGAAAAGACAGCTGAACACCGACACATAATGTGGAAGGAGGGCTTGGAAAACCTTATCCTCACGGGAATATCAAGAAAAAGAGAGATAGGGAATATTAAGGAGACACAGACTTGATCATCTTGTTTGAATGGATGGCTGAGTGTGGGTGGGAAGCCTTAATAAAGGAAAAAAAACTTCTAAGAACTACATTTCATAGGAGATTGTGGGGAGTCATGATTGCCTATGTCCTGAAGGGAGATGACACGTAGAATAAGAAGAATGGCTTGGTGGAATTTTTAGTCCTTAGAAGAGAACAGTCTGAAGATCAGTCATATTTTGAGTTCATATTGCCACACCAACAACGGCTTTTTCTAATTTAAATCTGCCTAGAGCTAAATTGTATATCTCTTCACATTTGATGATAGGGTCAAGAAAAAGCGAAAAATATTATTAGACGAAAGGTTTTTCAATATTTCGACAAAACGTTTTTCGATTGGTAAAGGTCACAACTATAGGGCTTTAAGCTTTCGAGTATATTCATTAAAGACACTCTGTCTTCACAGTCTGTAAATTTGACAACTGGACACTTTCCCAAACATGTTTCAAACACACGAAATTAATGCAATGGCCCCAAGCATTTCCAGATATAAATCTAATAGAAAACTTGTAGGAATATCCTTAAAAGAAATGTATATGAAAATGGAAAATAAGATGTACGGGACTTAATAAAAACCGTTATAAAGTTAAAATCAAAATAGGAGAAAAGTAAAACAAAAAAATAGACGGAAATCAATGTATAAAAGCCTGATGAAGAGTTTATATGCAACACTGATTGAAATAATAACAAATTTTAATATCCCTCTATTTTGAATATTTAAATTAGGATAATTTATTATAAGCTGTAATTCATACAATATATTGTTCATATAAATATAAATACATGAATCTATTCGTTAATAACATTTTTGTAAAAACTTTGAATAATGTAATGATCTATTGTGCATATTGCAGTGAAAGTGTGGAACAATGATTTTAAGCTGTAGTAGATGTTGAACTTTTTCGTTAGACCCACCCTGCATTAACCCTGTCAGAAGCAGAAACCTCTTTTCAGCTTTTGGTTATAAAATAAATCTGGCAGTATGAATGCTGTGAAACCAAATAAACTAGCTCTCTTTTTCACTTCGTGCAAGAGAGGACGCTAAAATTAGTGTTCCGTGTAATGGACGCACGTGGCTTAGACAACAGAAATGACTTTTTACAGAAACCCTATTACGAACATTCCTTCAATTGGCACTTTTTTCAAGAACTATCGTTGAAATGTTCTCTACAAAAAGTTCACTTTGTTCCACTCGGTTGTTTGTCTATTCAAACAATTCAACACTTCGAGTTTTTGTTCGTCAACACACGACATCTTCTGAACTAACGACGACACTAAATCTAATAATAACAAGGCAAATATCATAGGATTCAATCAATGAAACTGAAGAATATCATAGATTAAACATAGAAAATGAAGATACAAGGAAACTAGGGTCTTAAAAAGCAATCTGGAAGTGTGAAAAGAAATATTGGGAAATATAACGAAGATAGAATGTTTGGAGAATTGAATAAGCCCAGGGGACATTGAAGGTAAGTGATGTCGAGGAAAGTGACGAACAGTCGACTTGAGAAATTTTAACAAATGAATATAGTAACAAGTCTCAGAAAGACAAATTTGGGGAGTCGTTATAAACAATATAGACTAGAGCAAATAAGGCAAGGAAGCTATAGAAAATTATGAGCACTCAAACCCTGAAAAGTAATTTCACCAATATATATATTTATTCGTGTAAAACAAGGGTGTGTTTTCTTATCGAACCCATTCAAGCAAGATAATGAGGCTATCCTGAGAGAATTAGAAGTCCTACCTTGATTCATTATTAACAGTCACAATCTTAGCAACGTAAGATATGCTGATGAAACAGTTTTGATAGCAGATATGGAAAAGAAACTACAAGAACTGAATTGAAAGGAAAGAGAAAAGAAGACATTAAATCTAAATTGCAACAGGAACAGTCCAACATGCTAATTACAAATTGGAGATTTCAAAATCAAGTAAGTACACAAATTTAAATATCTGGAATGTGTTTTAAGAGAGGAAAGAATGTGTGACAACGTAATTTGAAAAACGCATTGCGATAACGGAAGAAGCTTTCCAAAAACTAAGCAAATTATCAGCAAACAGTATAATTTCGTTATAAACAATGAGTAGTGAAATGTTACTTAATATCCTCATAGATGGAGAAGAGATTTGAAGCAACGGCAATGCGGTTCTGCCGAAGGGTGTCGAAAATAACTAGAACTGAACATGTAAGCAACGACGACATTTTAAAGAAAATGGAAACTAAGAGGATATTTATAGTTAATATCAGAATGATGAAATTTCTGGAGAAGATAATGAGGAAAGATGATGCTTCATCCAAAATCCATGATATCTTCTGATAGTATGGCACAGCCAAAAACTGTGATCATCTGCCATAACAATATCATTTCATATGCTGGTCGATCCACAATCTATGTTCGACTGAAAAATACTATTTAACTATGAACAACATAGTTAACTATATTCGGGTACCATAACAACAATATTTCATACGCTTGCAGATCCACAATCTATGTGAGGCTGCCGTAACAGCATCATTTCCTATGCTTGTAGATTCACAATCTATGTCCAGCGTCCATAAAACCATCATTTCATATGCTGGTAGATCCACAATCTAAGTTCGGCCACCATAACAACATTATATACACTGCTAGATCCACAATCTATATTCGGCTGATATAGCATCATTTCATACGCAGGTAGATCCAAAAGCTATGCACGCCTGCCATAAAAAAATCCTCATTTCATAAGTTGGTATATCTATGTACGGCTGCCATAACCACCTCATTTAATTATGACAACGTAGTTAATAATATTAGGCTGCCATAGCAACATGATTTCATACGCTGGTAGATCCACAATCTATGTTTTGCTGCCGTAACAGCATCATATTATACGTTGGTATATCACAATCTATGTTCGCCTGCCATAGCAACAACAATTATATAGAATATAGTAAATTATATTCGGTTGCCATAACAACATCATTTGATACGCTGGTAGATTCACACTATTTTCGGTTGCCATAACAACATCATTTATAAGGCTTATAGATCCACAAACTATGTTAGGCTTCACATAACAACATCATTAATACGCTGGTAGCTCCTCAATCTATGTTTGGTTGCCATAACAACAACATTTATTCATAAGCAATTTAGTAAATATAATTTACTAAATTGCTTCTAAATAAATGTCAGCTGCCATAACATCATCCTTTAATTTTGAACAACATAGTTAATTATATTCGGCTCCCATAATATCATTTCATACGGTCGCAGATTCACAATCTTCTTGGCTGCCGTAAGAACCTCATTTAATTATAGGCAACTTAGTTAATTATATTAGGCTGCCATAACAACATCATTTCATACGATGGTAGATTCACAATCTATGTTCAGTTGTCATAACAACATCATTTCATATGATGGTAGATTCACAATCTATGTTTTACTGCCGTAATAACCTCATTTAATTATAAGCAACTTAGTTAATTATATTCGGCTGCCATAGCAACATCAATTTATACACTGGTAGATCCACAAAATATGTTCAGTTGCCATAACGACATCATTTCTTAAACTAATAGATTCACAATTTATTTTATGCTTCTCATAACAACATCATTAATACGCTGGTAGATCCGCAGTCTATGTTCGACTGTCATAACAACATCATTTCATACGCTGGTAGATACACAAACTATGTTTTACTGCCATAACAACCTTATTTAATTACAAACAACATAGTAAATTATATTTGGCTACCTTAACAACATCTTTCCATTGGCTTGTAGATCTAAAATCTGTTTGTTTGCCATAACTACATCATATCAGACGTTGGCATATCCGCAATATACGTTCCTCTGCCATAAAAGCAAGATTTAATTATAAACAATATCGTAAATTATACTTGCTTGCCATAACAACATCATTTCGTACGCTGTTAGATCTACAATTTATCTTCGGTTGCCATAACAACAGTCTTGTAGATCGGCTGACATAACAACAATATTTAATTATGAGCAATATATATAATTGTATTAGACTGCCATAACAACATCATTTCATACGCTGATAGGTCCACCCAGTGCGAATCGAACTCACTAGTCGGTCTTAATTGATTTACTGAGACAAACATATTAACCATTATACTATACTGAAGCGCCCTGTTATGGCACAAATCCGGCTTTCACACTTGAACAGTCATGATCTTAGAATTATTGTTTATATTCTGATTTTGTTTAAATGTTTTTGACAGCTTCTAATGCTATCATGTTCAGTCTCGTTGGATAATCATAACTCCTTTTCAAACAATTTTTATAAGATATATCCCATCACTATTTTACACGGTGTTTCGAATAAAAGAATGTCAATAAAAACACTTTCAGAATTTTGTTTGCGTAATATTAATTGCTACAAAATAAAAATCTCTGCTTTGACTTTTACTATGAGTTGAAACTTTAGTATTTATATGAAAGATTTCTCGATAAGTTAATTATAAGATACACTACGAAAGTGCTCTAGCCACTTCTATAAAAGATATATTAGTTTTACTCTACTTGTGTGCATATTGAGTTTATGAAACACGATTTGTTCATTCGGATAGAAATACTAGTGACATTCAATTTTAAGATTATGATACATCAATGAAAAAATTACATATTAGCTGTCCACCTGTATAGCAATGAATTCTGGACAATCTCCTCAAAGATGAAGAAGAGACTCGAAGTAACAGAAAAGTGGTTCAAAAGATGGAAGGACGAAGTTTAACCCCCGTGTTTGACAAAACGTTGAGAGGAAGCGAGCAAAGTGGGAACCAAAAAAAATTGTTGTGGTTTTGGCAAAATGAGAAAATACGATAATTTGTTAAGATTTTTTGGTTTTTTTTTTATAAACCCTTTCTTTTATTTTTCAGTTTGACTTTTATTTGATTTTTTTGGATAGTCCATTTTTGATTTCTTTTTTTTTTTATTTTAGTTGATTTCTCTTAGTTTGCAGGGTTTTTAAGTTTAACCCCCGTGTTTTTCCCCCTCCGAAAAAGTTTTCACCGTTTTTGTTTTATTTTTTTTCATTCTTTTTATTTATTATTTGAACTTTTTTTTTTGGTTTTACCTTTTTTGGTTATCCCCGTATTTATTATTTGAACTGTTTTTTGTTTTTCTTTTTTCTTTTCGTTTTATTCTGTTCATGTAAAACAAACTTAAAAGGAAACAAATCTGTTTTGTTCGGCGTGGTGGGCCGGAAAAAACCCATCATGGCCGAAAACAAAGAAAAAATAATACACCGCTCCCGGACACGGTGTCTCCCTGATAAAACGGCCTGGTCGAAAAAATAGGCCGCTTTCAAAAGATCCGGAGTTCTACAGAGAGCAAAGCAAAAAAAACTTTGAAAACTCGTTCAATGGTAATGAGTTTTTTAACCATTAAGGAAGTGTTTGATGCCATGAGCACCCGCACTATTTCCTGTTGACAGCCGACGTCAAAACGCGGAAATTGATTGGAGTCAGCAGGGAAAACATGGAAGAGGCATTGAAAGCCTTAAGTATAAGCCCCAAAGTTCTAGCAAGAAGATCGAATGCCCTTTGGGATATCTTACTGGCAACAGAACAGCAAGCGAAGGAACTAGCAGGCAGTATCCTGATATCCAAAAACCTGCGCCTGCAAACCGAATACATGGGTACTCGGAGAACTAAAGTAACCATCCATGGAGTGCCGGTAGACATCCCAGAAGACAGGATGGGGCCCTTCTTTTCCAAATATGGAGATGTTCACGAAGTGAAGGCCCTCGCAAGTAAATGTGGGATTGCTACAGGTGACATGGAGTTGCAAATCACGGTAAACCAGGAAAATTTTCGTGATATACCCAATGTCCTGGTGTGCCGAAATAAAAGGATGTTGGTAATAGTTGAGGGCAGGCGACCATTCTGCTGGTCATGCGGCGTTTTGGGGCACATGGCCAAAGAGTGCCCTGGGAAGAAACCAAGTCAACCATCCGCCTCAGCAACAACAGCAGCGACAGTGGTGGCGAAACCAACAGCAACGGGGTCAAGCTCTAAACCTGTGGAGGCCAAACCAGTGGATGGAACCTGGAAGGAGGTGGTGAGGGGTCGAAAATCCCCTAGTAGTCAGATCCCCCAGGAGGCACCCCATCCTAAGAAGCCCCAAGAAGAGAAGCCCCAAGAAGAGAAGCTGCCACAAAAGGAGGTTCAGTCTCCAAAGAAGGCTCAAGGGAAACAGTCTGACAAGAAGCAACAACAGCAGCATAATAAAAAAAGCGAACAGAAACAGCAGCAACACCAATCCCAACAGCGGGAACAGCAGCAACACCAACCCCAACAGCTGGAACAGCAGCAACCCAAACAACAGGAACAAGAGCAACAGATGGAGGTGGAACAAACGCCGCCACCTCGGGCTACATCCCTCAAGAGGTCTAGGGAGGAAGAAGACGAGGAACCTCCACAAAGGCAGCACGACCAGGGTAGGGTGGAGAAGGTCATGGAGAGATCCAGGGCAGTCTCCATCCCTGCTTCGTTTGATGATGCTGGGGAGGCCAAAGAAGCAACAAGAATCAGGCGGCATTCTTCTTCCCCGTCCCGTTTTACTTCCCCTCCTCCCTCCACTTCTCCCCTTAACACAGTTTCCACCACTCCTCTCTCATCCACTTCTTCCCCTCCTCATCCATCAAGGCTAAAGAAGAAAAAGAAGAAAAAGATTTTTGCAAATCTTGAAGAGATTTGTAAAGTAGATAGAGAGGCGTACAAAAAGGGTCTCTCCAAACAGAGAAAAGCCCTTCTAGGCGTACTTTATAAAATGGAGTCTGTAGAGGGAAAAAACATTGAGGATCCCCGAAATTTCCCTCGAGCTCCAGGAGTTATAACTTGTGTAAGAGAAACCGGGAGCCAGCTGGAAGTATGGAACCATCTATATGAAGCGAAAGCAGCGTTCCCGGACATCAGAATGTGTGAACTGGAAAATAGAAACCTAAAAAGTCTAAGGCAATTTTGTTCTGGGAGGGTCCCCGTGTTACTCCACCCCTCCTTATATAGAGCTATCAAATTAATGTACCCCACGGACGTCGGCGGAATTGTCTCAGAGGGACGGATGACGTCGGAGTTAGGCATAGGGAGCCTGGGACAATCCGTCGGGGTCCTTACACCCGCAGATTTCCGGCCCGTATGTGAGTAGGTTTTTGCTCTGACTTTTTTCTCTTTGCAGGCCTAGAAAATGGAAACCAAGTTAGCGACGTTAAATGTGAAGGGCTTAAGGGATCGGGGTAAGGCTGCCCGCCTGCTCCGGGACCTTCTGTCCCTGGATGTGGATGTTGCCGCGATCGAAGAGACACACTTTGTTTGCAGTGCCGATGCGTGTGTGCTGGAGAACGACTTTGTCGTCTATTCAGCATATGGGGACCGGTTTGCCAGAGGGGTTTCTTTGCTTGTCAGACGGACTCTTGATGCGAAGGTGGACCTTGTGCATACCGATGCCGAGGGCCGGTTGATCGTGGCCGATATTGCCGTGAAAAGTGGTTCGTTCCGAGTCGTTGCGGTTTATGCGCCCAATGACCAGGAGGAGCGGGTCTCGTTTTTTCGGCAGTTGGGGCCGTTCCTGGTTGATTCAACGCGCCTTGTTTTAATGGGGGACTGGAATGCCATCCTGGACTCCAAGTTAGACAGGGGGTGGGGAGCTAGTGGGAGAAGGGGCGATCGTAGCCTGGTTGATCTGATCGACGATTATGGTCTCGTCGATAGATACCGGGTCGATCATCCCGGGGGGAAAATGTGGACGTGGGCTCTTAATTGGCCTTCTGACAAGGTGGTTAGCTACCTTGACAGGATGTTAGTTAGAAGAGCCGACATAGATCTATTAGATTGCCCTACGTTCCACTGGGTAGGCTACACGGACCACAAACTCGTTTGTGCCCGGGTGGCGTTAGACCATAGGCCTAGAATGGCTGGCTACTGGAAGTTCAATCTGTCTTTACTGGACAGGCAGGACTTCCGGGAGCAGCTAACTAGATTAGTGCAGCGGGAGCTAGTGGGGGCGGTTATCGGGAATAGGTGGTGGGAAAACCTTAAAAGTAGGATTAGGTCTTTCACCACTGATTTCAGCAAACGGCTCGCTCTAGATAGAGCTGAAAAGGTGAAGACACTTAAAGCTAGTTACACCCGGGCGGTGGCTGGGGGGGATCCCCTAGAGATAGCCTTAGCTAGGGAGGCCCTGGATCGTTTGAATAGCGAGCGGTACATGGGCCAGGTAATTAGACATAAGTTAAGCAAGATGTCTTCCGAAGCCGTGAATTTGGGCGCAGATCTGCGCAGGGAAGAGGTCCGTCGAGGTGGCGATCGTTACATTCGTGAAGTCGAGTCCCCGGAGGGGCATACTCTTCGGGCCACTGACGACATGTGCGAGGCGTTTCGGCGCCATTTCGAGAGCCGGTTTACCAAGGAGCCTGGTCTCCGTGAGGAGGAGTTTCGTAGCTATTTGGCTGACTTTCCTCGGCTTTCGCCGACTGGAAGCGGCTAGCTGCGAGGGAGAGATCACGGAGGGCGAAGTCTACGAGGTATTGAGGAAGGTCGGCGGAGGCAGGTCGCCCGGTCTGGATGGTTTGCCCTATGAATTGTACTTGAGGCTGTCGCACATCTTTGTTCCGATTTTGACAGCAGTGTTCAACAACTGGTTTCGGTCGGGGTCCATCCCCAATCGGATCACCAGGGTGTGATCACTCTGTTGAAAAAGGGCAAAGGTGGTGGGGGAAGCTAGATGATTACAGGCCCATAACTCTGCTAAACACAGAGTTAAAGATTATGGCCAAGATCCTGCAGGAGCGTTTGCAGTCAGTTGCCGAGTCTCTGTTGGGACCTGAGCAGACTTGTTCTGTGAGGGGCCGAACAATTCAGAGCAACCTGCATCTGATCCGCACGATCATAGAGGGCGTAAAAGACGACGAAGAAGCCGCGCTGATCAATTTGGATCAGTCCAAGGCATTTGATAGGGTTGACCATCGCTACCTTGCTACTGTCCTGCAGGCCGCTGGATTCGCACCCAACTTCTGCCGCTGGATTAGCCTCCTGTATCGCTCCCCCAGTGCTGTGGTACAGGTGAACGGAAGGTTGTCGGACGCGTTCGTGCTGTCTAGGTCGGTTCGTCAGGGTTGTCCGCTGTCGCCTCTCCTTTATGCTTTGGCGTTGGAGCCTCTCCTTCGCCGGCTGAAGGACGAGACCGGCAGTCCGGCCCTACGTGGAATCGCCGTCCCTGGAGGGTCTCGAGCCAGGGTTTCCGCGTACGCCGATGACGTATCTGCTTTCGTGTCGTCCCGCAGCGACATTGAGGCGGTACAGAAGGCGCTTGATCGGTACGAGAAGGTGACAGGGGCCAAGATAAACCGCGACAAGTCGTCCGGCTTGCGGTTAGGTGCCTGGAAGGGGTCGATCTTCCGGGCCGCTTCGGTTGGACGGACGGTCCTGTCCGCATTCTTGGAGTGTGGTTTGGGCCCGACCTCCAGCTGGAGAAGAATTGGTCTGAAGTACGAGCAAAGGTCGATTTTGCCGGTAAGATTTGGAATCGACGGAGGTTGTCCGTGAAGGGCAGGGCGGAGGTGTGTGTTACATACATTTTCCCCTGATTCTTTATCGATTGTCCGTACTTCCTCTCTGTAAAGACCACAGGAAGGCGCTCGAGCGATCGCTATCCTCCATTTTATGGAGGGGACGCGTGAACAGGGTCGACAGACGAGTCTGCACTAAACGTCCGTGTCATGGGGGGCTGGGAATGCCGCACCTGTTGAGTCACATCCGTGCCTCTAGGTTGGCTTTCCTACGCTGCGCATTGACTAGAGGAGATCCGATTCTGGAGGGGATTGTTAGGTATGCCTTCTCTAGCCTTACCATCAGTCCCCCCATCTCGCGGGTTGAGCGCCGTTGTAAACCCCGGGGTGAGTCGGATTTCCTCCGCGAGTGTCGGTTGGCCTTGAAGGCCATTCCCGGTCCAGTGACCTTTCTCGGCCTAGGAAGGTCTTCTATCGTGGTTTAGTGGAGGGTCGCGCGAAGGATAAGCTACGTGATACGCTCGACTTGTCGGAGGAGGAGTATCGCTCCTATTGGTCTTGGGCGCCAGCGGCGGATTACCTCAGTAACCCTGAGTTTTCGCTTACCTGGCGATTGGCTCGGAATCGGCTGCCTCTCAATGACAAGCTTTTTCATATGGGGTTTGGCGGATTTGCCAGACTGTGAACGGTGTGGTCTTGGCTTAGAAGAAACGGCTGCGCACGCCTTCTACCATTGCCCCTGGTCCGCCCCTTATGGGACCATGTCGGCGAGCTGACGGCTCGTCTCGCTCCCCGAACAGCTTGTGTCCATTGATCGCGCATACGCGTGTGACAATGTGTCGCCCCTGTATTCCGGGGAGAAACGAATGGTGTTTCTGATGCTGATGGCCACGGCTCGAATGGTGATTTGGACGACGCGAATGGAGGAAGTCTTGCGGGGCAACCGTCTTTCTTATCAGCATCTAATCCAATTCTTTGAGCATCAGCTCAAGATGAAGATTAGATCTGATAGAAAACGATTGCATTCGACAGTCTTCAGCGAAAGGTGGGTAAAAGTAGCAAGCCTGGTTCGTGTGACCGGGGCTAGCCTTGATTTTCTTTTCTAGGTCAACCTATAGCACATCGGGGTGGCTTCCTGTGGAACCCTCCCCTTGGTTAGGTTAGACAAGCTTCAGTGTACCTAGTTAATGTGAGTAAATGTTGTTCCTGGCCTGTATCCCGGCTGCTCTTTGGTTATGGTCCAAGTCGAGATTCCCAACCTCCCCAGTTTGTTTTGGCCCCGCTTTTTTTTATCTCGACTGGGTCAGCTTTACATTTTCCCATTCCGGCATAATATTTTCTCCTCTTTCCCACTCCCTTAGCGAGAGCGTCTCTTGATTCTGTCCCCTGGGCAGAATACAGCGGCCTCTCTGTTTTTGAGGGTTGGACGGTCCCTACTAACATGTGTTATGTTTAGTTTGTATTTTGTGTTTATTTTTATTTATTATTGGGTTCACCTCCCTCCCCTTGCATTCTATCATTATTAGAATTTTATGTATATCATTTATGTATCATCAAATTTTTATGGATTGGGGCGCGTTTTGGTAGGTTCCCTTGGAGTGGATGTGGTATTATGGTGGTTGGAGGATTGAACGGTGATGGATGAGTTCTTGTGGTGAATGAGTAAATTGTAATGTATGAATGGGTCGTGAGTCAGATTAGCTAGGTATAAGATAGTAAGTGTTGACCAGCCTTTTCCCCCTCCCCTTTTTGGCCTTGTGCCACAATTGTAACCTTTGTTGCAATAAATCCTCAGGGTTTGCATTAAGTTTAACCCCCGTGTTTGTTTTTGGTGTACGTTAGTCAAGCGAGCGAACAAAAGTTTTGGAAACTGCTACGATTTGTTAAGTTTTTGGTTTTATTTTTTTATAAACCCTTTCTTTTATTTTTCAGTTTGACTTTTATTTGATTTTTTGGTATATTTTGTTTTTTTTTTTTTTTTTTTTGTTGATTTTCTTCTTACCTTTTTCCCCCCTCCTCACCGTTTTTTGTTTTCATTCCGTATTTATTATTTGAACTGTTTTTTGTTTTTGGTTATCCCCGTTTTTTTCTTTTCGTTTTATTCTGTTCATGTAAAACAAACTTAAAAAGGAAACAAATCTGTTTTGTTCGGCGTGGTGGGCCGGAAAAAACCCATCATGGCCGAAAACAAAGAAAAAAATAATACACCGCTCCCGGACACGGTGTCTCCCGATAAAACGGCCTGGTCGAAAAATAGGCCGCTTTCAAAAGATCCGGAGTTCTACAGAGAGCAAAGAAAAACTTTGAAAACTCGTTCAATGGTAATGAGTTTTTAACCATTAAGGAAGTGTTTGATGCCATGAGCACCCGCACTATTTCCCTGTTGACAGCCGACGTCAAAACGCGGAAATTGATTGGAGTCAGCAGGGAAAACATGGAAGAGGCATTGAAAGCCTTAAGTATAAGCCCCAAAGTTCTAGCAAGAAGATCGAATGCCCTTTGGGATATCTTACTGGCAACAGAACAGCAAGCGAAGGAACTAGCAGGCAGTATCCTGATATCCAAAAACCTGCGCCTGCAAACCGAATACATGGGTACTCGGAGAACTAAAGTAACCATCCATGGAGTGCCGGTAGACATCCCAGAAGACAGGATGGGGGCCTTCTTTTCCAAATATGGAGATGTTCACGAAGTGAAGGCCCTCGCAAGTAAATGTGGGATTGCTACAGGTGACATGGAGTTGCAAATCACGGTAAACCAGGAAAATTTTCGTGATATACCCAATGTCCTGGTGTGCCGAAATAAAAGGATGTTGGTAATAGTTGAGGGCAGGCGACCATTCTGCTGGTCATGCGGCGTTTTGGGGCACATGGCCAAAGAGTGCCCTGGGAAGAAACCAAGTCAACCATCCGCCTCAGCAACAACAGCAGCGACAGTGGTGGCGAAACCAACAGCAACGGGGTCAAGTTCTATACCTGTGGAGGCCAAACCAGTGGATGGAACCTGGAAGGAGGTGGTGGGGTCGAAAATCCCCTAGTAGTCAGATCCCCAGGAGGCACCCCATCCTAAGAAGCCCCAAGAAGAGAAGCCCCAAGAAAGAAGCTGCCACAAAAGGAGGTTCAGTCTCCAAAGAAGGCTCAAGGGAAACAGTCTGACAAGAAGCAACAACAGCAGCATATAAAAAAAAGCGAACAGAAACAGCAGCAACACCAATCCCAACAGCGGGAACAGCAGCAACACCAACCCCAACAGCTGGAACAGCAGCAACCCAAACAACAGGAACAAGAGCAACAGATGGAGGTGGAACAAACGCCGCCACCTCGGGCTACATCCCTCAAGAGGTCTAGGGAGGAAGAAGACGAGGAACCTCCACAAAGGCAGCACGACCAGGGTAGGGTGGAGAAGGTCATGGAGAGATCCAGGGCAGTCTCCATCCCTGCTTCGTTTGATGATGCTGGGGAGGCCAAAGAAGCAACAAGAATCAGGCGGCATTCTTCTTCCCCGTCCCGTTTTACTTCCCCTCCTCCCTCCACTTCTCCCCTTAACACAGTTTCCACCCCTCCTCTCTCATCCACTTCTTCCCCTCCTCATCCATCAAGGCTAAAGAAAAAAAGAAGAAAAAGATTTTTTGCAAATCTTGAAGAGATTTTAAAGTAAAGAGAGAGAGGCGTACAAAAAGGGTCTCTCCAAACAGAGAAAAGCCCTTCTAGGCGTACTTTATAAAATGGAGTCTGTAGAGGGAAAAAACATTGAGGATCCCCGAAATTTCCCTCGAGCTCCAGGAGTTATAACTTGTGTAAGAGAAACCGGGAGCCAGCTGGAAGTATGGAACCATCTATATGAAGCGAAAGCAGCGTTCCCGGACATCAGAATGTGTGAACTGGAAAATAGAAAACTTAAAAAGTCTAAGGCAATTTTGTTCTGGGAGGGTCCCCGTGTTACTCCACCCCTCCTTATATAGAGCTATCAAATTAATGTACCCCACGGACGTCGGCGGAATTGTCTCAGAGGGACGGATGACGTCGGAGTTAGGCATAGGGAGCCTGGGACAATCCGTCGGGGTCCTTACACCCGCAGATTTCCGGCCCGTATGTGAGTAGGTTTTTGCTCTGACTCTTTTTTTCTCTTTGCAGGCCTAGAAAATGGAAACCAAGTTAGCGACGTTAAATGTGAAGGGCTTAAGGGATCGGGGTAAGGCTGCCCGCCTGCTCCGGGACCTTCTGTCCCTGGATGTGGATGTTGCCGCGATCGAAGAGACACACTTTGTTTGCAGTGCCGATGCGTGTGTGCTGGAGAACGACTTTGTCGTCTATTCAGCATATGGGGACCGGTTTGCCAGAGGGGTTTCTTTGCTTGTCAGACGGACTCTTGATGCGAAGGTGGACCTTGTGCATACCGATGCCGAGGGCCGGTTGATCGTGGCCGATATTGCCGTGAAAAGTGGTTCGTTCCGAGTCGTTGCGGTTTATGCGCCCAATGACCAGGAGGAGCGGGTCTCGTTTTTTCGGCAGTTGGGGCCGTTCCTGGTTGATTCAACGCGCCTTGTTTTAATGGGGACTGGAATGCCATCCTGGACTCCAAGTTAGACAGGGGTGGGGAGCTAGTGGGAGAAGGGGCGATCGTAGCCTGGTTGATCTGATCGACGATTATGGTCTCGTCGATAGATACCGGGTCGATCATCCCGGGGGGAAAATGTGGACGTGGGCTCTTAATTGGCCTTCTGACAAGGTGGTTAGCTACCTTGACAGGATGTTAGTTAGAAGAGCCGACATAGATCTATTAGATTGCCCTACGTTCCACTGGGTAGGCTACACGGACCACAAACTCGTTTGTGCCCGGGTGGCGTTAGACCATAGGCCTAGAATGGCTGGCTACTGGAAGTTCAATCTGTCTTTACTGGACAGGCAGGACTTCCGGGAGCAGCTAACTAGATTAGTGCAGCGGGAACTAGTGGGGGCGGTTATCGGGAATAGGTGGTGGGGAAAACCTTAAAAGTAGGATTAGGTCTTTCACCACTGATTTCAGCAAACGGCTCGCTCTAGATAGAGCTGAAAAGGTGAAGACACTTAAAGCTAGTTACACCCGGGCGGTGGCTGGGGGATCCCCTAGAGATAGCCTTAGCTAGGGCGGCCCTGGATCGTTTGAATAGCGAGCGGTACATGGGCCAGGTAATTAGACATAAGTTAAGCAAGATGTCTTCCGAAGTTGTGAACTTGGGCGCAGATCTGCGCAGGGAAGAGGTTCGTCGAGGTGGCGATCGTTACATTCGTGAAGTCGAGTCCCCGGAGGGGCATACTCTTCGGGCCACTGACGACATGTGCGAGGCGTTTCGGCGCCATTTCGAGAGCCGGTTTACCAAGGAGCCTGGTCTCCGTGAGGAGGAGTTTCGTAGCTATTTGGCTGACTTTCCTCGGCTTTCGCCGACTGGAAGCGGCTAGCTGCGAGGGAGAGATCACGGAGGGCGAAGTCTACGCGGTATTGAAGAAGGTCGGCAGAGGCAAGTCGCCCGGTCTGGATGGTTTGCCCTATGAATTGTACTTGAGGCTGTCGCACATCTTTGTTCCGATTTTGACAGCAGTGTTCAACAACTGGTTTCGGTCGGGGTCCATCCCCAATCGGATCACCAGGGGTGTGATCACTCTGTTGAAAAAGGGCAAAGGTGGTGGGGGAAGCTAGATGATTACAGGCCCATAACTCTGCTAAACACAGAGTTAAAGATTATGGCCAAGATCCTGCAGGAGCGTTTGCAGTCAGTTGCCGAGTCTCTGTTGGGACCTGAGCAGACTTGTTCTGTGAGGGGCCGAACAATTCAGAGCAACCTGCATCTGATCCGCACGATCATAGAGGGCGTAAAAGACGACGAAGAAGCCGCGCTGATCAATTTGGATCAGTCCAAGGCATTTGATAGGGTTGACCATCGCTACCTTGCTACTGTCCTGCAGGCCGCTGGATTCGCACCCAACTTCTGCCGCTGGATTAGCCTCCTGTATCGCTCCCCCAGTGCTGTGGTACAGGTGAACGGAAGGTTGTCGGACGCGTTCGTGCTGTCTAGGTCGGTTCGTCAGGGTTGTCCGCTGTCGCCTCTCCTTTATGCTTTGGCGTTGGAGCCTCTCCTTCGCCGGCTGAAGGACGAGACCGGCAGTCCGGCCCTACGTGGAATCGCCGTCCCTGGAGGGTCTCGAGCCAGGGTTTCCGCGTACGCCGATGACGTATCTGCTTTCGTGTCGTCCCGCAGCGACATTGAGGCGGTACAGAAGGCGCTTGATCGGTACGAGAAGGTGACAGGGGCCAAGATAAACCGCGACAAGTCGTCCGGCTTGCGGTTAGGTGCCTGGAAGGGGTCGATCTTCCGGGCCGCTTCGGTTGGACGGACGGTCCTGTCCGCATTCTTGGAGTGTGGTTTGGGCCCGACCTCCAGCTGGAGAAGAATTGGTCTGAAGTACGAGCAAAGGTCGATTTTGCCGGTAAGATTTGGAATCGACGGAGGTTGTCCGTGAAGGGCAGGGCGGAGGTGTGTGTTACATACATTTTCCCCTGATTCTTTATCGATTGTCCGTACTTCCTCTCTGTAAAGACCACAGGAAGGTGCTCGAGCGATCGCTATCCTCCATTTTATGGAGGGGACGCGTGAACAGGGTCGACAGACGAGTCTGCACTAAACGTCCGTGTCATGGGGGCTGGGAATGCCGCACCTGTTGAGTCACATCCGTGCCTCTAGGTTGGCTTTCCTACGCCGCGCATTGACTAGAGGAGATCCGATTCTGGAGGGGATTGTTAGGGACGCCTTCCCTAGCCTTACCATCAGTCCCCCATCTCGCGGGTTGAGCGCCGTTGTAAACCCCGGGATGAGTCGGATTTCCTCCGCGAGTGTCGGTTGGCCTTGAAGGCCATTCCCGGTCCAGTGACCTTTCTCGGCCTAGGAAGGTCTTCTATCGTGGTTTAGTGGAGGGTCGCGCGAAGGATAAGCTACGTGATACGCTCGACTTGTCGGAGGAGGAGTATCGCTCCTATTGGTCTTGGGCGCCAGCGGCGGATTACCTCAGTAACCCTGAGTTTTCGCTTACCTGGCGATTGGCTCGGAATCGGCTGCCTCTCAATGACAAGGCTTTCATATGGGGTTTGGCGGATTTGCCAGACTGTGAACGGTGTGGTCTTGGCTTAGAAGAAACGGCTGCGCACGCCTTCTACCATTGCCCCTGGTCCGCCCCCTTATGGGACCATGTCGGCGAGCTGACGGCTCGTCTCGCTCCCGAACAGCTTGTGTCCATTGATCGCGCATACGCGTGTGACAATGTGTCGCCCCCGTATTCTGGGGAGAAACGAATGGTGTTTCTGATGCTGATGGCCATGGCTCGAATGGTGATTTGGACGACGCGAATGGAGGAAGTCTTGCGGGGCAACTGTCTTTCTTATCAGCATCTAATCCAATTCTTTGAGCATCAGCTCAAGATGAAGATTAGATCTGATAGAAAACGATTGCATTCGACAGTCTTCAGCGAAAGGTGGGTAAAAGTAGCAAGCCTGGTTCGTGTGACCGGGGCTAGCCTTGATTTTTTTTTTCTAGGTCAACCTATAGCACATCGGGGTGGCTTCCTGTGGAACCCTCCCCTTGGTTAGGTTAGACAAGCTTCAGTGTACCTAGTTAATGTGAGTAAGTGTTGTTCCTGGCCTGTATCCCGGCTGCTCTTTGGTTATGGTCCAAGTCGAGATTCCCAACCTCCCCAGTTTGTTTTGGCCCACCTTTTTTATCTCGACTGGGTCAGCTTTACATTTTCCCATTCCGCCATAATATTTTCTCCTCTTTCCCACTCCCTTAGCGAGAGCGTCTCTTGATTCTGTCCCCTGGGCAGAATACAGCGGCCTCTCTGTTTTGAGGGTTGGACGGTCCCTACTAACATGTGTTATGTTTAGTTTGTATTTTGTGTTTATTTTTATTTATTATTGGGTTCATCTCCCTCCCCTTGCATTCTATCATTATTAGAATTTTATGTATATCATTTATGTATCATCAAATTTTTATGGATTGGGGCGCGTTTTGGTAGGTTCCCTTGGAGTGGATGTGGTATTATGGTGGTTGGAGGATTGAACGGTGATGGATGAGTTCTTGTGGTGAATGAGTAAATTGTAATGTATGAATGGGTCGTGAGTCAGATTAGCTAGGTATAAGATAGTAAGTGTTGACCAGCCTTTTCCCCCTCCCCTTTTTGGCCTTGTGCCACAATTGTAACCATTGTTACAATAAATCCTCAGGGTTTGTATTAAGTTACAACCTGCTTTATTTTTGTCTGCCAGCTGGACGCTAGTTGGGACTCTTACGCCGGTAAGTGCTTTTTATTATTGTTATTCTACAATCTTGAGTAAATGCATGGCGTTACAGGTTTTAGGAGAAATACCAAAAATACGACATTTGTTAAGAGCTACAAACGACAGAAAATTGTGGAGACCCGTGATCGTCTACGTCATGAGGGGACACAGCCTATTAAGAAGATTTGTTTATTATTTCGTATCAAGCGTGTGCATTTAATAAATGTATTTCATGCGAATCGAACTCTTGCTCGAGGGAAATTTTTTTGTAACTTCAAGAGCTACAATTTTCACGCTGTTTTTCAGCATTTTATTTTTATTTATTTATTTACTTATTTATTGACAAATAACTAATCATGAAATAGGAATTGCAAGAATAAATACAAACATGATTTTTTTTTTTAATAATTATGAGTCTGCTTCCACAAAGATTCGACGAATAAAAATTTGACGCGTTGCGAATAAAATCAATAACACGTTATGCAAGGAAAATATATTAGAGAAAATTTCAATCAAAATATAATTTGTTACATAGATATTTGGCACTATTATAATTTAAGGTTAACTCATCAGATCTTCAATTCTTTTTTTTTTGTTGTTCCTATCCAGATTGCGTCTAACCTCAGAAAAAGAGTTTTTAGGTAATAATATATTTCGACATTACAAATTCCTTGGCGACTTCAAGTCTCTCCATTCATTTCGATTGAACGACATATTGTCTTTTTCTAAACAATTAACGAAAGGTCTTTCGAAGCAATATGTATTTCCAAATTTACATATTTAATTCATAAAATATACATGCATGTTGAATTTCTTGCGAGCACAAGACTTGGAGACAGCAGCGAATAACATCACTGCTGACTTACAATTCTTGCATTTATCATATAGGATAATATATATAAAGGAAATAAAATAGTTTAGACTTCTAAGATTGTGTGGGTGGTATAATGAATAGCAGAATGATAACAAGGAAAGCCGAGTTTGAATTCCAGTCGGGTTCGTTACATTCACTTATACGAAGATAACATAGTAAGGGATGAATCAATGTCTTCTCACACTACTATGGGTTAAATAGTAGTATTTATATAAAAAAAAGTCATTATCATTCGATAAAAAAAATGTTAACCAACAAAAAGGAAATATTCTTTCGTAATACCATTTGGATTATTTAAAGCCGAAACATATTTTGTATTTAAGAATAAAAAATATGTTTCGGCTTTAAATAACACACAAATGGTTGATAAACCGTAAATAACAAGTCAGGCAAACAGCTATATGTCTACATAGTCATACATGCATCTTATGGGAGTGTCTTGTAAACGCTTATTTCTTCCTACTCAAAAAGGAAAAAATAATAGATAATACACACACATATTTATTTATATATATATATATATATATATATATATAAGATAGTTGGTCGACTACAAATAATTTACTTTTTATATATTAATTTATCGGTATATATATATATATATATACATACACACACATACATATATATATATATATATATATATATATATATATATATATATATATATATATATATATATATATATATATATATATATATATATATATATATATATATATATACAAAGAAAAGAATAGTAAGAAAATTTTATTTTTACAAAATAATACTAAATGTAAATTTACAGACCATTAATTTTAATATATATATATATATATATATATATATATATATATATATATATATATATATATATATATACACACACATATATATATATATATATATATATATATATATATAGTATATTTACCCAACAAGTATTCCTTCCAAATTTTATTTATTAAATTCAAGACAAGGTCTCTCAGTTTTAATATATATATTTTTTCGTATAAGATGCTGCATATCAAGATTGAAATTGTAAATAAACTGTTCGAAAATCATGCTTGTTCCATTTTGGTTTCGTTTTTTCAAGTAGAACATGAGCTTCTCAGTCATTATCAAGCACCCTGTGGCCTCAGGTACAACCTGGTATTTTATACAGACCAAAAAGTTTAAATCAGTTCAAAGTGGCTCCATGTGTAATGACAAAAGATAGTATGACCGCACCAAATATTATGAGTTTTTTATCATTACTTTTACGAATTAAGAAATACACATAACCCCACTTTGAACTAAACCTACTTTCAGCTTTCTATAAAATACTTACCACATTGACTTGGGCATGGTTCTTGATAATGTCTGAAACGGTCGGAATTGCTTAAACAAAGAGATAAAAAAAAAGAAAAAAAAAGGGAACTTCAGGGAGTTTAGCCACTATACATGTATCTCTTAAATTGAAAAAATACATTAAAAATTTTATGCAGGCAGAATTTCTCGATTGAATTTTATAAAACTTGCTTGGATATTATATATATATATATATATATATATATATATATACATACATATATATATATATAAGTAAGTATACTCGTTTCAGAAAACCCTCGAATTTTTGATTTGCCAATAATCAAATCAATCTCGAGGGAAAGAAAAGTTTTAAAAAAAGAAAGAGCGAGAAACATGAAAGTCTGTCGAAAAACATCGCACAGATACAGGTGTGAAGCCCAAAGAAAAAAAACCGATACGAGTAAACAACTAACTAAAGAGCTCAATACAACCGTAGAGCAGACCTAGATACACCTAGTGAGACAGACAAAAGCCTACCTAGGTTTCACATAAGCGGATCCGCTTAGGTGAAACCTGTAGGTTTGTCTGGCTCACTAGGGTTATCTATCTATCTATCTATCTATCTATCTATCTATCTATCTCTCTCTCTATATATATATATATATATATGTGTGTGTGTGTGTGTGTGTGTTAGAAATTAAAATCATTTCTTTAAGCTTTTATTTTAGATTTAATTGAAAGTTAATAGATTAAATTTAATATTTACAATAAGCAAAATACTTTTTGCTTTATTGAAAACCGAATTTAAATTGAATAGAATTATTTTTTTAAATAGCTAAAATCGGCCATATCGACAATTCTCTCTTTATTCCATTATTTAAAAAAATTTGAAAAATAAAATATAGTTTTCTGAAACTTTATTTGAATAAGATTAACTGATTTAAAGATTACTTAATCGGAATCAAAATAAATATTACTTACTTTTAATCAAAATATATCACAAAAAACATCTCGAATACGTAGGTAGATGTTTTTGAGGAGGTGTTCTTTATCTATCGATAACCTGATGTTTGCAATATATATGTCAGGTCAGTAAAACGTAAACGACATTTTTAGATAAATTTAAATATCCTTTTTTTCTTCTATGTAACGTGTCCTTCAGGTTCTTGGCGGTTATGGCTCTCATTTCTTTGTCGCTTTTGATTAATTTTGTCTTGTTTATCTGTTCTAAATCTTACCCCGTCATCCATTTACTCAAGCCCGGTAGGTAGGTTATGCGCTGTTTTCCTCTGGCCCTTTTTGTCTTCAATCTATCCTCTGTGTATCAAATTTTCCAAGCCCACTTTTCCTCTTATGTGTCCAAGAAAGTCCTAGAGAGTCAACTCGCTTTTTTTTTTTTATGTTAAGTATAAGAGCCCTTTTTGTTTCCATTCGTTTATGAATTCGTTTTCTTCGTCGTTGCTCAAATGTTAGGTGTATGGCATTCTCAGTATCCTTCTGTAGAACCACATTTCTGTTGCTTCAAGTCTCTTCTTCATCTAGGGGGAGATTGTCCAGCATTAGCTGCCTTATAGGTGGATTGATGTTACTTAATAGTTAAGTACACTTTTCTTTGTTTCTAACGATTTTTCTTAATACTTTGCTTAGCTTTTTGAAGGTATATTTCGCTATCCCAGTATGCCTTCGTGTTTCACTCTCGCACTCTCTGTTCTATTAAAACACTCCATAGATATTTAAATTGTTCTATTTCATTGATTTCATTATATCAAATTTCTAATTTGCATGTTGGTCTGTTCCTTTTTCTAATAACTCTACATTCCGTCTTCTTGCAACTGATTTTAGTCCTTTTTTCTCGCTTTCCTTCAGTACCTTCTGTAAGAGTTCTTATATCTTTCTGTGCCTGCTATAAACACTGTGTCATCCGGTGGGAAAACACATCCTTGTCTTACACCCCTTTCTATTTTTGTATATTACTGAACTCATTTTTGTAAACATCTTACTGCCAGAATTAGTTCTGGATTATTCTAATATCGTTCCCAAATATCTCAAGGTTACTAAACAGTTGCAACAGTTATTTGTAAAGTACTTTATCAAACGATTTTGCAGGTACACGGTCTGCATTGACCTTTCTGATATCATTCCGAACATAAATATAGTATTCATGTTCTAGTGTCTTTAAAGAACCCGTACTTTACTTGTCCTATCCCCAGTTTGATTGTGCGTTCATCAGAATTCAGATATAAGTTTTGCTATATGGCTTATTTGTTTGCACCTGGTTTCTTAAGCAGTACTATGAAAATAAATCTACTCATGTCTTCCGGTATATTACTACTGTTTTGGCTTTCATTTATTATGTCTGTAATCTTGTCAATTTTGAAATCATACTAAGGCGGTCAACATCTCAAACGTCTGGTTCCGTTGCTTGTTTTTTGTTCGATTTTTCAGCGCAGATTCCACTTTAGATTTTAATATTTCTGATCCTTTGTTATTTCTGTGTATTGCTGGGGCATTGCTGGCTGTTCTCTTTTGTCGTAAAAGAGTTGTTCTCAGATGTATTTATCCATATCTGAAATATTTTCTTTCTCCAATATCAGTATCCCCTTCTTGGATAGTATGCATCATACTGATGAGCATGCCTTTAGTCCTGTTCGTTCTCTTGTTTTAATGCATATCTGATTTATTATCTGTGATATTCATTCTTTCTAATTTTGCAAATTTTTCATTACGCCATTCTTCTTTTGCCTGTATGAATTTGTTCATAATTTACTTGTGTAGAATCCTATATTCTGTGTTGTACATTGAAATTGTTTTTTTTTTGTCGAAAATTTATGTCGTCTATATTTTTCTTTGTTTATATTCCTTTAATTGCCCAGTAATCTTGAAAAATTAAAATATTTTAAACATTATAATCTTTTTATTGAATTTTATAGTCTTATTCACGTATACGCTTTTTAAGGAAATGCTATGAAATTACCAATAATTATGAATTTATTATAGTCATCGCTCTTATTTTCTGATAATATGGTGTATTTTCTGATAATACAGTGTGTTTACAAAAACCGACAATTCAAAATTCTTTTAAAAATACCCTGGGTTACTGAATTGTAGCGGGCTTTTTTTTTTTAATTTGTCTTTAGAAAGTATAGTTTTTTATTTAATAACAATAACACTTCCCCGCTATAAATTAATACAGAATTTTAAAATATTTGAAATAGTGAGAAATGCTCAACAAAATGTTTGAATAAAAAGTGGATGAAAATTAAAAGTAAAATAACTGAAACCAGAGTACCATGGAAAAAGAAAAAATGTATTTATGTAAACAGAGATAGTGTATATCAGTGAGAAAGAGAGAGAGAAAGAAACAGAGCAAGAGAGGGACGACTGACACGCCACAGAGTTATGTTTTAATAAACTAGTCTCAAGGTTTACCATAATGTTTGGTGGTTGATACACACACTCACAAACTATTTCTTACACACACTCACACACTATTTCTTACTTACACACACACATAGAAAGATAAGCTTTTAATACCTGTGATGTTTCGAAAACACGAACCAATGGTATATTTTACACTGATTTCTAGGAACACCGTTTATAAATTCTTGTTGTTTTAATATTATTCATATCATCTAAATGTGATTTTTGTCTGGAAGTCTTTTGAAACTTATCGGATTAACTCTTTAGGATAACGATGTTCTAGTTATCAAATGCGTTGACCGTTCGATTAAAAAATTGCGATCTATGTTCGATCCCAGATAACATCTGGAATATTGTATGTTGTTTTTCAAATCTAATTTTGAAAAACATGTAATCCAGTCTTTTTACTCTAATATCAATGTAGTTTATTTCATATTGTTACATTACCTAGCACATTTCCAAAAGAGAAACTATAATTTCACATGGGAATGAAAGCAGTGATGACACTTACCCATAAACCATTATAGAAATTCAGTATGTAGAATTACTAAATACTTCCTTCAAATAAATCTGTGTATGCATTAGCTATAACAAATTTAGTATAATAGAAGAATGTTGAACATAGAATAGACTGTACTCAGTGTAGTTTCACATACAATTGAAAACTGCTAGAAAGCCAAAACATTAACCTAAAATGTAGTGTCATGTTTTTTTTTTCTATAGGCTCGTCAGATCGAGTCTTTCATATGGATGTCATGCAAGCCAACGCACAGGATTTCTCAATGGTTAAAAGCGCTTCGAACGAATGGAACCTGTAACTCTTACCGACGATCATACTTCTTTGAAACATGTGGACTGACACTACAGAATCACTAAGAAAGTACTGGATGAAATAACAAAAACCATATCCGTTTAGGATATCAACAGCAACAACAACTAAAATGGATATCACATATAACGCGAAGAAAGATAAATGACATAACCACGATGTTGACGTTCCACACAGCTTCAAAGAAAAAAGAAGAAAACCCCCATCAATACTGGAAAGAGCAATAACAGTTACTGGACTTGAGAAACCTATTTTCATGAGGAATTATTTTAATAAGGAAACAATACTTCTTTCTTTTTATGTCCCATGTCCTTTCAGGAGGTAGGCGATCATGGCTCTCCACTATCGCCTACCATTGTAGCTCTCAATATGTTTTGCTCCTCTGCCACCTCCCCTAGTCCACGTTCTGTCATCCACTTGTTAAAGCCCCCCCAGGTATATCATGCGTTGCTTTCCCTTGTTTCTCTTTCCCTCTGTTCGACCTGTGAGTATCAGATTCTCCAGGCCCTCCTTTCTCATTACGTGTCCCAGAAACTTCAGCTGCTTCTCCCTGATGTTAAGTAAAAGCGTCCTCCTTGTTTGCGTCAAGACCTCATCGTTGTTCACACGCTTGGTCCATGTTATCCTCAATATCCTTCTGTAGAACCACATCTACTTCGCCTCGAGTCTGTTCATCTTTGAGGAGACTGTCCAACATTCGCTGCCGTAAAGGAGGACAGATGTCACGTAACAGCTCAGTATTATTTTCTTTGTCACCAAAGAAATCCTCCTGTCTCGCAATACTCTGCTCAGCTTTCGGAATGCTTCCTTGGCCATCCCATTACGTCTATGTATCTCAGTATCCCATTTGCCGTCCTCTGTCAAAACACTTCCCAGATATTTAAACTTCCGCACCTGCTTGATTTTAGTATCACCGACCTGAAAATTGCATTTCGGGCCCATCCTTTTACAGATGACCTTGCAATCTGTCTTCTTCATGCACTCCTTTTGTAATTACTTTTCCGTGTCTACTATCAGTACCGTGTCATCTGTGTATCTTATGTTGTTAAGATTGTGACCGCCGATGCTGAATCTCGGTGGGATTTCCAGTTCTCTCAGAATTGCCTCGTTGTATAGGTTGAATAGTTCCGGTGAGAAGACACATCTTTTCCTTAGCCCCTTTCTGTTTTTGCATATTCGCTGAACTTTTCTGGTATGTCCCCACTGTTGATGATTTCATTTATTATTTCTGTGATCTTGTCTATGTCAAAATCAACTAATGTTGTCAGCATTTCTGTTAGAATTTCGTCTGGCCCCGTCCGACTTTTTTTCTGTTCAATTTTGGCCAGTGCACCTTCTACTTCTTTTTTTTTTTTAAAGAATTTCAGGTAATTCGGTAGTTCAGTGTATTGCTGGTTGTTCTCTTTCGTCTTGGAACATTTCTCCAATATATTCGTTCTTTGATTTTTTTTTCCTTCTCTAATCATTTGATTTCGTTCCGTCTACTGTCGATTGTAGTTCTTACTCCTTTTAGTACTAGGTGTATTTCTTACTCCTTACTTATGTATATATTACTCCTTTTACTGCCGTGTGTATTCCTTATTCTTGCTACTACCGTGCGTGTTTTTTACTCATTTTATTACCGAATGTATTTCTTAATCTTTTAGTCAGTCAGTTATGTGCCATGCGTGATACACGCTTAGGCGATCATGTATCTTTCGATATGGATCTCATGTATCTTCAGATTTTTCCCCGCGGTAGGTTGCCATTTCTTTCTACGGTAGACCATTTACCATCCAAGGCTTTAGAACCCATAGAGGATTCATATCTTTCTCAAGGGTATTAGCACGTAAGCGAATGTAATGGACTCGACTGGAATTCGAACTCGACGCCCCTATTCCTCAATCCGAGTCGCTATCCATTACTCCACCGTGCCTCCTTTTAGTACTAAGTATATTTCTTACTCCTTTTATTACCGTGTGTTTTTTACTCTCTTTACTACCGAGTGTATTTCATACTCCTTTTCTACTCCTATGGTTATGCTAATGTTAACGGTAATATTAGTCGTTTCATTATAAGGAAACAATTGGCATTCATTGACCGATCCGCCGGTATTACTGTCGGTTGAAATAAATAATATATTTATGTCTCTCCGGCCAGTTAGTATATTTGTTTAGCATAAATTTCAAGAGATTAATGTTATAAAATGTTGGTATCAATATGTTTGTGAATGTATATAGGAGCGTTAATCTTTTTCACCGGTCTCTTTTCCTCCCAACTGTCCACCATTAAACGTTGTGGCTTAAACCAGTGAGTAGAGAAGAGTTTTAGCCCAACACCATCAAACTATTCAAAACGACGCCTTGCCAAGACGCTGCAGTCATTGTAAAATTGGCAAAAAAACACGCCAAACAATTGTTTTTGCTTTAACAATCACGACTGACCATGCATCGTTGGCAATTTATTCCCTCAGTTCCATGTGGCAAACCGGATGGCTGAAGTTAGACAGCATTTATTCACTTCCTCAAACACCGGTTGGAGACGCAGCAAGATTTTTTTTTCTTTACAGCATTCCTTTTCCAGAAAATAGTTCTTTATGTTGGCTTCTCAGCCGATATTTCTGACGGAAGTGGCTCAAATGCCTGCTTCCGTTTCCCGTGTCAATGTGAAGTCAGGTCTAGTAAGCACAGACGTCGTGCGCTTTTGATCCTTTGTTCCGTGGTTGGCTCGACTGTTTGACGACGCTGGTCACTTTTGCCAAATTTTCTTTGCCTGCCACAGAAAATATGGCCTTTGATCAATTTGGCTCATAGAATAGGGCGTCCAGACATCCAACTACCAACCACCTTCTTTTGGGTAACCAGGATACGGGAAATAATAGCTGTTTAGATGGTAACTTTGCGAGGAATACTTAAAGAAGTCTGTGTGCCCAAACGTAGACAAAGGAGAGCAAAAACCCGAGAAAATTACATTCAGTTGATGCGTTTGTCAAATGAGTTTTGTGTGTCATTGCATATGAAAATATTCAAAAGGTGGATTATATTTGATATAGTGATGAAAATATACTGAGAAAAAGTAATACAAAATAGTAAAGAAATGTTGATCAGGTCTGTAATTTTTTTTGGGGGGATTGACTAGACAAATATACTTGTTATGGATGAAGAAGAGGCTTCAAAAACAAAAACCTTTGAATGAAGATCATTATTTCATAACTGCATTTGTGGTGTTATTTCGTACCAAAACATGGTTATTCACTACAGAACCGACAGTCTATTTAGCCGCATCACGAAGAAAAATTAAATAACATATGTAATAAGGAAGCAACATAAATATATACATATATAGCCGAAATAAACTTTGAAAAACACAATCCTAGAATTATTCAAGGCATTAAAATGAGTGAATGCGATAAATATGTGAAGATATTGCGCAAAGAATATTTATCCATATAAGTAAAAGAAATTCTAAAAATAAAAGAGATCGTGTCAATGCATTTTATATCACATGAACTTTTGATTTGAAACAGATCTGCGTATATTTTCATGCATAATAATATATTGCATATGACAGAATATGTTACGAATACCTGTATTATATAAGTATTCCTTTTTAGTTTTGGGCATGCGTAAAAAGAAAAAAAATGAGAGCATTTGTGTTCTAAATCTGAAGAGACGAGTTCTTTTTCACCTCGGGCTATGATTGAGATAGCACGCTAAAAATTAGTCCTCCGTGGTGTAGCCGCGTACTGTTTAGACTACAAATATCAATCCATCTTTAATTCACCTGTAGAGTAAATTCAGCTTTTTCTTTGTTGTTTACAGAGACTCTTAAGAACGTTACTTGAGTCCGCATTTTTTTATTGAACATTCCCCGAAACTTTCTCAACCGATATAATAAATATTTTCTCTCATTTTGTTTCACTCTTTTGTTGATCTAGTTTCTTGTCCAGTTGAACAGGTTTCATTTTTGTTTAACACAAAGCACGTTCTTCAAAAAAGACGACTCCAAATTTAATAACAACGATATATAAATATATGTGTCTGTGTATTTAGGCAGCAGATCTTCATCCAAACATGTTTAATTGACTAATATAAAGATATAATGTCTATTATTTTTTTAAATAATCCTTTCTAGTTCTCCAAACAGTTTTTTAATGTTGAGATGGAATTCTTTAAGGAAAGCGCCGTATTTTTTTTTTTTACTCAAATACTTTCAATCTCATCTGAAATCATTCTCAAGGATGAATTACAAAGACAAACTTATTGTAACTGTGATCGTTGTGATGCTGATTTTTCTACAGAGGAGATCTAAAAAAACTTGGATAAGAAAATACTACGGCAGCTTCTTTGATGAATTTCATGTTAACATCAAGAAACTGGTTAGACAACTAGAAATGATTATTATAAAAATAAATTGACGTATGTTTATACGTCAATATTATTCAATGAAATCTTTATCTTACATAAATACACGACCATTTTTAGAAAATACACATTATACATATATATATATATATATATATATATATATATATATATATATATATATATATATATATATATATATATATATGGCTGGGTAGTGGGGGTAGATATTTATGGTCATCAACATAAGCTACATATACATAAACTTGAACTAGAAAAACAAGAAAAGCAAACATTCGTATGCCTCTCATAAATATAAGTGTGCGTGTACTTTTGTGCCCATGCACTTGAAAATCACTACGTATGTATGCAGGTATATCGACATGTACGCCCAGTCTGTGTGTTGTGGTTGTATTTTCTAAAAATGGTCGAGTACGTGTACGTGTGTACGTGTGTGTGTGTGTGTGTGTGTGTACGTGTACGTGTGTGTTTATGAATGTCATCTAATTCTCCATGCACATGCAATCGCTCTATTTGACATTCATTGAGACAGTGGATTTTTACTGAGACCAAACAGTAGATGTGATCACAGTCAGTATGTAAGACTTTTAAGCAATGTCAACCTAAGCAGCGTTGTAAGACAGTGAAATTTTAAAATGAAGAGCTTCCTGAAAAAAAAAAAGCGTATATGGGAAAATAACGTGTTGTAACTAATAACTTCCTCTCGAAAAACGGAAATAAGTGGGTGGCAATAATTTCGGAACATAATGGCGCGGGCAACTTTTTGTGTGTGTGTGTGTGTGTGTCTCTGTGTGCGTGTGTGGGTATGTGTGTGTGTGTGTGTGTGTGCGTGATTATATTTGTGTAAGTAAAAGGAAACTTATGCAGAGTTTAGTCTCCAGAGATGTTATTTAATATAAATAAGCGGGAATTCTGTCCAGTGACGTCAGAATACTAATTCAGTGACGTGTCTTGTATTCCACTGAGGTTTTAAATTACATTATGTTTGGACATATATTTCATGTTTCCACTAATATGATATATATATATATATATATATATATATATATATATATATATATGTGTGTGTGTGTGTGTGTGTGTGTGTGTGTGTGTGTGTGTGTGTGTGCATGTATATATGGCTGTGTACATATATATAAAGATAATAATAATAATATAAATGAATAAAACCAAAGAAAATACTTATTACTAGAATTTAATGTATTTCAAGGTGAGCAGATTTTTTATCAAGAAATTGCTCAACAGATAACAAGAGTGCCAAGTTTCAGTACAATATGTGATTAGATAGATAGATAGATAGATAGATAGATAGATAGATAGATAGATAGATAGATAGATAGGAATGCATGAGTGCATATGTGTGCCCGCGTCTAAGTACAGCAAAGGTCGGCGTAAAAAAAGAACACTTGCATAATATTTTCTTCGATATATATATTTTCGTATAAATATATTAATTCATGTATCCATACATGTGTGTATATGTATATGTGTATGTGCCCTTGTATATGTGTGTGTGTGTATGAGTGAGACAGAGAGAGAGGGAGTGACAGCTGTGAGCCGAAAACATTTTATTGCAACTATCATTTAAATTATCGGGATAACATCCCGAATCCTACAGGATGTTTTCCGGGTTAACATGGTTACGTGAATGGTGCCAGATTACTGAGCAGATAACACACGACCGCTTGTACTAGGCTATGTGTGATGGGCATGATTTAATAATTTTCGTCTTGTCTTATTGTACAATGTGGTCTGAACAATACTTTTCTCAAATAATAAAGGAAATTTCCCTCAATTGAAATCTAGACTTTGTACGACGATTTATCAAAACGTTGACATATCATATAGGTCCTAAATTAACAATGGCAGCGATTCCATGTACTAGCTACGTATAGTAAAGAAAAGAAGAAGAAAAGTCTTAATAGTTCCAAGAAAATAATTCATGGTCATCAGCAAAAATGGTAACTAAGTAGGGAATTATGAGGATGTCAGAATCAAGCCGGTACATCAATTACTCTATCAGGCCAAATTCTGGCCAGTGTTTGGCCACTTGGTCCATGAATATTAAATATAACTGACACAAAATGTCTATTATTTTTAACAAAACCTGTTGAATAATTGAGTTGATTTTAAATATACCGTACAACAGTCACTTAGTCACACACTCACATCTATCGTATATATATATATATATATATATATATATATATATATATGTGTGTGTGTGTGTGTGTGTGGGTGTGTGTCTCTGTGTGTATTCATATATATATATATATATATATATATATATATATATATATATGAATAAGGTATATTTATACGCAAGGATTCATTCAAAATACTTCGGTTAAATAAAGCAGAAAGTGTGTTTGTTTACTTTTTTATATTGTATATTAACAATTCTTGAATAACGTGTTGTGTTCTGTGATCAAAATTATGGATAAACTGTGTGAATCCGGGCACTTTACAAACAGTTTTGATCATTATACACAACACTTTATTCACGACTTAGACACCTTATCGGTTCTTTTTAATCAAAGTTGTGTACATACAAACATACACGCATGCACTCGCATGCATACACATTCATGTATATATTATTATTATTACACAGAAAATTTTCTAGTTTGTCATATTTTTTCTAAAAATTATGGAATATAGATAGATAGACAGATAGACAGATAGATAGATAGATAGATAGATAGATTATAATTAGATTAAATGTTATATCTAGTGGATACACGTTCTTTGATCTAACAACCAGTTTTTTAAACTTATAAATTCCTGATTTTCATACACACACATATCTGCCTGGATTTGTGAATTGGGACGAAATGCTATACTTCGTTACTAGCTTCTTTTTTAAAAGTGCTAACTTCTTTTAGAATGTTAGCGAACATAACTCTACACAACTTTCTTTCTGTTACACCATGTAACATTTGATCATTTACCATTCCGTTCTGCTATCCATACACAGAAACTCTTAAATTCGCTTAATGCAGTCCTGGCCCAGGTGTCCATCCCTGGATCTAAATTGTTCTTAATTTTCACTAACGACTTTCCTATGACATTATTTCTCAACATGGTATCTATGCTGATAACACAACCCTTATTCCTATCTTAATAGTATGTCTGAGCGGTTAGATCAGGTCAAATAGGCAGTTGTTCTAAAAATTGAACTACATTATTTTAACTGGAGCAAATAATGGCTTGTTAATGTAAACGCCCTCAAAGCAAAAACTACTCTGTTTTAAATGTCTCAGAGGACCATTTCTGCATCCATCAGCACGGCTGATGCTAACCTCCATTATAGTACCTCGTTACGCCTTCTCAGTTTAATGTTTTCCGGTGACACAAAGTGAAAAGATTATATTGAATCAATTGCTAGGTCTGCTGCCAGGAAAGTGTTGAAACTTGAATAAAGCATGGAACAATAATAATACAACACAAAATGTACTTAAACAAAATGTATTGATACAAGAACGTGTATACAATATTTACAGATAGTTTGGTATATTCTTGGGAAGACCGTTCCTGTAGAATGGGTTGACTTAGTCGCCAGTCGGGCAGAGTCTCTGGATTGGATCTCTTCTTCCTCCCCCGGTACCAACCCATATTTATATGGTCGGTACCCCACTATGTAAATTAGGTGGATCCTACCACAACAGAAAGTTGATTTTCTGTATCGTTCTCGACAAGTTTTCTCACCTGAATCTCTTACATATTTATAAGTCTACCATTCGTCCTTGCTTTGAATATTGCTGCCACATCTGGTCCGATGCTCTTGCTATTTATTTAGAGATTCTTGATCAAATCTAAAGAATAATTTGTAATGTTATTGGTCCTGACCTGGCACCTCATCTTTCTCATCGACGTAATGTAGCTTCCCTGACCCTTTTCTATAAATAACTCCTTAGTAATTCTTCGGATGAACTATTCGCTATAGTGTCTAGACTTTATGAATCGGAGTACTAGATTGGCGACAAGGTTTTATCATTTTTGAGTTGAAATGGCTAGATGTAACCTAAGTTCTATGTTAACAGTTTCTTCTATCACAATTGTCGCTTGTGGGATTCTCTTTCGGTTTCTTGATTCCCTTTCAACTTTGATCTTCAAAAATTTAAATTTAATGTCAGTCTTTATTTTCTGTCTTCTTGATTCTTATTCTTTTATTGTTCTCTCTATTTCATAGTGTTTTTTCCATATTCTCTAATACTCAGTAACTCTTTTTGTCTTAATAGATTTATTGCCTTTCTTGAAGTGAAATGATTAAAAAAAGGAAATCACTATGCCTTCCGCATCTTTTGACCTATGACAGCATATCGTAAAGGTATGATTATCTTAGCCTTCTTTCCACATTATGCGCGCCAGCAATGGCAGCTAAATTTTTCTGATATCAAGTATTAGTTTTCTTTCTCTGCTTATTTTCTTCCTTCTCAATCATAGTGTCCATGGTATTCTCAGCATTCGTCGGTAGCACGACTTCTGTTTCGCTTCAAGTCCCTTCCTCACCCATTTATTAGAGAGGCAAGTGTATTATAGAGGCGGGCGTTACACCTTGAATACAATTACAATCGGATGCGTATTACTACTAGTATATATGTACAAACATATGCTCGCGATATGGTCGATGGATTCTCTTGTATTAATCGTACACATTTCAATTAGCGTCCCAGAAAAATGGATTGCGATCGGTTTGAAATTAGTTTATTTGCTTATTTATATAAATGGTCGACTCATTCTATGATTTCACAAAGTATCTGACTCCTTCAGGCCTACTTTATCTCTGCAAGTGTTGACGAAAAATAGAGTGCCGCTGATATATCTTAGCTGAAGCATTTAAATCCTCAATTTGCAGCGTTGATAGAGTTCATAATCATTTATGTAATCTTGTGGTGGGGAAACCTGTTCTCCATTCTGCGGCGATTTCCTATATATACGTTACTCTGTTTCGAATTTCACGGCAAATGTTGAAATGAGCTCCATTCTTTATTTCCATTAATTCAAACATTTACATCGACGATACGCCATACTACTTCAACAGACTCGAATCTCCCTAAATACCGCCATATCCTCTAATGCAAGGAGAAAATATGCATTCTGGCAGCTTTCTCGCAAATACCCGCCATTTTCTAGAACTGTTTCCCGTGTGGATGATTCCCGGAAAACTATTATCTTAACCTCTTCAAGTCCAGGTCAATCTATCCTCTTAATCTTCATTTCTTACCACCTCCTCTTTCATTTATGTATCACACTTCAAATATCATTACCACGTTACACAGCGGCTTTCTAAATTGAGTGGCTCTCAAGCCATTTAATAGACGACTGAAAATGATTAGTGAATTTTGTTTTATTAAGCTTACACTTTCTCAATGAGAAATGTATGAAGATGGATCGCCTTAGAGTTTTTTAATTTATTTATTTATTTTTCTATTAAATTCCTAAACATTGTAAAACACGCTAGTAAACAAGTGAAAATATTACTCTAAGTTTTGTGTTTTTTCATCTTTAACAGATATCTAACTTTACTGCGCGTGAATAAAATTAAGAGAAATTTAAGCGGTTTCATTATTAAATAAAATAAAATAAAACTGTCGTTTGTTGCTTGAAGAGTCATTTATCACTTGAATTTTGAGGCTGCTTTATCGGAAATATTATCTTCATCAATGAAAGCATTTTTACATCAAAAAGCATAGATGGAAAAGAAAGAGAATTAAAAGGCATGTGAAAGAAATTTTTAATTCCGGTTTTATAATTTAAAGGCAGAACACCTTCTTGTTTTCATCTCTGAATGTGTTCTAAACTTTTCTTTGAAGTCATTTTCTCAAATCTCTTTTTTCGTCACAATCGTCTTGTTCATTTACAAATCTATCATTCCTCAAAGTATTGAATAGTGTTGCCTTATCTGGTCTGCTGCCCCTGCTGTACATCTTGAGATTCTTAACAAAATCCAAAGAAAAATGTGTAATGTTATCGAACTTAGGCATCTCGATATCATTCACTTTCTCACAGACGTGACGTGGCTTTCTTCGGTTTTCTACAAATATTTTCATGTCAACTGCTTTTGCCGAGCTTTTTTTCCTTGGTGCCCGAATACATGAATTTAAGCGTGTTAGTAGATTGGTATTTAGATCCTACCCTTTTACAGTTGAAATAGCAAAATGCAACCGCCACTTCTACTCCAAGAGTTCCTTTTCACGCACTTCATACCTGTAGAACTCTCATCTGTTTCCTTGCTTCTGTGATAATTAGAATTTAAATGCAACATCAATCATCATCATCTGTCTTCGTGAAACCCGTTCATCTTTTGTCTTTTCTCTGTCTTCTCTCTCTCTCTATATATATATATGTTTATCTTTGTCATGACATGCTTTACTTTTCGTCGATTTTTTTCTTTCTTTTTCGTCCTTTTTTCTTTGTGTCTTTCTTTTTTATTTTCTGTTGTTTCCTCAGGTATTTTTTTTGGGGGGATCCACTCTCATTGTTTTGACAGTTTTTATTTTATACTTTAGTGTAGCAAGTGCAGGTATCTTTAAATTATTTCCTTCAACTGACCTTTTCCCGATACGCTGTTTATTTCGGACGCTATACCTTCTAATCATTTTCTCCGTTTCACGATTATTTTATTCCGGAAATAAAAACAAATTACTCGCTTATTTTATATGTTAAAGGCATTACTATTTTAGATGGATTAAGGTAAAAGAGCTTCACAAAAAGTCTTTATTTCTCTCCATATACAACGAAAATATTGCAAAAATAATAACAAAATTATGTATATCTCAAACACATTCTATGACGTCATTCACAGATTGCGAGAAAACTTGCAGGTGAATTCTACATCTTGCTATATTTCATTAATCTTTGCGAGTTCTTTTTTAATCTCAGTATTAACATTTCAAGAAATATTCATTCAGCTATTCAAAATTGTTCAGAGGTAACTATTTCTTAATATATTCATTTATTTTCAAACAGATATTCATTGGCTAATGTTAAAGATCACTCAAGTCCTCGAGGTTCTCCTTAATATACTAGTGGATTAAGATTATTTTTTAAGAGGTTTTCATTTTCTCTCTGATTTAAAATTCTTCACGTATGTTAACGGGGATCTATAATGTGGGTCAATTTCCCCGTTTATATTCCACAATTCAACACGTTTTCCTATTCTTTGTCAAACTCTGTTTCCAGCCATCAAAACTAATTCTTTTACATTCTATCACCTACTGGAAATCATATTTACTTTGTACATATCATGACTTCATTACTCTAATTTGTATAGCTGTATGCTTATGTAATTGACTTCAGAGGGTTCATATTATTATTGTTATTATTATTATTATTATTATTATTATTATTATTATTGTTGTTGTTGTTGTTGTTGTTGTGTGATATCATCTTGCCAGAGAGTAAATTTAGTTACCTAATTACCAAGTCCCTTCCGGAGACTATGAGCAAAAAGGTCACTGTAAGAGAGTTATCTATACCCATTTGGGATGTCTTGTTTAGATGGAGAGATTTTCCGAGTGATATGTGAAGATCCGCACTAAGTAATTTTTCGATCTCTGAAATGGTGATATGCCCAGGAATTTATGATTTTTGTTAACCAACTTTATCATACCCAATGCCCCTATCAAAACAGGATTAACTGTAGTTTTAAGTTTCCACACTTTTGCTCCTACGATTGGAAGGTACTTATAATTTAACAGTTTTTGAAATTCTTTTTTCGAAAAATTGGAATCCTCAGGTTAGGCCATACCAATTAGTTCGCAGGTTCCTTTTTTGAAATAATAACTATTATTATTATTATTAGAGAGAAGCACACAACAAACTGGTTTCAAGGTACAAATATACAAACCCAGTATTACGTCAATTATGATAAGGCTATAAAAAGCATATACATGCATCGCTACCAAATCTACTTGATATGGTAACCAGTTTTGATAAAAGCAGTGCTTAATGTTGCAGGAAAATGCTTTAACCAGTGGTAAGCCAGTCCACAATGACGGTCACCGATTGATAGTCTTCCAAAGTATCTCCCAAGTTGCCTTGGCTGATTCATCCTTTAGACTTAAGAAAAAAACGTAACAAAAAGATGCAAGAAAACCTCGCCAAAGATATATAACATAAACTGTAAAACACGGTTACAAATCAGTAAGCCTAAAAAAAAACAAGCAACTCACCATCAATAAACTGATATCAAATTTAATAACACAAACAATAGATAATAATAACAAACAACACGAGCAGTTAGGTCAAAAGTCGAAAACGCGATCGCCAAAAGTGCACTGTACATATAATGACTGACTGCTAGTATCCGATTATAACTATCTGCATAAGGCGGTGGAGACAATCCCTGTTGCAGATGCCAGCTCAGGCACATTTGTGTTTGTTCAACACACAAAGAGCCCATGTTTGGTTTACAGTGCAGCGATTCTGACCGAGCCTCAGCCACAGTTTCTGGAAGAAAGTACATTATCTGGCGGGATCAACAGTTTGAACAAGATATGCACGTTGGGAATGCTTCCCCAGATCGATAACAGCAAGAAGTCATCTTCCAAATCGACCATAGTGAGATTCCAACCGAGACACTTTAAACATAACAAACCTCACCAAACCCTTTACATTATTTTTTATTGAATGACCTTTCCATTAACTCAATGAAATAAATGTATGTTTTTGCGTTTTTAGGTATTAAACTGCATCATTAATGGATTTAGAGGAGGCACGGTGGAGTAATGGATAGCGGCTTGGATTGAGGAATCGGATTCCAGTCGAATCCATTGCATTCACTTACGTGCTAATACCTTTGGGAAAGGTGTGAATCCTCTTTCTTCTCCCTCCAGCTATGGGTAAACAGCAGAACAGACTGGGTTCTATAGCCTTGGATGGCAACTGGTCTAGGAGAAGGAAAATTCTGAATTCAAAACCTGCTCTTAGATGAGGGTGAATGGAGTCTCTCTGAGCCTTAGTTGGCAATCCTTTTAGTGATCGTGTCACGATAAAAAACACCCTTGATAGCCCTAGCGAAGCATCAAGAATTCAGCTATTTGACAAGATTATGAACTACACCAATCAAAGTATTAGTGAGTTCAATCTCGGCTGAGGCCGCAAGATGATGAATGGATTTAAATTTAATAGTAGTTTACTAGCATGATGTGGACTGATACAACCTATCCGGTACTCTTCAACGACAGAAAATGTGACACAGGAATTCGAACGTGCATAAGAATAATGAATGATCTCTTCTCGAAACTGAGCTAAGTATTAAGAGACAGGAAATTTTCGTAACAAAGAAGAGAGATAAAACTGCTATTTAAAATGACAATTTCAACACAGATAGAAACAGCTGCAGAAATATGATACTATAGAAGCATGTGAGGAACATAATGAACTCAACATGTGTGCAACTTGGAAGTTTTGAAAAAAAATAAATAATAAAGGATACTTATATTTTAAATCAGAAGACAGTCGAATTTCTGGGGCTCCTGTTGATGAAGGAGAGCATGGAGACTTTGACACTCACAGGGCATCTTGCAGGCAGAGTGAAACAACGATAGGTAAATGGATGGTAGAGCAAGGACAGAGAGGCGGAAAACGTTTCTTAGAGCTACAAGGAACAGAAGGCTATGAAGGGTCATGATCCTCCTCATGCTGAAAGAAGACGGTAAATAAAAGTAGAAGGATTGATGTGTTTTTAACGTGTCAGCAGAAGTTTTTAATAAGTTAGAAAATCAGAAAAAAAAATATTTTTAAATTTTAAAAATAATAAACGCAAGCAGAAAAAGACTGAAAAATGAAAAACTACATCGTGCAAAATTATAAGTAAAATATATAAATATACAGATCAGGAGAGAGAGTTATAAAGTAGAGCAAAGAAAGGGGATTGGGGGGGGAACGAGAAATGAAACGGATGAGAAGAAAAAAAAACAAGTAGAGGCAAAAAAAAGAAAATAATCATTGATGCAGGGAGAAAGGAAATGGAATTTTCAAATGTTCGTCAATTCTTCCTTCTGCATTTTCTAACGCGGAAATCTTGAAAAAGAATTTGAAATTAAATTTTTAAATGACATTTAGGAAAGAAGAATGGCGGGGAATAAATAATATAAAGCAGCTTTCAGGACGCATTTGTACTTTTAACGTTTAACAAATAATGTGAGAATTGAGCAAAGTTTTAAAAAAATGAAATTTTGCATAAAACTTTATTCGGGAAAAGTGTATATCTAGAAAAGTAAAGAATAATTTGAAAAAAGAAAACACATTAATTCGATTAAGGAAAACTATGTGTTTATACACATTTTCTCAAAACTACGGGTGTATCGTACTGTCCACTTTCAATGTCATAACATTTTGATGTTTCCTTTAATATTGGCAAATATATGGAAACTATTACCGCCAAGATTTTATGATTGGTTGTGGGACAGTTTTAAATTAAGAATATTCAACTGAAAAGTACGTATCGTGTAAAAGCAAAGTGTCCAGATTTGAACCGTTGTATCTTAGAAATGATTAGAGATATCTTACTGGAATTCGTCGAGGTTTTTATAACACTTCTGCAATAAGAATGTATAATTACTCTCTAAGCTTAACAGAAAAAACGTGATGAAATCGATTATAAACGAAAATACTATGTTCATCATTAATTAATAATTGGAAGCTCATGAAGGATTGAAATAAAGTTCAAATATATAATTATATATATATATATAAGGATTGAAATCAAAAGTTCATATATATATATATATATATATATATATATATATATATATATATATATATATATATATATTATCCCAGAATCATTTTCCAACTTATTCCACATGATCTTCGCACTGTCTAACCTTCTAACTTTCTGTCCTGGAGTAAAACGGTACCTTTTTTTTTTTTTCACTGGTCTTTGAACTGTCATAGCTGAAACTCCTCTCCCACGTGCCAAACGACTTATGGATTGAGTTGAGTTCTTATAATTAATCTCTTTAGCTCTAAGTTATAATGATTATCTCTCTTCCTGTTGTGACCGGCTGATCCTGTTTTCCTTTCTACTGGTTCCTATATTTAAAGTTATTCAACTTTCTCTTGATGGTTCTTGAGTGGACATAGAAGATGGAAGTCAGTGTGAATGTTGGTACCATTACTGAAGGCGTGAATGAAATTTGTCCGCTCACCATTTGGTCAACTGGGAAGACAGTGGGACCTGACACAAAATGATTTTAGACATTTCTCTTTCTTTAACTTAAGGGGTTTTTCAGTGACTCTTACGAAAATTGGTGTCAAGATGGCTAAGCGTGTTATTTGAAAACCTGAAAAAGAAACTCAATTATTTCAGTGTGACGATTGTGAAACCCAGGGTCACAAATATATATCCAACTAAATATATATATATATATATATATATATATG
Organism: Acanthosepion pharaonis; assembly: GCA_903632075.3. NCBI lineage: Eukaryota > Metazoa > Mollusca > Cephalopoda > Sepiida > Sepiidae > Acanthosepion > Acanthosepion pharaonis. The sequence goes on from CAHIKZ030003813.1 coordinate 480,113, forward strand.
GGCAATTATGCTGTTACACGATTTGGACAATTTTGTTGTTACATACTGTATACATACATACATACATACATACATACATACATACATACATATATATATATATATATATATATATATATATATATATATATATATATATGTATGTTTAAGAAAGTAAGTTTCTGTATATATTCCACGCGGGTAAAGATAAAATAAAAGTAAAAGAAATTGAAAATGCAAATGGAGTCTTTAAGAATATTTATATACAGTTTCACATTTCTATGATTTTACAAATTACATTGAGATAGAGTCATGTCCGATTATGCCGTGAAATGTCTCACATGTAAATGGAGTAAAGGAATTCTTCCTGTCTTAGATGTGAGACACATCACAACATAGTCACACATCTTTTCATCTCAATATAACTTTTAAAAATCATAGATATGTGAAATCGGTAAAATTATGGTAAATAAATATACTTAAAGACTACAGTTACATTTTAAAATTCATTTACTCACACCCACACCCACACTCACACGCATATATATATATATATATATATATATATATATATATATATATATATATATGTGTATTTAGGCAGCATATTTATTTATTTTCATTAAATAATATATTTTCTATTAATTTATGTAAATTTGTTGTTTATTTAAGTTTGATAACATTATCATTAAACGAAGAAAGAAATTCACAAAGCTTAGATTATATGAAAAATATGGATCAATATTGTGAATTTCTTTCTTCGTTTAATGATAATGTTATCAAACTTATCAGAAGTTACGAACAAATTTTACATAAAATAAATAGACAACAGTTGTCTATATTATTTAATGAAACCTGTATATAATATATATATATATATATATATATATATATATATTTATTAACCGAATATGTATGTATGTTTGTATGAGGCGATTGTAGCGCAACACTTTTGGAAAGGGCCTGAGACTATACCACGAGTTAACGAAAGCCTTGTGAATGAAATTTGGTAGATGGCAACATTAAGATTTCCTTGGTGGTTGTGCTATCAAGAAGTCACATGTCATCGTGACCGCGGTTGTGAGAATAATGGGTCTGTTCAAGAAATTGATCGCACTAGATTACGTGCTCTCTTCCAGGAACTGTAACTAATGTCGGCTCAGCATAGTTGCAGATGAATTCTGTGTGTTGAGCGGGATCCTGTAATTGAGATTTGTTTGCTTCCCTGGTAGACAGGTGTGCTAAGAAACGAGTAACCAACCGTTTTATATAAGCATGGAATTCATCCCTGAAATGTTCATTTAGGAGTTATCAGTACTGGGGTGGTCTTTCTTTCTCATGAGTCGACTTTCACCATTGTTTTTGTTTACATTCGCCCGGACGTAGAAATACTTGGGTTGGTGTCTAAGGGAGACGAAAATTTTTAAAATGCGGGAGACGGGAATACGAAAATGCGGAAGAGGGAAATGCAAAAATCCGGGAGACGGAAATGCGAAAATGCGGGAGGCGGAAATGTGAAAATGCGGAAGAGGGAAATGTGAAAATGCGGGAGAATGAAATTCGAAAATTTGGAAGAGGGAAATCTGAAAATGCGGGAGGTGGAAATTCGAAAATGCGGAAGAGGGAAATGTGAAAATGCGGGAGGCGGAAATTCGAAAATGCGGAAGAGGGAAATGTAAAAATGCGGGAGGCGGAAATTCGAAAATGCGGAAGAAGGAAATGTGAAAATGCAGGAGGCGGAAATGTGAAAATGCTGGAATCGGAAATGTGAAAATGCGGGAGAATGAAATACGAAAATGCGGAAGGCAGAATTGCGAAAATGCACCAAACGGAAATACGAAAATGCGGGAGGCGGAAATGCGAAAATGCGGGAGGATGAAATAAAAATGTGGGAGGCGGAAATGCGAAATTTTGGGAGAGTGAAATGCGAAAATGCAGGAGAAGGAAATACGAAAATACGAAGGAAATCTTAAAAATACTGTATTAAAACAATAAACGAAAACATGTCAAAGATATATGCATTCGTTCTCATTACACTGTTTTTTTTTATATCTTTATTTTTATTGTTCTTTTGCTCTGTCTTATTTGTAGAATAGAAAATAAAAATCCATCACCATTATTCAATTTCAAATTATTATATTATTGTGGGATAATGATTTCACTGTCCTGTGCCAAATCTGTGCTTTTGTGAAACAGTATAAATTTCAGTGACACAAGTCAGTTCACTCATAAAAGAGCTTAACTGGAGGACAAATGAAGAAATATTAATGGCAAGCTATCATATCTTACCCCTCTATCAATATATGTCGCGACGAATGAGAGAAAAGGCGGAAGTGAAAAATGATGAGTCCACGGTAAATGTAATATAAACTAATTAGAAAGAGTGCAAGTAATAATTGAGAAGCTTTAAATAAGAAAAAGAACACGACGAGATATCCCTAGACTTTCCTGGATTGACAGATATCCGAAGAAGGAGGCGGGTGCAATGGCCAAAACAATAAAGGTCCGAATATAAAAAAATATAAATAATAATATAATGGAAGTTGCGAAATGTTAAGTCATGGAAGCAACTGAAAAATTATTCTAACGGTATAGCAAGAAAGAGAAACAGATATTTAACAGAAAAACACCTTTTATTCTACAATACAAGTGTAATAAATTGCTTCATTTTCATATTATTTCATGGGCCGTTGATCGTCTTTTTAGTGGTAGACCCATCAAAATTCAACTCAAATGTTTTAATTTGCTTTATTTTATTTATTATTAAATTCCGGCTTTATTGATAATTTTGGTTACAGGGTTGTTTTGTTTTTCTTTCAGTCAACTCATTTGACAGCAGTGTGGTCGATTGACATCAAAGTGAAATATGATTCTAATATTTCTGGTGACGGTGGCATTAAAGTTACCCCGTATAATCCTGCTCGGATTGACAGTTGACAGGTAACATTCAAAATGGTTGTATATCAAATCGTCACAACAAAGGACAGATTAAATACATACATCGTCAAAAACATTTATTTACATGTATACTTAAATTCATGTGATCTGATCACGTGATTTCCTTCTAGAATGCCAATAATCGAAATTTGGTTTCCTTCTTTAGATTTTACCTTCACAGCCATACCGGATCTTTTAATCTTCTATTCGTTAAATTTGTCTTCTGAAATAGCCTTACAGATGAAGAAAGTAATACATTGACGAAAATGCCGTAGGGGTGTCATGATCAAAAAAAAAATAGATTGATTTTACTTGTTCTTCGCAATATTTCCAACGATAAGTTCCCAAAATTAAAAACAACAGTGAAATTTGGTAGTGATACCATCGAGCTTTGGGTATGTGTTTTTTTCTCCTGCAAAAGGTCACTCAGTTATGTGCCATACGTGATAAACCCTTAGACGATCAAGTATCTTTCGATCTTCGATATCCAATACTCCAACGTGCCTCCTTACCATAAGTTTTCAAAATTATAGACAACTTTACTTCAGCAGCAATTATCTGCTCGACTCACGTGCTAAATATTATTTCTAAGAGCTCGGCCCAATTTCAAAACTGAAGCCAGCAATGAGACCGAGTGAAGAGATGCAGTGAGGAGGATATTGAAAAATAAAAATATGGAATATTATTGAGACCAAGAATAAAATGCTATCTTGATTTAGAAATAAACATTGCGTTTTCGGCATCGCTTTAAAATTAATTGCAGTAACAGGTTATATTAAGAGAGTGGGGGGGGCAAATGTAGGAAATATAGTCGCCATGTCAAGGTCTATTTTCCTTGCCAATATTCCAGACATTACTACAATATGTACTACGTTAAATTTGTTTTCCATGCACTAAATTTAACGTGTTATTTAATTAGAAGCTAAAAATAAATAAGAGCCGAAAGTCAGATAGAAATGGATAAAGCGAAAGTCTGTTTATTTTCGTTTAAAATCGATTTTTTTTCTTCTGTAACGAGCTGAAAGATGAAAGTGTAGAATTAGCAATTTTCTCCGGGGTGGAGGTGTATACTCACATAATTTTAATCCGTTTCGTTAAAAATGACTTGAAAATAAAAAGAAATCAATTCGCTTTCATAATTTCGCTTAATTTGTCCACTTTTAAAATTTACTAAAAACGATCCAAAGTTTTCAGGGTGGTAAGTGTAGCACACACATACAATGGTGGATCAATAACTCCAGGACTTGGTACATATTAATTAGCTCGATGATTCTCTGAAATTTTGACTGTTCAATACACGCGGTGTGAGGTGATGGATAATGGCTCGTATTACGAACTATCGCTTTCTAGAAATCTTAATAAAGAAAATGTGCTTTCCGGCTGGGATCGAAACTGGGTCCTTCTTTATGAGAGTAACTACGATTTGATCCGTAGAAGAGTCATAAGGCAAACCTGATCAAAGTGTGGTTTCTCATTCAAAAGTGGTCGCAGTTTCGATCGCTGCCGGAGAGCACGTTTTCTTTATTGTGGTTTTTCGAATGCCCAGGCCCGTAGACGTAATAAACACCCTCTAAAATATAAAAATTGGGCTTCTATTTCAAATACCAGTATCTACTAAGAATAACGTATGAGGTTTTTTTTTATATATATATATATATATATATATATATATATATATATATATATATATATATATATATAGAGAGAGAGAGAGAGAGAGAGAGAGAGAGAGAACAGTCAGAATTATAATCTAGAGGGCTTTTAACATGTATTTTTAAAAAACAGCGCTCGGTACACAGTAGAGCGTAGAGCGTAATATTATAATTATTTTTAAAAAAAATGTATTCATCGTGACAGAAAATTTTCATGTTTCGAAACCAAAACCTAAATCTTAAATTAAACATAAATTTGAAGTTCAGTTCCATTTTGAAACGCTGCTGAATAACTTTTGAAAAATTGATAACAGTCGGTGAGAAGGTACAGGCCTACTCAAAGGTACGCCTCGTTTAGATAATGTGTCTGGATTGGTGACAAATGGGGCGTGAGGTATCTCTCTAAAGAGAGATCGGCTGGAATTGGAGTTTATGAATAAAGCCTTTAGTTGTATGTAAATTAATTTAGGTTTCTGCTAGGGGATACCAAAATATACCAACATCATGTATGTTTTAATAGGATTGACAATAAATTCTATTTAGACAATAAGGGTTTTATATTATTAAATGAGGGGGGTATTGAAAGATAAACAATTTAAAGTTAAAATAAATTATCTAAATAATAGATTCCCAAAATCTGTAAGTAATACCGAAACACCCAATGGAATAAATTATGCTGTACAACACATACAATGGCTGTCGACTCACAAAGCAAATATAACCATCACTGACATGTCCGGTCCATCAGTTAAACTCTCCCCCACACCACTGCATTCATTGCTTGTATGAACGACAGTGGCTCATAAATGCAGCCATCGATCTGCATTTCTTGTTACATATGTGGTATATCAGATCATCTCCGGTGGTGGAAGATGGCTTTGATTATCATCACTTCCAATGTGTCTTTTTATATGCTTTGTCAGGCCCGGCCTGGACTTACACACCCTAGTGCAGGCCGGGCATTCAAAGCATACCATTACAAAATCGTCATATGAACATGGACAGGTTGGCACCTCATAGCAATTCAGGGATCTCCTCCAAGCCCCTCTTTTCAATTCTGCATATTTTGGAGATGCCTCAGAGAAGATATTGACGCCATCAGCTGGTACGCTCTCCAAGAAACTCGGTCTTCAGCAGGAGTTTCCCAGGTATCTAGACCAATATTGCGCTTATATAGTGACTCTTTAAGGCAATCTTTGTGACGAAGTTTTGACTTGTGATGCGGTTTCTTTTCCCATTTCCAATTTTCCATACATTAATTGTTTTGGCATTCTCTCATCTGCCATACGAATAACATGGCCTGTCCATCGCAATTTTTATTTGTGTAAAATTGCTTCCACAGAGAGTGAATTGTCCCTTTGTAGAACAACAGTATCAGCGGTGTGAGACATCCAAAGTATTTCAAGCACAGACCAAAGTCATCGTTGATGAAAACGTTCCAGTATATTCAGATGTTTGCGATAAACTACCAATGTCTCACATGAATATAGCAAAGATGACATAACGCAGGCATTATGTATTTTCATTTTTGTTTGCTTTTTATGCCCTTCTAACTCCAGACACGGAACTTTAGTATTGTAAATGCATTGGAGGCCTTCTTAATCCATAACGCTATCTCATCATCAATGGAGTAGTGGCGGTTGAGGGTGCTACCAACATATACAAATTTGTCTACTAGCCCAAGTCGATTAACATCAACATAAATTGATGGTTCATATACTGAATTCCTCGAGCCCTGTATTGTCAAGGCTGATGTACAATTCAAAAGCCTTAAATAACTCTGACAATCGATCCATGAACTCCTGTGCGCGATGAATTGTGTGTGCGACCCGGCCCAATCATCGGCATAGATAAGGTTGCGCACTAAAATAACTAAACTAAAAAAGACTTGTGCCATTGCTGCAAACCTACCCATGTTGAAAAGCTTGCCAGTTGACCTGTACTATATCATAATATCATCATGGTAATCCCCGAACGCATCAAGCAGTATAATTGCAAAGTAGATAGAAAACAGTGTAGGAGTCAGAAGAACTCTCTAGTTGACTTCAATTTCAAACTTGATTTGCCCTGTAAGCATACCACCAAAACTGACACAGGTTTCCATACCGTCATGGAAGGACCTCAGAATCTCGAGAAAGTGTTGGAGAGGGAGACAGCCTAATTTTGAGTGGGTTTTCCAAAGAGCAACACGATTAACAAGTCAAAAACCTTCCTCAGATCTACAAATATTTGATAACTGTCCAATTGTTGTTCACGGCTGTTTTCCTGGATTAGTCGTGCTGTGAAAATCATATTTGCGGTTCCTCTGTGTTGGTAGAAATCACACTGTGACTAACTTGGCCATGCTACCCATGTCTGTGAGGAGATTACTGCCGTTCTCTGTCCTGAATAGAGCAATCTTGGTGGACCTGGGGCCAAATACTTGTTTCATCAAGTAGTACAACTGCTTGGTATTATATGAATTCACTGCATTCTGTATTTCATCTGCTAAGCTCTGACCACAAATTCTCCTGCGTAGTTCAAAGTGCATGTTGAGCCCCTGCTTTTGCAGCTTAAAACTCCTTGCACAGTTTACTGTGTTGTTCTTTGGACAGGCCTTTGTGCATCATCGAACTCCGTATCTGAAATCGGACCAGTGGGAGTGGAGGAGTTGTTTGGTCAAACACATATACATACACATATATATATATATATATATATATTATATATATATATATATATATATATATATATATATATATATATATATATATATATATATATATATATATATATATATATATATATATATATATAGATAGATAGATAGATAGATAGATAGATAGATAGAAAGACCCTTCTTCGTATTTTATCAAGAATCTTAGGAGCACCACACCAGATGTGGCAGCTACATTATGTATAAACGAATGAATGATTGATTTATAAATTTTCAAGGTGGATTCTAGCCAGAAATATGTCTGTCATCACACAGTGAAGCAACCTTCCTATCAACAGACCAAGCAGTTGATTCAATATAATCATTCCACTTTATATCAATGCGAAAATCGAATTCCCGGATTTTGGTCAAGCGACAAAATATGCGATTTTTTAATTCTTCTTTACACTGATACACTGCACCCGCTGAAATTCTTTGTATCGATATTTAAAAGAATATCTTTATTTTTACAATTGTAAAAAGAATATTGTAAAATAATACCTAATTTATTCTAAAAGAAAAATAAAAAAAATAAAAAGAATAACTAATTTATTATAAAATAAAATCTAATTTATATAGTGTTTAATATTATTGAGTTCTTTATAAGATGGAAAGAGGATTTGAATGTGTGCCTTACTAATAGGATTTGCTTTTATATCTTTGCGAACATATACTACTAAGATTCAGGTGGCAGGAATTTAAACTTGTAGATGTTTTCTATGAGGAGATAGTAGTTGCTAGAATTACGTATGCCTGCAACTATTCATAGTTCTGTTATTCTTTCTTTTTTTCTGTTTCTCCGATTTCCTATTGCCTCCTCTTTTTTTTATCGTTTTTTTCATTCATTTATTTTTTTTTTAATTTCTTATCACCTGTTTTTAGTTTTTGCTCTTTAAAGATATTCGTCATTTTTTTTTTACATTTTTCCTTTTACTGTTACTTTGAATTTTTTCCTCTTCTATAACTTTTCTGTTCCTTTATTGACATTATCATATTTTTCGTTCAGTATTTCCATACCACATCTCATGTCTTCTTCGTTTTTACTGTTATTATTTCGTATGGGTCGATCACACCACTGGCTGCTCGTGACCTTTTTAACATGACGTATATATATATATATATATATATATATGTATATATATATATGTACGTATGCATGTATATGCATGTGTGTGTGTGCGTGTATGTGTGTTCTCCTATTTTATGCTTTCGTGTAATTTTTCATAAATTGACGCTGGGTTGTCTACTGTTTTATAAAAAAAACACCTTTCTTAGTTTTTGGTCTCACTTCAGCTTGAAATAGTTTTTTGAATAATATATATTTGTTTCTTACATTCAAATTCAATTTCAAATACTTCCTTGCTGTTTCTATGCGTTTCATTAATTTGTACACATTTGACTGAATACTTATAAAACATTTAAGGTAGACAAAAAACTGGTTTCATTTCGCGTATTTTCCTAGATAATAATTTACGTAGTATCTTTTGAAAATAAATGAAATGTTTAAACAGGTTTGCTTCCAGTGACAACGAGCATTTAAAAAAACATGCATGTTTGGGTTTTTCCAGACATTCTGTATTTTTTTGTGTGTATATTTTATATGTTTATGTCCTCATGTGAATTTAATTCACAACCAATGGGTTGAGTGATCAGTTGCTTTACAACAACGAGTCAAGAAACAAAAAAAATGAAAACTATCAGAAAACCTTCAAAACGAAAGTAGAGCGAAAGGAAGAAAAAGGGTGAACGATTTGTTGTCGTTTTCCATGAAAACATTTAGGAGAAACATTTTAAGATAACTGAAATGCCATTACGCCATTTTCAAAGAAAAACGCGCACAGTGAACAAATATTTCTAGAGCGAAAGATGTTTCAGACCTTCTTTGTTTTTCAATGTGTGTTTTTTTTTTTTTTTTTTTTTTGGGGTGGGGATGAGATGTTTCGCTCCAAACTGTACGTATATACTACTCTTGATAGGTCTTGGCGGAACCGATAATTGCGCATGTGGATTTTCAAGGCGTTTTTAACACGAATTTTGTAAACAGCGAGAGCTCGGCTTTGGCATCAATATTTACCACTTTTGGTAGATTTCGAAGGTTAAATAATTGGTAAAGGAATTGATCACTTGTGCGTTCGGAGCCGTGTACAAGTTGAACGAGCTTTGATTTCCTTTACATAAGGTGAATTTTGCAAGTAGATAAAATATAATTCCGAATCACACCGTGTGAGAGTGTTGCGATTAAATACGTTACTTATGAAGATACACTGTTGCTGTTACGTTCTAGATCCAACCCGCTTTACAAAATCTGACCAAATATCAAACATTTTTTGGGGGGTGGGGGGAAATGTTTTGGTTGGCACAAGAATGTTTAAGCCCCCTCCTTGTTTATTAGATGACTGTGAATATTTTAGATCACAAATTGAATTAAATATGTTATTTTGTATATGGTGTAAAAGGCTACAGAACGCTATCCCCAAATTTTATCGTATGCAGATGAATAATTAAAAATGAATGTGTTTCAATATCATAATTTACCGTTTAGACTGCACATCTTTCTTTCTCTTTAGCTATCTTTTTCCACGACTTTAATAAAAAAAATGCAGATAATTACAAAATGAATAACAAAAACAGAAATTTGTTTAGTTGATGATTCATCCAATGCAGTTACAGTTTTATAAGATCTCATTCAAATTAGATTGTGCAAATCCTATTCCAGCGCTGGTTAATACTTTCAATGTGAGGCATTTCATGGTTCATTTTGTTTTTGGTATACACGATTTAATAAAAAATAGATTAACGGTTTAGAAGGAAGACTTGTTTCTTGAAATTTTTAGTATTCTTCTGAGAGCCACATATCTTCTGCTTCTAGTTTTATCCTCATCATATACATTCCCTGACAAAAATATAGACTGGGCAGTGAATTATTTGGACGTATACTTTTTTTCATATTTCTTTTTCACCAAAAAGTTCAAACACTTGTCATTTGGGTAAAAGATTGTCTTAATGCGTGGGGAGGAGGAAGATGTATTTGAAAGAAGTGAAAGAGGAAATAGAAAGAATTATGTGGAAGGAAATTGTACAACCTGGACAAAGCATATCAAGATATGGAAAGTTCTAGTCACTGTTGTCTCGTTCATTCCAAGTTGAACAGTCGAGCAAGAGAAATCAGAAGTTTTCCTATATTGTTTTTCTTTTACCCGATACAAGGTTCAAAAGTGACTGAGGGTTACTGTTATAATGGTTTTATTGGATGTATTGTGTGATATGAACGAAAGAGGAGGTGGTAGGAGGAGAAGATTAGGATAAGGCGGATAGAGGATGACTGACGCTTGATTGAATAGATTAAGATTAGAGGGATCAAGGAAGTAGTTTATTAGTTTTTCTTTGTAAAATCCGTCTAGGAAAAATATTCTTCCTACATTTAGAAATCAGAAGAAATAACTGTGATTCAAATCTGCGTGTCATAGGTGTAAATGTTTGAACTGGTGGAGCTAAAGAATGAACCTTATAAGAACATTTGCCATTGAAATAGCTATAGAGCAGTGATAAGATTGCGTCTTTGGGAAAGAGACTGCAGACAGTGTAAACAATTTTGAACTATTGTGGAGTCTGTAAAGTGAGGATCGTACAGCTCCAGTGTAAATATGGCGGCTGCGCTCCATTTCCGCTCAAATCTAAGATTTGTTAAGGTGTTTAGATGCGCATAGGTCGTTGTTGGAAACGGCTGTCTGTATTTGTGTATCAAACCGATCATCAGTGAATGAATCGTCTGTGCTCCATTCACTGGTTGCTTGATCTTTTGCGTCCTATGAACTAAAAAAAGATGAGAAGGCTCGAATGGATGACAAAGACAGTTGGTGTCAAGAGATAGAACTTGATTAATTGGGATGCGAAAGATTTGACAGATGATTTTTTTTTCTGACGGGCGGAAAAATTATCCCATCAAACGGAGTCTGTGAGACGTTTTAGGAATTAAAAATCGTGCAACTAATGTTTAAAAACCTCCTACACTCTTTTAATAATATTTTGTATTTCGCAAAGGCTCCTTATAGGAAGTCATTTAAAAATATTGTAATAGGATTACGCGTTCTCTGAAGACTTCTTTTATTTTCACGATTTTACACAAGCTAAGAAATACACATGTTTAATTGACGCGTAATTTGCCGAAATCGTTGATTGATTTCTGACTAAATCGTTCTCCAGTACTACTTTTGGCATCACGTGTAGTTTTGTTATTTATTTATTCTTCAACAAAGAGGGATTTACTTGGCGTATACAGATAATGACCTCTTAAACTTGAAGGATTTCTCTAGTGCGAGCTGACGATGACCTTTTGAACGTGTCCAAAAAAGAGCAACATTCTTGACAGTATTTGATAGAGGCGAGTGGCGAGCTTTTAAAAGGTAATCAGCAAATGTTCAAAAATATACTTCGCTCCATTAAAAATAGATTTCGTGAAGGCTTCTGGTGAGAAATCAGTTTAAAATGTAGAAAGCTGAAATGATGTTGCCTGTAGACAAGTTGCTTTTACGTACAATAAGACATCATTTATTTTTATGGCTATAAACAGACAATAAGTGATGTACAGCGTGTATATTTTAGTTGTAACAATTTAAGACACTTGGACTTCATTGAATGCAGCAACCAAGAAATGGAGTTTGGAAAGTTAGCTATCCGAAAGCAAGAATAATATAATACGATGAATAATTCAACACGTCACTTTTAGAATTCATTCAATTTGCTTAACAATTCTGAAACTTGATTTAATAAATCTGTTGTCCTAAACGAAAAACTTTGTCCTTCAATAAAATTTAAGATCTCTCTATAAAATCAGTGTATACATGATAACAGCATCCTTGATCCAAAATGCCGAATTGAACCTGTGAACCAAACATAGGTATTGTTTTAATACTGGCAAGACAAGATGTTGCTTAACTGTTGAATCTGGACACAGAGCAATGTATCTAATTTGTTTCAAAGTAGGGGTACCTTCTTCTAGAACATACAAAAATCAGATCATCCTGGGATTTAAAGATTTTGCAAAGTGTCTGTGTGTCTGGGAAAGATAGAATGATTTTCCTAAAATATCAAATCTCTTTGGTTCTTGCCGATCGATACCTCCAGATCAAACGATATTAATCCATTCCTGATAATATCTTGTAGACTTTGTCCACCATAAAAAATACGCTAGATTTCCACAGTAAGAAAAATAAAACAGCTTAAAGTTCCAAATTTAAACACAAACTTTTTCTCTTATCCTAACATTAGTCTATTCAGTTGTTACTTTTCTTCATGTAACATATTTTTACTTCCTTCTGTACTATGTTTCTTTACTATGTTTCTGTACTAGTTACTGTTTAGTAAATAAATAACTACGATAAAATTTTTATGATGCGTTAATAAATTGATATTAAAGTTTTAATTGTTCAGATGGAAAGCAAACGTAATTCGCACTCGCAGCAGTTGGACCGCCTCAGTGTTATTTAAGTAAAAAATAGACATTAAATGACGACGTTTGTCAATATTTCACATGACAAAAGCTCACCCGCAGCAAAAGCTTCATTGAATAATAATAGAACATAAAATTAATTATAGAGAAATCCGCTCCTTGTTACTCTAAAGTCGACTGTAGCTTTTGATTTTATATGAAACTAACTCGATAGAGTATGATGAACAAATTTCAAATCTAAATTTTTGTACCTTTAAAATACAACATTTATTGGAAATATATTAAATTTAAATAGAGGAGTTATAAAAATTATTTCAAAATTACGACCATTTAGCTTATACTATTTCCCTCGCTTCAGACAGAAAGCAAAATTACGTCTTGCAATACTAATGCCCATTTTAATTTCATTCAAATTGTGTGTATGTACGTTTGCGTGTGCACATGTATATTTTAATTCAATGATGGCCCTAAAAATATTTCTACAAATTATGTGTTTGTTTAATGAATAAAAATTAAATAATTTTATTTATTACTAAATAATTACGGAAAAAATTGGATAAAATCTTATAATTATCTGATTTTTTCTATTATTTCACTCCAAGCAAAGCAATAGAGCCACTACTATGCAGGATATTATTGAATGTGAAAGAATATACTGAAACATATTATTAAGGAGCGAGAACAATAAAAGGACAGAATTTAAGAGGACAGAAGATAACAACTGACATTGCATTTGGATTTTTGAAGCTCAAACTTGCCTGGAAAATAAGAAGACGAAAGAGAGTTCTACAAGCGAAAAATGCGAGAAAAGAAAAGGTTAGCATAGAACTTGCGGTTAACTCTAAAATGATGAGATCTTACCACCAATCTTATAGTGCGTTTAAATTCATAAAGTCTAGATAACATAGAAGAGTGTTCATCAGAATATTTACCAGGAAATTACTTATAGAATCGGCATAGGGAGGCTATATTACGGTGGTGGGAAAGTGAATGAGGCCTAGATACTAGTTTAGGATCAATAGCATTGCAAATTCTTCTTTAGATTTTATCAAAGATATCTAAATCTATATCAGAATCACCAGATCATATGTGGCAGCAATATTACAAGCATGGACGAATGGTAGACTTGTAGATATGTAAGATAAATTCTGGCGAGTAAAACTGTCTCCCACGACACAGTGAAGCAGATCGAGCAACCGATTCATTACAATCTTTCCACATTATGTCAGGGGAAAACGTTAGCCGCAAAAGGCACAACGATCCACATTCCTGGGGGTTAGCAATAGCTGTACTGATGAAGGACATAAAGGATTCTCTCAGACGATTAATAGAGAGCAGTGGTTTTGGAAGTGTTAAAATTAACGAAACACTCCTTGCCCCAGTTAGCAAGAGAATGTTGGTCAGTTTTAGAGAAGTTGCTAATTGCATCATATAGTACCGCTCGGATTAGTAAGACAGGAATAAATGGTTGTCATTCGCATAGACACCGAGATTATAAAAAAAATTAGTGTTCTTTTCGCTGACGAATCCATCGTACCTGTTGTGTTCATTTTTATTTGTATTCATTTTTCTGGCCATTAATTTTGTTCAAAATTAACATAGTTCCATTTTATCGTCATTTGTAATAAGTTATACGTATGCTGTCAGATTACAAATAAATATATATTAATAGATAATAGATATTAATAGATATTGATATATGGTAGATCTGAATAGATTGAGCTAGAGATAAATGTACAGACAAAAATCAATAAACATGAATAGACAGATATCAACAGATAAAAACAATGTAATGACTATCGATAAGACTGGATGTCAGAAACAGGAAAGCTACTTCGATTATATTTTATAGCCACACTACACATGTACGCAAAGTGTTTGACGAACATGAAGGTTTTTCTTCTTGCTTTCTTTTTTTCAGTTTCAAACTTTATGATTATATTGTTTATCCCATGATAGAAGTTTTCTAGACTGAGTAAGAAATTAATATGTTATTTCAATATCTTATTTTCAATTTGTTCAATTTGTGTGTGTGTGTGCTTATGTGTATATTAAATATCACAGATCACATGCGAACTACTCACGCACAACACAGAAGCAATCATATGCATTACATAAAGACATGCAAAAATCAAACGCAGTGAGTGACATACAGTGAGTGACATACAGAGAAATAGTTATTTTTTATAGAGATATTTTTTTAGTTTTTATTACGTTTGAGTTTTATAAAGATCATTAATACAATTTAAAGAATGAAAGCGTAATTTTCTTTTTTACAAAATGTCCTCGGGTTACGTCGGATCCGACGTACAGCGTTTCGTGGTCACGGCGCCATCTCCCATAATATAATACGGCGTCACGCAGCGCTATATGAAGACGGCGTTATTTCTTCACCGGCTGTCCGCCATGTTGGATTGCGCTTCATTCGCTGTCTCTCGTTTTGGTTTTGGTGGGGAACCTTTTGCGCATCATTATGGATCCCAAGCGTATTGGAAACTCGTGGGTGCTTATGTACATGAGTTCCATCCTACGTCGAAAATCAAGTTACGTCGCGACATAGGAACGGATCTCCGACGTAAGTCGAGGGCCCTCTGTATATAATTGGGGTGGCTAAAACTCGCCTAGTGGCGGCAGTTGTCGCACAAAAAGTGTCTAGAAACAGTTCAGAGAAAGAACTTAAAATTCAGTCAGAAGGCTGAATTTTTCTTTAGTGATTAAGAGAAAATGTCTTCAGTTTGACTGGGAAGTTATCACTCCTCCACTTCAGTGGATATCCGAGTTGCTGTAAATTCCAGTCCTGCCCAAATTATCTTAATTAAAATAAAATGTAACCTGTCTAGACGGTTGTAAAAACACCTAGAAGAATTAATTTTTCCCAAAAAATGTTTTGGGAGGATAGAATCAAGAAGTTGCCTGGAAACTGGCAGAACATAGAGGAACAAAACGGTAAATATGTTTTTCAATAAGGTTAATTTTGAAAATAAAATACGTTTTTTTTTAATTTAACTTAAACTGAAGAAATACTTCTATGACTATTTCTGCACTCGGGAAAATAGCCTAAATGTGGCGAGCAATAAATAAGCAGTACTAAAAATAAAAAGTAAACAAGATATCCCCAGACAAGGACAATGGAAATAAAAGGTTTAGTTCCAAATATTTCCAAGACTACTTGATCAAGGCCGAAACGTTTTGATTACAGCAACAAAGATTAGGAAAATAAATAATAAATAACTCCTCTTCCCAGAAATTTAGACATAGTCTTTGTCTATAAAATATAAAATAGCACAAAATATAGTCTTTTTAATCGGAGTGTATTTATTCCGTTTGACAGTATAGATGTTTCAGGATTGACTTCATGGCAAAACGATACCTGAATTCGGAAGACGTTGATAAAGCTTAGAGATATTCATTAAAACATGTGAAACCAGTCTCAACTGAGGAAAAATATCACACACGATATCAAAAAATGTGTATACACATGAGTCAGTTAAGTGGTCTATCTTTATACTCGCCTTTTACAATATAATGTTTTAGGCTTTTTATTATCTGTATCTCTGGACGCGCACAAGTGTGTTCGCAAAACACACGCAATAAGATTAAGTTATGTATTTAAATGAATTTTTGCGTCACGTGAAAACGGTGTCATTAATGGACCCTCTAAAAATGCTCCTATTAAATATAACCAGATGAGATTGCTGACCAGACGAGAATATAGATAAAATTAAAATATACAAAAGAAAAAGGAGAGAGGGGATACAATTACAAAATAAGAAAAAGATAATTCTCCATTAAACGATGCGGAAAGGAATTAGTGAATGCAATTATAAACAGTTAAATTCAATTCCACGATGTTTGAAGAATATAACGAAAAAAACTCTTATATAAGTCCTTCACATTTATCTTTTAATTTCTCTTTATTTAATATATGATCAATCACTGAAAGAAAACAAGATATATGGAGATTTTCTGAGCGTAGCTTAGATGTAGCACAAGACCGAAATTATAGAGCACCTTGTGAGGATCGAACTCACTATTCAGTCATACTTGTTCTAGCGAGATAAGTTAGTAGCCATTATGACAGCTAGATAGGTTGGTAGCCATTATGATACCCGTCTACTAGAGTGGCTAGCCAATCCCTATCCCTATTGCAGACTCTTTGTGTTTGTTCAACACCCACAGAGGCAAACTGTGGTTTATACTGCAACTACGCTGAGCAGACCTTAGTTAGAGTTTCTGAAAGAGAGATCCACAATTTGAACAACATCAGCACACTCAAAAAAGATGACTTATGACATCGTGCGAGCACAGCTATCGACGGAACTCTTGGAGTCAAGTGTTCCGTCGACCCAATTTCATTCACAAGGCATAAGTCAATTTTTCGAAACCTAAGGTATAAAATGAATTTTTAAAAATGAAAAAGCATTCGTAAAGATTTTATTTTAGCTTTAATTGAATGCTAAATGATTAACCTTATTATTTCTTGTAAGTAAAATATTCTGGTGTATTTCAAATAGAAATTATATAGTTTGAAATGTCAAATATATGCACGATTTTTTTTTAATTTCTTAAAAGTAGCCATTTTCTTAAATTTTAAGAAATTTGTAAAGAAAAAAAATTCAATTTTAAACTTCTTCCTAAAATAAATTATATATTTTTGACATGTTATTTGAGTAAAATTAGAAAATTCAAAATTAAATTAATCTGATTTGAAACGAACATTACTTACTTATAGCATAAAAAATTGTATCCAAACATTTCATAACGATGTGTCTAAATTTTCTCGTGACTTTATTCACGTTATCGATGTTATTGAGAAGATACGATGTGATGACAACTAATATGGATGACCAAAATTTATATAATTTTACGAAATGTAAGCCAACGATTTTTTTTTTTTTGGTTTTTAAATAGTAATTTTTAAAATATTAACATTTTTCAGCAATTATGTAATATTAATTTTTTATTTAATAGTTTTTTTTAAGCTGGGTTTCGTTTGTTAGGTTCTTAATCTTCTTATCTTATTTAATAACTTACTAACTTAAACAACAAATTACTTCAATGAAATTGCTTCGTCCACCGCAAGGAAAGTTGGCTCCCTGTGCCGCGCCAGGAAATTTTTCTCCCCGGAATCGATCCTCCAGATCTACAAATCAACAATTCGCCTTTGCATGGAGTATTGCTGCCATATATGGTCTGGAGCCCCTTTCTGTTTGCCTCGGGGTTCTTGATAGGCTCCAGAGGCGGATATGCATTATAACTGGCCCTGCTCTGGCATCTCGTCTACAGTCACTCTCTCACAGACGCGCTGTCACCTCTCTCTGTCTTTTTTACAAATACTTTCATGGCAATTGCTCCGAGAACCTGCATTCGCTAGTTCCCAGACTTCATGAGTTCAAGCGCCCTACGAGACTGGCATACCGCTCTCACCCTTTCATTGTCGAAACTATTAAATGTAGCCCACTCTTCTACTCCAATAGCTTCATATCTCGCACCTCTCGCCTATGGAACTCCCTTCCATATTCCAGTTTCCCTGAGAGCTATAATCGCCAGCTATTCAAATGTAATGTCAATCGACACCTCCAGTTGCCTTGATCTATCCACTATCCTTCTACTCATCTTTTCCTCTATCACTCCTATCTGCTCTCGCTCCAAATCTTCTGTACCCCCTTGCGTCCTAGTGGCTTCTCGCCTTGCTTGGGGTGAAACGCTTAAAAAAAATGTCCCAGACTAAAGAAAATACCTAAAATAAAAATAAAAATATATGGAGCACATAGTAGTAAATATTCTAGCGAGACATGATCGTTAACCTTTATACCACATCGAAGTGCCGAAATAATTTTCTAAGTGAAGCTTAGATGTAGCATAAGGCTTAAAGTATGGAGCATCCAGTGAGGATCATGCTCACTACTCAGTTGTAATTGATCTAGCGAGACACGCTTGCTAAGCATTACACAACGTCGAGGTGCCCAAAGATCGACTTGTATGATTAAGTCTCCCTCCTGATTATGCAATTTATGTTCATTCATAATCGACTGCTAGCATGCATCGGATTTAAAAAAAAACAAAAAAACAAACTCGTATAACCTCGTAGTTCATAGAAATAAGAGGGTGGGCTGTGCAGGTAATTTCTTGATGCTAGATAGCAATGTCCATTTCCACTGTAAATAGCATTCTTCATGTAGTACTAGGTTTCATGATACCAGAAATAAGAAGTCATCCTTGACCTAATTTCTCATCACATGATTTCTTCAACACAGACAAATCCGCCAAAAGAAATCTTGTCAACTACACGCCTCAATGCGATCTGCAGTCTTCCAACTCTGAAGATCTCCTTGAGGCGTGAAATTGACAGTCACCATGCTGCGTTGATTTCTATGTCCGCGCAAGATCTCTCCCACTCACTCTTTCTCTCTCTCAATCTATCTGTCTTACTCTCTTTCTTTCTCTCTCTCTCTCTCTCTCTCTCTCTCTCTCTATATATATATATATATATATATATATATATATATATATATATATATGGGTGGTGTGTTTTGTTTTGTGTGTGTGTCTGTGTGTGTGGTCTGTGTTATGATGATGGCTTGAAGATTGCGTTCGTAAAACAGATTCTCACCGCTTGATGTTGACCTCAATGTAAACTTTTATATTTGCACACACACACACGCGCGCGCACAAACACACACACACACACATATATATATATATATATATATATATATATATATATATGCAGTAATCCTTCAATTATGGGACTGATGTATCTTATGACATTTTATATAATTTATTCTGACATTACACGTTTATTTTGATTAATACGTTATGTATTTTCACTTCTTTCAAGTTTTTATTTCCAATTCTTTCTGTTTTAACTCGAATATTTAATTGATTTCAGTGATTTTGATCTAGTATCAACTCTGGCTATCTTCATTAGACCAGGTAATCGATTTATATCACACATTCAGATAATTTTTGTTAAGAGTGAGGACAGTATTTAGTTTGTGCTGTGACCTTTTTATCAGGGTGCATCTCTGTCTGTCCTCAGTCCCAAGCTCTTTTAAATATTTGTATTGTCGCTTTTGTTATAAAATATTCCCTTCCTAGATTATACTCTGAGTATGTAAAATCACGAATGTGAAGAAATGGTCCCAGAACATTTAATAATTCCCGTACCACATCCTGAAAGAATATATCTTGAACAAAGTACTTCAGTTAAACCTTTCCAAAACAGAAAATATGATCTACAGTTGGAATGAAAGTAGTGATGAATCCATCATAAACTTTCAGAATGTCAAATAAGAAAGCTCTAAACACTAAACAATTTAACTGAACAGAGGATAATTTGCGCTGAGTGTAATTTTGTCCAGCATCGTAAGGTGCTTTTTCTTCTTCTAAGTATCGTGCCCATTCATCATGTCTCTTGAGAACTTCTTGTTTTTTGTAGCTCTAATGACATTTTTTTCATTTTGCTATAACTCGTAATCCCTGTTTTCCTGGGCATGACGATAAACTACATCTGGTAGTATGGCCTCCGATCGGGAGCTTTTGAGGAGTGTGGAAATACCTCTTAATTGCTGTTATTCCCAGCTCCACTTTGACCAGGAGTGGTAGCACCTGTTAGGGCCCAGACTATGGAAAAAGAGTGAATCTCCAAACTAGGGTCAAAATATTAAAAGATAAAAATACATTAGAAGAATTGCACTCAATACATTTTCATATTAAAAAAAATTAAAAAATTACCCATAATACATTTAAAAAATTCCAAATCTCACAAGAAAATAAAATTCCGTCTTAAATGACCCATAAGGTGTTGATATGCCGTTACACAGACAAACCAAACCTAATCCTTGTCCTGCCAGCTTGTTAGGTAGGTTATGTGTTCATCTTGATTTTAGTATATCTTCTGTCCATCTTCATATCAGTATGTCCTGTGGATATCAAATTCGACAAGTCATTTTTTGTATTATGTGCCCTGAGAATTTTAACTGTTTCTTTCCGAATCTGATTTCTGATACTCAATATAAGTCTTCTTTTTTTCTTTTTTTTTTTTTTCTTTTTCGGTTTTCTCCAGAACTATCGTAAGATGCTATAAAAGGACATTATTGTGCTGAAAATGCAATTCACATTCGTAAATAGCCTCAGATCTGGATTCGGATATGGATGTCATGCTTGACATTCAACCTGTTAAATATGTCTAAACTATCACCTATATACAACGGTTTTCCCATGTCAAAGATTAAAAATGGTTTCAAGTGAATGAATCCTTTAAATTTTCAAACAGACAATCCCTTCATCAGATCCTACAGCCTTGCACCAGTCACAATCAAAGGGCGTTATCAAACACTAAAAAATACATAATTTCCGACACAATCAACAACAAAAAATGGAAAGAGAAAAAATTCATTCAAATGTTAAAATTCCACACTAAAGAAACTCCCATTAATAGCAGAAATTATGATAATATTGGACTTGAAAAATTACTTTAAAAAAACCTATTTTAAATTTCAACCGACAATAGCACGAACTTTCAGTGAACACTGAATATTTTCTTTACTGAAACAGCTAATTTCTACATTGCTAATAATATTAATAAATATAATGATCAATACTTATATGGGAAAATGAATCACTTCTTTGTCTTCTTTGTAACGCAGAAAATATGTCATTAATTGAAGGAAACAAAAGTGACCAAGCTGGAGATGGCCAATTCTCATTTTCCATTCTCGTTCAAGTTCAAAATCATTTACGAGGACCAGTAACTGATCATTAGTTTTCCACCCTACAACCTGTTTCCACATAGACGAAAAGTTGCTACCACCGCGTTAGTCTACCGCTATTTTCACGGCAGATGTTCAGGCGAACTAAATTCTTTGGTTCCACTCGTCCAGACCTTCACATCTAGGACACACCGCGCCACGAGTCTCCTCATCATTTTTTGCAATTCCATTATTAAAGAGTAAGATCCACTCAGACAGCTTTTTTTTCCTCAGGACTGTTTCCATCTGGAAGGCAGAAGAGATAATTGTTTGATCACAACTATCTTAATCTCTTCAAAGTAGGAATCAATCGTTTTCTAACCTATATATTCTGATAATATGCAACGTTTGCTTCTCCCCTATAGACCCTTACGACATCCCTATTTCAGTTATCTTTAATTTGAATGACACTTAGACATTGTATTTGGTATTAATTGAACAACAGTAATAAAAAAAAAAACGAAATATACTGAATGCAGAATATTCACGTTGGTAGCCTGTAATTTTTTTTTACTGAACTAAATGTATAAATATTAACAGTACTTAAGAACTAAGGAAAAATATCGCGACTGTTTTAAGAGAAAATAAATTAGCAATTGGTTACATTTTGTGTGATTTTATGACACTTGTAGTATAAGTGAGAGAACAAGTGAAAACATCTGGGTTAAATGGACAAAAAGAGAAAGCAGTTGCTTTTGCTTTATATATTCCTTCTCTCTCTCTCTCTCTCTCTCTCTCTCTCTCTCTCTCTTTTACTTTTACTTTTACTATTCAGTTTACAACTCTGCGTAAAGGAATGTAAAGATCAGACACCGTGAATTAGGCCAAATCGGTTTCCAGGTCAGCTTGACTCGGTTAAACATTTTCTCGTAAACAGGTCACTGCTGTACTGCAACGTTTCACACACAAACACAAATACACACGTATATCTGTACATACACAATTATACAAAGATATGAACACGCGCGTTAATTATACTCATATGTGTGTGTGCGTATAGGATGCGATTAATAAATTGCCATCTCGATTAAGCAGAAATGAAAATAACACTGATATCTCATTTTAAAAAATATATTGACGAAATTACACAAAATATCTTTGAATACTGAAGAGTAAATTTATTCAATAAAATCGCCATCATCTTCAACCAAGGCCGACTTCGGAATCTCCTGTATCTTTTCTGGACGGTCTCCTTCTTTAAGTTGATGATAATGCATGCCTTTAGTTCATCTCTGGTGTTCCAAAGAGTTTTGTTGGTCTCTTGCTTTAAAAAGAATAGATCTGACATATACGTGTATGTTTTTGTGTGTGTATGTGCGCGGGGTGGGGGTATATATGAGGAGTAATATAGAAGTAGATTTATTTAAAGGGTCCTAACAGAGACAATGGTTTTATTTTTTTTTTGGGGGCAAAGATGTATTTTATTTTATATAGCGGTAGTTATGCGTAGATCTTACTTCGTTTTTCGTAGGTTTTTGCCACAAATTATTTAGCCGCTGAACCGTCAATATCCAGTGTTTTTCGGTCTTTTTGTCTTCTTTCTCATTTTATTTCAGGGAAAAAATATATAGAGAGAAAGAGAGTGAAAGATAATAAAGAATATAAGGATTTTAAGGGAAAGCAAATGCTTTTGATTTAATTTGGATTATTTACTATTTGTACACATTTTTTTATATTTTATTTTATTGGACTCACAACAAAACCAAATTAAAATAAAAAAGGCACCCACGCGATAAAGAGAAATTACGATCATCGTACACCTTTAAAGAAGAATTCTTTCATCACAGTTTTATGAAAGTTATATTCTTCCGTGCTTTCATAGTGTTTTTTTTTTTCTGTCTTATATTTCTTTCTTTATTGTATTTTGTTAAAATAAAACACTGTAAAAAATACCAAAATTATTTTAAAATTTTGGGGAGACAAGGCACCTCGCCCGCGGCTGCTACGGCCCTGGTAAAAATATATATATATATATATATATATATATAAGACTAGCAGCATGGCCCGGCGTTGCCCGTGCTTGATTCAAAAATCGTAAGACTCATACAGCAATCGCTATCACTTTATTTAAAATATTTTTGCCCTCCCTTGCCTTTAAAGGAGTGCCCTTGCCGTGATGATGTTGCTACACGCCTTACTTCTTGCCTATCTCACACTGCGAATTTTTTCTAAGCTCTATACTAAACATTAAATCTGTTACGAAAAAAGAACTAAACAAAATGAACACAAAACGATCAGCTTTAAAAAAAAAGGACTCGTAACTGGAAAAACCGAATGAAAAAAGAATGTTAACAAGAAATACTTTTTCACGCCCAACCCAGTTCTGCGGATTCAGAATCAACGTTGAGTTTAAGCAAGCGAATGTCTTTTGAAGATAAATAAAAATTCTTTTCTCGTCAAAGTCCATCTTGCACATTTACAAATCTACCATTCGTCCATATATTGAATACTGTTGCCATATCTGGTCTTGCGCTCCTGCTATTAATCGCGAAGTTTTTTTTGGCAAAATTCAAAGAAGGATCTCTAATTTAATCGATCTTGACTTGGCATCTCGACTTCTGGCACTTCCTCACCGACGTGACGTGGCGTGGCTTCTCTTTGCATTTACAAATATTTTCATGGCAACTGCTCTGACGAGCTTTTCCCTCGTTGCTACATGAATTTAACCGTACAACTAGATTGGCATTTAGGTCCCATACTTTTACTGTTGAAATAATTAAATGTAACCTCCATTTCTACTCCAACAGTTTCTTTTCTCGTGCTTCCCCCACTTCCGTTTACTTCCTTCCCTGATAACTAAAATCTTCAAAAATCTAAATGCAACGTCAATCGACATCTTTTATCTTCTTGAATCCCGTTCATCTTTTCTTCCTTTCCCCAATCCCCCCTTCATCACTTCATGGCTTCATATCACTGATACATGATATCGTAAAACGTTGGGGGGGGAGGCTTCCTACATTTTGGATTTATTTGCGTTAATTTCAAATACGACGATACATTAAATGTACGATTTGCTTCACTTTATTTTAATTTTGTAGTCATTATTTATAATGGCCATAAATTTATTACCTGGTGATATCTTACGCGACTCAAATGCTCGGACGCGACAATTATATATATAAGTGTTAATATATATATTATATATATATATATATATATATATATATATATATATATATATATATATATATATATATATATATGCGTATTTAGACAGAACATCTTCATTTAAGTATGTTTCATTGAATAATATTGACATATTATGCCGCTTTACTTTTATAATAATCCTTTCTAGTTCTTTAATTAGCTTTTTCATGTTAAATTGAAATCCATCAAGGAGGGCGACATATTTTTTGTTAGCCGACCTCCTCCTGTGATCTTTGTGGTGGTGATTTTTGTAAACACATGCATACAGACTGACATGCATTTATAATGAAAGGAAAATCATGGAGGTAAAATATTTGGGGCTGTTATTAGTTGTTATAATTTGTTTCCTAGCATTAACAAAAAAAGTCATGAATTCGATCCAAAGATTTTAATTCACTAATGAAAGTATTTGGTTTGTTGGAGAAAAGGTTTGAGAAAATTTAATGAATTAAGTCATCATTTACCTGATGAGAACTTAAAATTTAACAGAGATCTGACTGGCAAGGAAAGAAGACACCCAGGCAGACATGGCCTGTTGGCAGAGACTTGTAAAGTTTTGAAAGAAAAAGTCTAAGACGACTTAATTGATCAGGGACGCAGCACGGAAAAATATATTGACGATAAAAGTTGTAGTTTCTTAAATGACAAGTACGATGCTAATATTCTCTCTCTCTCATTAAATACAAAGTAAACCGACACACACACATCCATATACACACAAGCATATATATATATATATATATATATATATATATATACACAGAGAGAGAGAGAGAGAGAGAAATAGCGAGAGAGAGAGAGAGAGACTTTTAAGATATGCTATATTTATGGGTAGAAAAAACTCAATATCAGTGATAAAGCGTATGTCAAGAAATGGGACACTGAGGTCAGCACCAGACCTGGAAATTGCGTTTAAGCATGAAACAGCTTGTTGCCGTATTTGGATTATTAATTTATCTTTTATTTTAGCTTACATTTATAGTTTATCTTTTATTTTTATTATATATATATATATATATATATATATATATATATATATATATATATATATATAAGCATTCGCTGGTTCCCAGACTTCATGAATTCAAGCGCCCTACGAGACTGGATCCAGCTCTCACCCTTTCACTGTCGAAACTTCTAAATGTAGCCGTCTCTTCTACTCCAATAGCTTCATGTCTCGCACCTCTCACCTGTGGAACTCCTTTCCCTATTCCAGTTTCCGTGAGAGCTATAATCTCCAACTATTCAAATGTAACGTCAATCGACATCTCCAGTTGCCTTGATCTATACATTATCCTTCTCCTCATCCTTTCCTCTGTCACTCCTATCTGATCTTGCTCCAAATCTTCCGTAACCCCTTGCGTCCTAGTGGCTTCCCGCTTTGCTTGGGGTGAAACGCTTATATATATATATATATATATATATATATATATATATAAACACACATAACATATATATATATATATATATATATATATATATATATATAGGTAACTATACTCGTTTCGAAAAACCCTCGAATTTTTTATTTGCCAATGATCAAATCAATCCCGAGGGAAAATAGGTTTTAAAAAAAGAAAGAGCTAGAAACACGAAGTCGAAAAAAATTGCACAGATACAGGTTCAAAGCCCAAAGAAAAAAAACCGACACAAGTAAACAACTAACTAAAAGGGCTCAATACAACCGTAGAGCAGACCTAGATAAACCTTAGTTGTATATTTCGGTTTATCTATCAATTTTCATATGAACATTACATTTTATGTTGCTTGTTGCAAAAATATAATTTATTTAAAATAAAATTAACTCGTCTAATAAAAAGTAATATGCATGTTTCATAAAAAATAATTTTTTATTTATAGAGCAAATGACCTTTATATAATAGATTTAAAATTCCTAAAATCAGTAAATGATTAATCCAGTTCAATAAAGTAACAAGAAAGAATATATTTCTCTCCATTGCTATAGATTTTCGAGCCAATGATTTTTCGCGCTCAATTTACAATATGCCTTACCAAACTAACGTTAGAAGATATAAATAAAATAATAAAAATGGTACATTCTCTTTCTATGAAAAAATGTTATTTATATTAATAATTTGAATCATTTGATAACGTCTTTCATTCAGCCAGTACATCGTATCTATGCTTTCTAATATGTGCTCTTATATGCATCTTTGCTGGATGTTCAATATGTATACAAACGTGCCTCGGTACGCATCTAATCTCTCTATCTCTCTCTCTCTCACGCACACACACAAACACACACGCACACTCCACACGCATACACATATGCATATATACAGCATTGTAGGGTGGATTTATTTTATTCATATTTAGCATTCAGTAAAAATAATATTCAGTTTTTGTTTCCTGAAGATCAGAGCCGCTAAAAACGCTATTAAATATAATTTACAAAAGAACTGCATCGCTAAACATAACCAATAATGCAACACAGTTTTGTTTGCAATTTATGAAATAAATAATTTTAAAAAACGTGTAAAATAGTAGAAAATAATAAATATTAAAACACATTTATTTTAATTTCAGATGGTAAAAGATTTAACAAAAGCGAGCATAACGTCTTTTTGTTTTTTTGTTTTTTGTTTTTTCATACGCCAACACCATTTTCTATACGGTTATGGCTGGCGATATTATCCAGTGGATACTTTGTCTTGAACTATACACCAGAAACGAGGATCAAAATACACGTTGAAATTTACTAAGGTCAACTTAATACGGAACAGTGTTTTAAGTTATTTACTAAAGTTAATTTCGTGTAGCACAAAGCTAGAGTAGCCTGGCGTAGAATGGGGACTGACGTCATTACACTACGTGACAAACTTGCAAACCAACTTCCGCCGAGTAGGGTTTTCATCTCTCAGTTGCGCCTGAATCCTCGGGCAAAGTGCAACTCAGTTGTGCCTCTGCCCGCGGACAGAGAGGCAGATGGGAAAAAGAAATACTGAGAGAAGAGCTGCCCGCGGCCGTACTTCCCTCATTGCATTAGAGAAAGGAAATGGTAGTCCTAACGATGCCAGCGCAAACGACGGTTGCGGGGGCATGACAATTTTTAGCCCCGTCCCGGGTGTACATGCTCGGCTTCCTCACATTAAACCCAACCCTATGTCACATCACGTCAGTGGGGAGACGGAGCAAATACTACTAGCTCACCGTTCATTTAAGAAAATGTGCACCCTAACGGAATGTGTCAACACGCTGAGTTTAAAGTGAAACTCCTTAATGTTCACTTAACCAGAGGTCAAAATGAGCCCAATTTTCTCAGCATTTTTCCTGTTGGAGATATCTCTAGTGCTAGTGATTGACCTTTACTCTCAGAAAGGTACGTCTGAGACTGGACTTCAGTTATGAATGTTGCATCCAAACCGAAAGGTAGAAAACTATCTAAGTAGATATGTTTAATGCTCAAATTTTCACTTTCTGTTTACTAATGTTTAACCAATACAACAATCAGGAACTATTAGGGGAAATATCAATGACAGTGCCTAACCCACAAAGCAGCAATTCGTGTGGGAAAGATCCGAGTTAAACTCCCTCCTTACAAGTGGAATACTGAGG
Source organism: Acanthosepion pharaonis (assembly GCA_903632075.3). Lineage (NCBI taxonomy): Eukaryota > Metazoa > Mollusca > Cephalopoda > Sepiida > Sepiidae > Acanthosepion > Acanthosepion pharaonis. Next base: position 508,301 of record CAHIKZ030003813.1, read on the forward strand.
AAAGTAAAGTATTTCGAGTTAGCATGGTGGACATCGGACTTACTACTCAGCTGTGATGTTCAATCAGACTACCTCGTTAAATATTATTCCATGCCGAGGCCCCAAGTATGGATTACCCTTTATAGATCGAAATCGCTACTTTGTAATAATGGTTAATGCCTTATACCAGAATTGACTTTATTCAGCAAATATCGAAAAGGAACATCCACGTGATCTGTCTGTTATTTTACTGTGTTTTTGTTCTTCATTTTATACTAATTAAAATTGGCTGCGAGGCATATTGATCATTGTCTAATACCTGGTGTATGATTCGTTGCATACGGAATAGTTTGGGAAGGTATTCTTTGCGCGTGTTTGTGGGTATGTGTGCGCATGCGCATTGCAACATTTTACACACGTATATCTTATAAAACCAGAACCTATTAGGAATTGTACAAATAAGGACACATTTCGTTAAGGTTTCTCATTAAGTATATAAGAAGTAAATTAATCAAGATGACAATCATTTTCAATTCACTCTCATGCTTATTTTCGATCTATTACTCCCTATCCATTTAAAGAAACTTGTGTACGTGTAGAGCAGTGTACATAATCGTACAAAAGTCATTTGATATCTTTTTATTGCTCCCAAACTCACCGTCTTATGATCAACAAGTTATTCTATAAACTCATGGAAGTGCATAACTGCAAAATACCCCGTTCTGGGTATGACGATAAACTACACCCAACAGCAAGATCTCTGAAACAGGAGGTTTTGAGGAGCGTAGAACCACCTCTTAATTGCTACTGTTCTCAGGTCCCCCACTTCCTGATCCGGGTTGGTAGAACCTGTCAGACTCCCGGCTATGGGCAATTAGTTAACCCTAAAAGTGGGGTTAATGATATGAAAGTGTAAAATAGGTTTTAGTACCAGCAATACATTTTTGTAAAAAAATATTACCAGCAATGAATTTTTGAAGAGGAAATTATTACCAGCAATACATTTTGTAAAAAGAATATTACCAGCAATACATTAAAAAAAATTTTTGCCAGTAATAAAAATTTTGTCGGCATTAAATAACCTATAGAGTGTGATATACCGTAAAACAAACCAAAACAAAACAAATAATAACTTAAAACTCTAAAACGATGCAAATTATTCAGTTATTTTTTTAAAATATCAAAAGCTCGATACTTCAGTTTCATCTTCTTATTCATATTTTCAAAAGAACGTCTACTAAAATCGGAATACCACAGACAGAGAAACAAAATATTTGAATAAGAAGGTGTCTAGTATTCCTCGACTCGACTCTATTGGCGACAACTTTTCTTTTTTTCTTTTTTTTTCTTTTTCATTTTTTACAGTGAGGCTTACTCTGTACAAGGTCAAGCGGCAACTTGATGCCGGGCTGGGATTCTAGGGATGAATTTCAGGGTTCCAGGGGTTACATTGGGGCCACAGATTGTTAAACTCAAAATGTTAACTTTCGAATTCCTTAAGGTGTCACAACCCGGAATGTGCATCTGTCCGTGCAACTGAATGATCACGTTGGGTTTTCTTTCCGCTAGCCCTTGTGTTTTTTTTTGTCACTACAAAAATAATCTATGTAAATATATACATACTAAAGGGAAAAGAAAGAAGATTTTCAATAATATATGCATATTATTTGGAATGCACCTTTTGATTAGGACAATGTTGAAAAGTGGGAAATAAAATCATGACTTATGTTGAAAAGGGAGCATCGGACAAAATAGTTTGAGAACTACTGATGTAGAGGGTTACATTAAGAGGCAATTTGTGAGGATAGGAGAGAAAAATAACGGTCAACCCTAGATTTAAACAAGTTAAGATTGTAATGATCGGAAAAACACCTATTGGTTCCTCATGGAAGTGATTAGCGGGAAGTTGTTCGAGTTGAACTTACTTCTCACCGATGAAATACGGAGGAAATGTGGGTGGTTTTATACAATGTAATTTGCATGCCGTGCCTTTTCCGGGAAGATTTGACCTGACGGAAGCAAGGAATTTAGTTCGTCTGAACATTTTCCGTGAAATTAGCGATAGAGCAGCGAGAAGCATGCCGCATCCCGCCTGTGGGAGAGAGGTTGAAGGGTGTATAATAATCCATCACCCACAAGGGCTCGGAGACGCTTTTAGACTCTATCAAAAGGAGAGTGATGTCTCAGCAGCCCCCGCCATTCCAAAGTTTATTAATTCGGAAAAGAAATTAAGGAAAGATTTGACACTTTTCTTTTTAATAAAAATGAACTTACCAGTTAGCTTACCAATTCTGAATTTGCTAGATGAGTGCCTGAATTACAGAATTGAAAATAGATCTGTATTTTCACAATTCGTTTGTTACAAGCGTATCGATACTTAAATCGATAGAAATGTCGTCTCACTGTTGATCAGATTTGTAATCGAACGGCAATTTCTCTGTTTAGTTTTCGGATAAGTAATAACTGGCAATAAAGAGATGGGAGATTTTGGATGGTAATAGCAATTTGATTAAGTTTTTGCTAATTTATTCTTATTTTTCAATCAAATTCCGACTGTTCCAATGCTCTAAAAAATATTTAAGCGTTACCTTTAAATATGTTATTCAGCGAAATCTAATGGGAACAGAGAGATGAAAAAAATCGAAATTCTATATAAAGATAAAAAAGGAGGATTATGTGGTCGCCTCATCGCATAGAATCAACCTCGACACTGCTTGAACGAGTAACGACTTCGACTGTCTCTTGATAAGTGATAAAGATCAGATCAATGGAAATTAGGTTATGACCAACAGTGGTGGCCGATCAAAACTGATTTATATATTATTTTTTTCTTACTTCTTTTTCCTTTCTATTTCATGCTTCAGTTGAACAGATTTTGACAAATAAGCTAAAAGCTTTTTGGAACTGGTCATCTTATTTGTCAACAAGCACATACAATCGGACGAACAGTTCAAAGTAATTACAAGCAGCTGCCACACTACAGGTATGCTAATTTCGGCGTCAGTGTCGCTTTAAATCTTGTTCTGAAAAAAGAAGCACAACTTATTCTGACAAATATTTTTTTCGTCTGGTGTTCAAAGCCCAAGCCTATGTATATACGCATTATATATATATATATATATATATATATATATATATATATATATATATATATATATATATAAAATACAGTGTATGTGTGTATGTGCATGTGTTTGACCACACAAATCCTCCGCTCCCACTGATGTGTGTGTGTGTATATATATATGTAAGTGTGTATATATGCATCTGTATATATACGTGTGTGTATATATGAGGATATATATGTGTGTATCTATGTATATGCGTGTATTTATATCTGTGTGTATATATGTATATGTGTATATTTGTATATGTGGTTATATGTATACGTGTACATATGTACATGTGTATATATATATGTGTATATATGTGTACGTGTGTATATAATTATGTATATACATATATATATATATGTGTGTGTATGTGTGTGTCTCTGTATGTATATCTGTTTGAAAGAGAGATTATATACATAGGTGCATGCATTACACCTATATGTGCGTATTTTAAATAAATATAACCGTGTACCAATATTATTGTCACTATATATGTCTGTATATATGTATATGTATGCTTGTATATGTGTATATGTGTGTATTATGTATATGTGTGTATAGATGCCTTTGTATATATATTTATGCGTATATATATATATGTATGTGTGTGTATGTATGTTGGTATATATGTGTATGTGTGCGTATATAAGTATGTATATGTGTGTGAAAGCGAGAGATCATATACATAGCTGCATATACACAAATGTTAAATGAATATAACTGTGTACGCAAACTGTTGTCATATATGTGCGTGTATCTCTGTGTGCCTGTGCCCGCTTCTCTGTGTGTATGTATTAGTGCTTTGAAGAAGAAAATGTGCCTTATTCTTATAAATATGTGATTAATGTAAGTAAAGTCTATTTCGCATATGTGAGCCAGATCGATTCCCTTCACCTTCATCCAGATGATGTGTTTGTACATCTTACAATTTATTGATTTATTCATTCTATTATACGGCATAACTCCATCATGCTTTCAACTACCAGCAAAATATTCGACATTAAGTCTTGATTTATTTCTACCATTCTAAATCCCACAGGCGTCACTGTAACATATTGTAGAAGGCCGCCGAAATAGGAAAGATGGTGGCCTAGTATTTATTATCTCAAAATATATATAAATATATATATATATATATATATATATATATATATATATATATATATATATATATCTTGCAATTACCTGGCAAATGTTTGTTAATGATGTAAACGTGCTAGAGAGGAGAGGCTGTGATAGTACTGAGTCCTTGATATTAAAACATCAACCTAGGTGGACGGGCCACCTCATCAGAATGGATGCCAGCTGTATTCCAAAGCAATTGTTTTATGTTGAGCTGCGAAATGCCGTCAAACATAAGATTCCTTTTAAGGACTGCATCAAGGACGCGCTGAAGAAATGCAACATTCCTTATGAGCACTGGGATAAATGAGCCTCTGATCGCAATAATTGGAATGAGGCTGCTTGGTCTGGAAGATGTCATTTTGAGGAGGAGAAGATGAGGAGACACGCAAGACTTAAAAGAGATGCGCGTAAAGGCGTCCCCATTGAACTTACCGAAGACAATCTGACGTGTACAGATTATGGTTGAGTGTATTTATCGATGGCTGGTCTAAAGAGTCACTTGAGAGCGCAGCGACGGAGGGTGGCAATTGACTATGAAGCCGTAGACGTCCAGCAACTGAACTGTGATATTTGCGGTAAGACATGCGGGTCCAGAAGCGGTTCCATGCGACATTTTAAATTGCTTGCCAATGTAAGACCCTCTGTTGCACCACTTAAGTGTCCTGATTGTACCAGAGTATGTAGATCCCTTGCTGGGCTAAAGAGTCACATTCGTTCATCACATCAGTAGATAGTCTCCCAAAAGATATGTAGTAATGGCCGTATTCGGACACGAGTTTGCAACCAGCACATAACACACACACACACACACACACACACACACATATATATATATATATATATATATATATATATATATATATATATATATAGGTAACTCTCGACGATCCGCTTAGGTGAAACCTGGGTAAGTTTGTCTAGCTCACTAGGTTTATCTATCTATCTATCTATCTATCTATCTATCTATCTATCTATCTATATATATATATATATATATATATATATATATATATATATATATATATATATATCATTGACACGATAATAAAAGCCATCAACTTTAGATTTAATACTAAGAATTTTGTAAAGAAATCGCGTGATGGTTCACGTCAGTTTCATTCGTAGCATCTACATCTTTCTCAATAGAAAAAACAGCAAATTCAGAAAGACGCGTGACGACGGTTGAAAACTGGTGATGACTGATGTGACTGAAAAATTCAGGAAGGATTTCTGCTCATTTCGTCAATCGCTACATTGGATATCCTTCTTTGAAAAGTACAATGACGTGACGCTCAAAATCAGTGAATTGTTTAGCTATACGAGAAGAGCAGAACGAAAGACGAATGTTGTCTAAAAATAACCTTTAAATACTGAGTCACAAGGTCGATCAGCAAGTCATCAATCATAAAAGAACCAATCAGATTTAAGTGATTATGCAATGATGAATGATTGTTCAAGGTCATAAATATTCAAGAATTTTTTTCAAAATTATTCAAGGTTAATTATTCCTGATAGATAAAACAGTGATAATAACTTTTCCGCTTTTTGACTGGGCACCCTGTATATTGCTTCTAAAAGAATTTATTTAAGTCGGATTTTCTTTAGGTGAGGAATATCATTCTCCATTTCTACATTCGGCCCAGATTCCTCTTTGTTCTTATATTCACAGAGTTTTAGTTGTTGTATCATACAAACAACTTCATGTGTCTGTCGTAGTCCGTAACCTTTTCTAAATTTTGAACCGAACACTTTATTCAGTTCACAGGAGTAGATTATTCACTTTTATTAAATAGTTCATATCATTTTAATCAACGCCTCTCTTCTATTGGTTTTCTTCGACTGAAAATGAGTATGTGACATTTCACTATTACCCTAGCAAGGGACTGAATTGACAACTGCCAGAAAAGCGGATAGTTTATTCTTTAACGTTTTTAGTGTCCCTTTGAAAATCCAGTGGCAAATGTTTCGAGGCTTAAATCTAATGTCTGCAGGCAATTTTCTTTCCTTTAACGTTTATTCCATAATCAAAATCTCACAGATAGTATTAATTCCTATACTCGATCTACAGATGCGATTGTCAGATGCAGATTATTTTCCTGTGTTTCTCTCTGTTTATTATTATTACGTGTGATGTCTGCATGCTTAACTCTATACGTAATCATCCATGCCTTATTTCAATATCCTTTCCCTGGTCTACAGCCGTATATATTCCTTCTCGCAAATAAATGGTGACAAATCTCACAGTTGTATTCATTTCCATAACTCTATACTTTCAATTAACTTTCATGTTCTTTTCAAATATTTTTGGTTCGAGAAAGTTATTAAGTGGTACAGCATACCCTCCAAGCATAGAAAACTACTCATGGGGACTGAATAAATATTTTGATTCAAAATTCCAAGAAATTACAGTAAAAAAACGTGAAGAAAACTGGAGAGTTCAAAGACCGAATAGTTATTAGTATAATAAACGAGGATGAGTTTAGGCAAATACTAAGTATTTAGTTATTTGATATCGGTTTAAAAATCATTGTTAAAACATCGTACACACGTGTATACACACATACAAACAAACGCAGACAGATAGGTAGATAGACAAATAAAACGAAAGCTTGCCTGTGTCTTATTCTGCTCAGAATACCACAGTTGACGGGCCTCCATGAATCCAGTACTCGACAGAACAAAAATACGGAAGCAGTTCAATCTGAATGTTGCTGCCTAGAATATCCACACACTCCTGGCAGAGACGATTCCTGACGTCTCGAAAGAAGGATATTTCTGGTTGCGAAGGAACTAGACAGATTCCGTATCGACACACCAGCCATCAGGAGATAGGTTTTGCCGGTAACAGAGAGCTTAAAGAAAGAATACAGGAGAATCTTCCGATAAGAAGAGAGAAGAAGCTGGAGTTTGCTACGCTAGGACGAAAATGTCATCCTTCTTTATGTCTCCCAGTGTGTGAAAAACGCAAGAACTCGTTGGTCTACGTATGACCCTTACTGGGTAGGAGATCTCTGGTTTCTATGATGAACAATGTGAACATTATCGAAAATTCTTAAGGGTCACAACTTAAGCGATGGGTTAAATAAGACGGAAATCTGGGTTCTCTAGCCTTGAATCCAAACCATGAGGAGTCAATGGTACACTACCGGATTGTAATTCCCAAGAAGTTCACAGGTAATAAAAGGAAGAAATATGTAGTAAGCCATGATTTAAGAATAATTACTGAATTCACAAGATGTCATCATAATACATAAATGTGCCTAATGAAGTAGTATGATGTCTGCGTAATATATATTTGTGTGTGTGCGTGTAATAAAAGGTGGTTGTAAGGTATTGTATATTTATTTTTAAACGTGTTTAATATCAAGGATATAATTTATGTAGATATAACAATAGTGGGGTCAACACAAAAGCTGTCACAGTCTACGTCATACTGGATGACCTGAAGATTGCGTTCAAGCAATGAGTAAAGTTTCACCGTTTGTTTCTGGTCCTAGTGTGTCCATTTATATATATATATATATATATATATATATATATATAAATGGACACACGTGTGTGTGTGTGTGCGCGTGTGTGTGTGTGTGTGTGCATGTCTCTGTATATATATATATATATATATATATTTATATATATGAACTTCAATCCATATTTGATCCCAACTCATATATATATATATATATATATATATATGTGTGTGTGTGTGTGTGTGTGTGTGTGTGTGTGTGTGTGTAACGCTGACATCACATTTTAATAGATATATTTACCAAAATTAAACAAAAATACTTCGAAATACTAAAGATTAAATTGGCTTCAACCACGGCCTTCTGACAATATCGAAATCTTTTGCAACTCTTCTGAATGGTCTCCTTTTTTACGTTGGTGAATGCTGCCATAATCCTTGCCTTTAGTTCATCTTTGGTGTTACAAGGAGTTTTATTGATCTCTCGCTCAACTGTGCCCCGCACAATAATCAAGGAGGTTGAAGTCTTGGGAGTTAGGTGGCCAGATGTAAAGGGTGATGTGGTCGCAGATATTTTCTGACAGCCATGAGAGTACCTCCTGTTTTTGAGGCATGATACCGAGTCCTGATGTCAGACATAAGGTCTTCTTGACCCAGTGCCGCACTACCTCCTCACGGCATTGATATAGGTCTCCGTCTTGTGTCTTAAGCCCATTGGAAAGATGAATGGCGGCATAACGTCGTCATCACTAAGGATCACGATAAAGACCTTCGAGCTCACCATTACACTCATTAAACCTTTTTCCTAATCCTCTGCACTGTTGTCAGATTGATACCCAAACACTCCGAAATATTCGAATTGTTGATTCCTGCGCGAATTCCTATTGGAGTGAATTGTGTCATAGTGCTCATTTTCTCATAGACAGTGCCCAATGGAAACAAAATGACGCTTATACTTAGAATTTCTAGGGCATCAAACGAGGAAACAGGGCTTAGAAAATTTAACCCTCACAGGATATATTGAAACCAAGATATACAGACGCAAACAGCGGGTAACTTAGGTACCGAACTTATACAAATGGATGGTAGAACAGGGATTGGGAAAGATAGTATAAAGACAAAACTTACTAAGAGCTACAAAGGATCGGAAGTTGTGGAGAGACATGAACATACACATTTTGAAGGGACATGGAACTTATCACACTTTATAGCCTTCTAAGAACTTATTACAGAAGAGTTGTTATTACTTCAAATGTTTTATTTATCAGAGCTGTATAAGATTATACGTATGCTGTACTCGTTATCACCTTGATATGCATTTTTTTTTTTAATTTCGTTAGAATTTACTTTTAATGGCTAGAAAAATAAATACTTAAATATTAAAAATACTGAAATAAATAAAACTTGAAAATTGTGAATATTCGAAACAGGACAGTCAGTAAAAAAATACAATTTATAATCATAATTTTAATCCACACTTTTACACAGTTCTTTTTACTTCCTCTTGTACTTTTTTTTTTTTTTTTTTACTTCATTCGCTGGAAGATTCGTGTAAAATAGAATTAACATTTTATCTAATCTATCGCTTCCAATTTTCTGCCCAATTTAATGTCTTTTCAAATATTTTACCAGTTGCTATTCTTGTTTTTAATCTTTTCGGAGAATTTATAACGTAATAATACGTTTCTGCTACCAAATTGAAGGAGAGAAAATTTCTCATTAAACTCATGCTACCGTACTCATGTTCATATATATATACACACATAACACAATATGCATCCAGACATAGACTCACACACACAACACACACACACACACACACACACACACACATATATATATATATATATATATATATATATATATATATATATATATATATATGCGAGATGTGTTGAAAACGACTGAGAAGGTGTGGTGGTTGAGATGTTTATATAATTTCTTATGTGTTTGTATTTCTTTTCTTTTCAGGACATAAATTATATAAAAATTCTCCGAGTGTTTTCCATGCGCTTTCGGCGATGCTATTATCATGGAAGATTTTTATTTTACTTTTGACTGAATGTAAGCATTGTTTTATGTATGTATCTAGAGTTATAGGAATGTTTTACTTTCCAAACACGGTCAGCACATTGTAGCCGTGTTCATAGTTGACATTCTTGAGTGTTGGCTTTTTTTATTAATATTATCATTTTAGGCTTTTGCACATGTGGATGATACTATCACATTTGTATTATTAACGAGTATGTTACGGATAGAGTTTTTTAGGTCTCCATGTGTACATCAATTAGCTCTCATTTAAATACACATATTTAATCACATGGGATATTATATAAAAAAAAAAAAACTCAACCGCCACCCCTTGAATTTATAACGTAATAATACGTTTCTGCTACCAAATTGAAGGAGAGAAAATTTCTCATTAAACTCATGCTACCGTACTCATGTTCATATATATACACACACATAACACAATATGCATCCAGACATAGACTCACACATAAACACACACACACACACACACACACACACATATATATATATATATATATATATATATATATATATATATATATATATATATATCCGAGATATGTTGAAAAACGACTGAGAAGGTGTGGTGGTTGAGATGTTTATATAATTTCTTATGTGTTTGTATTTCTTTTCTTTTCAGGACATAAATTATATAAAAATTCTCCGAGTGTTTTCCATGCGCTTTCGGCGATGCTATTATCATGGAAGATTTTTATTTTACTTTTGATTCTAGTTATATATATATATATATATATATATATATATATATATATATATATATATATATATATATATATATATATATAGGAAACCTTAAAGTTGTCGGTTTGTTCCTTAATAATAATTTATGTATGCGCGGGAGAGTGTGCAATCGCGAACGACCGTATGTTGCGTTTTATTTGTAGAGGTGTGAGTCGTTTGAGAAATAGAAAAATGATATGGTAAATTTTACTGGCTTCGTGAAATTATTTTGATCTTTGGATCTTTCTTGTGAATGATCATATTGGTTTTAGCCAGTCTGGCTGAAGCACTCTCGGCTGTATGTTAACATGAATCACAGCATTTACAATTTGAAATCTAGTATAACTATTAATGTTACCTTCGCGCTTATACAGATCTATTCTTTGATTTTATTGCATTTCATAGATTAAAAAACATTTAAAGTTCTCAATCAAAATTGAAAACTCGTTTATTTTTCTTTATAGTTTCACTCCCTTTTTATTTTATTTTCACGCAGAATATTGTCTTGACGTAGAATGCAAAAATATTATTTGCAAACACATTCTTTGGGTGAAGAAAATAATATCAGGGTTCGGGGAACATTTCACTCATCGTAATATTATGCTTCGTTGAGCATGATCAGCCATGTTTATTCCTAAAAATTATTATTTGTTTTATTTCAGTAGACGCAGCAGGAATGACCGTTATTCTAACGGCTATTTTTTTTTTTTTTCATTTTTTTTTATATGCTTATATTTTGAACAACGTTTGCGGGCTGTTTTATCATTCATTCGCTTATTAATTTATTCTTAAGAAAATAGCTCTCACTAATTTCCCCAGTGAATTCTTAGTTCATTATTCGCATGAGATGCGCGCAAATATTACTCGTTTGAAATGATTGAAGATTTAAGAGCTGAAAATATACATGAGGACACGTAAATGATTGGAAAAATGAAAACGGAGAGAAAGATGAAATTGGAGATTTTGTAAGTTTATATTTATTTAGCTATATTTTTTTTCTACCTTCAATCTTTGGTTTTCATATCCACTTTTTTATTATTCTAGTTATTGATAAAATAAAGCAAGTAATCATATACCGTGTATTTCCTGTCCATATGTTGCTAAATAACAATATGAAGAAGTTTAGATAAATTGGAATTGAAATTGAATTGAATTGCATTGAAAGTATCCCGATCCTAACGCCGTTGCCGTCTACGAGAATACTGATAAAGTTATTGAAGATCTGAGTGACAGAACAGCTAGAAAACTAGCGAGGATTTATTAGGTACTGCTACTTGATGAATAGTGGACGTCCGCCTCGTGTACCTGTTATGGGATTAATAATGCGAGGCTGATTGCAGCATTCAAATTCAAGCTGAAGTTTTTTGCATTCACTTTCATACAACAACATTTGGAATGATAAAAAATCATCCTTTCGTCCACCCCACCCGCCAATTAAGCGTTAATAACAGAGTAGACTGGGTTCTATAGGTTTACTTAACATCTAGTCTTGATGAAGGACAACTGTGAATTCAAAACTAAGTTCCAGGCTCACAACAAGACAAGAACTCTGTCTTTGGGACGAAGGTGACAAGTTCTCCATCTCCGGACGGGGGATGTCTTAGTCGGGGTTATAGAGACTTGGCTGAGAAAAACAAACAAGTAATGTACCTCAAACCGCTTTTGCGTTGACTGGATTAATTTTGATCAATGGCCCGTTGGAAACACCCGGCTTCTTCATATTAAACTTGACTTTGTGTCGTATCTTGTCTCATGGGGAAACTTGTAAATACTAGTTATATCGGAGCCAGTCACAGGCTCGCGATAAAACAAGACCCCTGTCTTTGCGTAGAGAATGGCACAGTCGGGGCTCTATCTTCAGATATACACTCGATTGAGTAAAAAAGACAAAATGTAACTGAGCAAGCTTTTATGGGGGCTGGGTAAACTTTGACCATTGGCCCTGATGGAAACGCACGGGTCCTCTACAATCATTCTGAACTTGTGTCACAACTCATCTTAGTGGTGGGATTGAGTAGATATCAGTCGTACTGAATCAGTCTTCATACTAACTATACAGACGTACGGTAATAGCCTAAGCATTGCGTATGGAGAATACTTAACGAATTATGTTATACCAAGTACGAATGTGTGTTATAACGATAACTTTACTATAATAACTTATAACAGGTCATTTAATACCGAAATTTAATTTTCTTGGGAGCATTAGTAATTTCTTTTACAAAAATGCATTGCTGGTAATTGTTATACTATGAAAATATATCAGTGGTATTTTTACTATAAAAATGATTATATTTTCACAGCAGTGGCCGCAGATTACAGGGGAGGCTATTTTCCCATAGCTGGGACCCTAACAGATGCTACCACCGCGGGTCAGGGTAAACCTGGGAACAAGAGCAATTAAGAGGGGATTCCATGCTCTTCAAACCCTCCCAATGAGAGGCCTTGCTGCCAGATGTTGTTTCTCGTCATACTCAGAACAGTCATTTAAATTGTATTCAGTTACATACTCATCACGAATTTTTGGCACTAGGTTAGCAAAAATGACGCATCATGTTACAGTTGATATTGCTAGAGGTAACTGTAAGTTCTACGCTAATTGTTTCTTCTTCCGCACTTCTCGCTTGTGGAAGTATCTCCAATTTCTTGTATTCCCGTCAACTTTGATCTACAAAAATTTAAATTCAGTGTCATTCATTATATTCGTTCTTCTATTCCTATTGTTTTATTCTTCTCTGTTCTTAATAGTGTTCTTTTTCTCATATAATCTCACACTGAGTAGTCCTTTGCATCTCAGTGGATTTATTTCCTTGGGGTGAAATGTGTATTTTCGCAGTAAATGTTATTTAAGGTAAATATTATCAAAGACAATGTGCCAATCCATTTTACTGATCAACTTTTTCAAATTACGAATAATCCTTCTCAGGCAAGTAGGAAATTTCATCAGAAATCGTTCAAGTTGGAAATACAAAAATATTCTCCTTTCGAATTTCTTAAATTGGTTAGATAGAGATGAATGGTGAGTTTCGAAGAATTCGTGAGTGTTGTGACGTGGCCAAAATGTTGTGACATAATTGAGGTGATTTTGTTTTTTTTATTTTATTTCTATATACATATGACTATGTGGGCTCTTAAGTTAAATATATATATATATATATATATATATATATATATATATATATATATATATATATATATATATATATATATATATATATATATATATATATATATATATATATATATATATATATATATATATTCATTCTGACCAGAAACCTTATTTTAGTGTATGCAAATGATTGACTAGAGAACCGTAAATATGGTGTTATGGTGTCCAGGACAAGGGAATGTAGGTTCGATACCTGCCCAGGGTACATTTCAGTGTCTAAGCCTTTGGACATCAACTTCATTGTTTGTAAAATTGGCGATGTTTATTCAAACTGATGTATTTCCTAAAAACAACCACTATAATAATAATAATAATAATAATATTAATAATAATAATGACATGCCAATTTAAATTTCAAACAGCCACCATACCTGTTATTATCATAAAAGACAATAAATTCAGGAAGTTATTGGCACAGCAGTACCATCTGAGCGAAACACCTCAATTAAAATTATCGAGAAATTGTCTAAATACAAAGACCTGGAGATCGAGATTAACAGTGCGTGATGAATGAAGACTGAGACTGTACCAATAGTAATATGGGTTTCGGAAGAAAAAGAATGGACAATTTTAATAATAGTGTCCTAGGTATTATCAGAGTACAAGTTGCCCCGAACATCGCCCTACTAGAAACATCACATATACTAAGAAAAGTGCTGTCAGTTAAATACCAGTTCATTTACAGGGCCTAAAGACCATAGTTTGAACCCGGCTCTGCAAGACAAGAAACATAACATACAAATAATAATAATAATAATAATAATAATAATAATAATAATAATAATGTTTGCGCGTGTGTAAGCTCGTGCCACATAAAATCTGACCGAAATGTAAAAATATTTTCATTAAAAATTATTTTTATAATGAATATATTCATGTGGGTATTTCTGATTCAATATTCACACACATTCACACATATATCTAAGTAAGTATGTCTATTAGTTTGTTCATGCGTTATATATATATATATATATATATATATATATATATATATATATATATATATATATATATATATATATATATATATATATATTTTGTGTGTGTGTGTTTGTGTGTGTTTATGTATGTATTTGAGAATTTGCCTTTTGTACTGTTATGTATTCGACTATTTTTGTGTGCGTAAATGGTTTTCTATTTCTGTGAAAGTATCTGTATTTTTTTCTTTCCTGGAAATAAATATATTGGCGTTCAAGAATATGTGCATCTAAAACTCATTTTCTTGTAAATGTGAAGGTGCACTATATCTGTGTCTGGCCGCCGATGATGCGTGTTGTAATGACACACTGTTCTGGATGAATGTCCACCATTTTTGGCGTTTAGAGCGACATTCACGCTGAATAACGGGCGAAGATGGACGTCCCAGGTTAGAGGTTGGAGGCCATCAGGTCGACGAACAGGCATGCGACAATCAATCTTCGACGCTTGAGGAATAGGAAGTCTTCTTTCGACCGCATATTCGCCTTCCAAACATTCCAGTCGTCACTAGGGCTGATCCAGTCCCGTGACGAGATGCGCTTCTAAAGAAAGGAACGGCGGGAAAAATGAAAAAAAGGCTGTGGGGAAAATATTTTGGCACAAGGGAGATTAGTGTTGGGTACTGAGACGTGTGATGGGCAGAGGAAGGGAAATAATGCGGAAGATGAATGGGAAGGAAGGGTGAACGGAGTCGAAAGTGGGGAAGAAACGAACATACTTAAAATAAAGGGTGAGCGGCAGAAAAACGCTAGTATTGATGGCTAAAGAGAAAAGATGTCGGAGACGCTGAATGAAAAAAAAAATGTCAGGAAAAAGTGGACGAATGAAGAGAATAAAGAAAAGAAAGAAAGTTGCCCCGATATGTAATTAATAAGAACATGAAACAAGGGTGAGGATAAACAAAAAGAGATTTACTGGAAATATGAGAAAGACAAACGATAGATCTACAAAATAGACAACTAATAAAAATATATATATATATCTGGGAAGTGTTCTAACAGAGGACGGAAACTGCGACACTGAGATCCGGAAAAGTGTTGAGATTATATCCAAAAGCTAAGCAGAGTATTAAGAAACAGAAAAATTTCGTTAGAAACAAAGAAGATAGTATTGAACTGTTACGTGATTTCTATTCTACTGCATAACAACGAATACTGGACAATCTCCTCAAAGATGTAGAAGCAACAGAAATTCGGTTCTACAGAAAGATGCTGCGGTTACCATAGACCGAACATATGAGCAACAACGAAGCTTTGGAGAAAATGGAAACAAAAAAGAAACTCATACTTAGCATCAGGAAGAGACAGTTGAAATGTTAGTGAGAGAACATAATAAGAAGGGAGGGGTCTTAAAAAATCTAATATTCATAGGACAGACAGAGGAAAGCAGTGCGTTACATACTTAATGGGCTTAAGTAAATGGATGCTTTGGAAAAATTGACATAAAATTCATTAAGAGCTACCAGTGACAGGAAGATGTGGAGGACTATGATCGCTTACGTCCTAAACGGAGGCGACTATAATATAAAGAAGACAAATTTACGTAACATTAATAAAGAAAATTGAGAGGAGTAGGATATGGTACAAGATGAAAATAAAGAAAATTGATGAGGAAGTAAAAGTAGAAAAAAGTGTAAAGAAAAATTAATGGGAATTAGGGTTTAAATGACTTGAAAATGAAAAGGTGAAAGGAAAAGATCATTTCAGATGGGTACATGATCGTACAGAGGACATTTGAATAAAGAAAGTTACTCCTTTTTAATAATAATCCAAAACAAGGGTGTTATAAATATTTAAGGTCATTTCAGACAAGGCATCCGGGAATAGTAAATGCTGCTTTTTCAGAGATAGAAACGAGAACGCGTTAATAAAATTCTGCACAAATGCAACAAAATGAAAAGTTTTATAGAATTCGAGAAACATAAATTAAGAAGCGAATGCGATGATACTTGGTAGGTGTCTTGTAAAAGGCATGAACTCGTTAAGATTTAGATTAGATAAAAACAATTACAATTAGGTTGTCATATTCATTCGTATATATATATGAAATGGACAAAGTCCGACAATTATTTTAAGACATTTTTATAGATACAATTATTTAAGTAAATTCTCTGTTTTATAATAAACAGTATTAAGCAGTATTAAACAACATTTACCGGCCTGAATGTCCGAGAAATTTTCATAGAAAATTTTCGTCCTCCGACAAGATTCGAACGTGTATCCTATACGGAACCGTCATATAGCCTGACGTGCCTTAACCGTTTCGGCTACAGGGGAGCGTTCGGTTAGCAAGGTCAATTTTACTGTCTTTAAACTGTAATCTTCCATGAATCTTTCACGCACATTCATATCTGCTCATGGCGTATCAAATGTAAACATTCAGGCCGATAAATTTTGTTTAATACTGTTTATTATAAAACAGAGCATTTACTTAAATATTTGTATCTATAAAAAGAATAAAACATAAAATGTCTTAATATGTATATATATATATATATATATATATATATATATATATATATATATATTTATATATATGCATGCATCATCATCACAACCACCATTATCATCATATCAAGAATACGTGCAAACGTTCCTAGCATTTTAAGCTCTATTGCACATGTGTGTGTGTGTGTGTGTGTGTGTGTGTGTGTGTGTGTGTGTGTGTGTGTGTGTGTGTGTGGTGTCTGTGTGTGTGACAAAATTTTGTCTTCTACGCCCGCGCTAGTGGTAACCATTTGAGATCAGTTAAAATATTCGGAAACTGATTTCCAACGTAAGCATTCCCTCCCAAATTGGCAATAAATTAAGCCTTTTCTGTCCCCTTGAACTGGAGTCGGACAAAAACTGAACCTAGGAAATAACACTATATAACAAATAAGAAATAACACAGGAAGTGACTCCTTTGTTTGCGCCTATGTATATCCGTGTCTATGTGCGTTATACGCATCTATATATTACTTGAAGTGAAGATGAGACCAAAAACCGCTGTCTTTTTTTTCTGTAATTAGGTTGCTGGCGTAGGTTTTCTCGAGACTGTTAAAAATGTAATAAAAGATACATCATTTGCATGACTAATTACATAGATTCATCGACCAACGTTTCCTTCCAGCCAACGTTTTTCAAGAAGTTGACAACTGCGTTGTGTAAAAATGGCGGTTATGGTTAGGAGTGGCGATTTACTGCTGGTAAGGGTGATAGAAGAAACAAAGTGGATAAAACATTGGCATTAATAGTGAAAATAACCATGGAACCATTTTGAATAGCATTTAGAATAATCTTGGCTATGGCACTTAGAGGAAACGGGCGTAATAATGATAATTATGATAATAATGATAATTATGTTTATGATGGATATTCTTAGATTGAATATCAGTATAATTAACAGTTGTTTTTTTTTCAGTATGGAGTTTGTTGTGATGAGTTAACTTGTATCAGTGTTATTTACAATTCCCTTACTATGTCTGATAAAGAGATATCGTTCTTTCCATATACAAATTAAGCTTTGTTGTGGTAGGATCCACTTAATTTGTATAATGGAGTACCGACCATATAAATATGGTTGGTACCGGGAAGACGAGGGAAGGAATCAAGAGATTCAATCCGGAGACTCTGTCCGACTGCGACTAAGTCAACACATTCTCCAGGAACGGTCTTCCCAAGAATATACAACAGACTATATGTAAATATTGTGTACACTTTCTTGTTTCAATACATTTTGTTCTACGTACATTTTGTGTGGTATTATTATTCCATGCTTAGTCAAGTTTCAACAAGCTTATTACTACATTTTTCGGAAAAGTAGTTCTAAAGATTCTTCTATACATTGTTGTTTACGGGATTTCTTGGTTTCCTTTTCTCTCCTGAGTTACCCGTCTCCAGAATTCTTGATGTGGCTCTTTCTAATGAAGTGCTCGATCTCATACATCCTACATTGTACTGACTATAATTTTGATTTAAAAAATGCTACTTTAATTAAAAAGAGAAATGCAATTTACTAAAGTGAATGTGTATAGAAAGTGCTTTGATCGCTAGATCATCCACAGTAAATTTACATCCAGGTTCATACAAAATTTCGCCTATCATGGCAGATCTTCTATTAACACAATGTGGAATACTTAATAACAAAAACGATAAAATCATAAAGACGAAGAAACTAAATGAAATCGGCTAGACTAGACGATGACCGACTGAAACGTTCATAAGCTGATTATGAAGGAGGGATGCTAGTGCTGTGATATCTTGCATGCATTAATTACAACTCTTCTTATTAATAACTGCAGTGTTTATTACCGTGTAAACTGGCATCTAACAGTCCAAAACCACTGTTCATCTTGTTGGTCAAAAGGTAATTAACAACAGATATGACGTTATCAGTACGATACTGTTTCCCAGTGTTTTTCATGTTGGGAAACAGATGAGCCATGTGAATAAGGAAAGTTATTAACCATTTCAAAGAATCATTTATACACAACAGCCATTGAAACCAGGGACCTGTGTACTTGAGCATTGTCCTGTTGAAACATGACCACTTTCCTCAATTTTCCTGGGCGTCTTATTTCGGACAGTCTCAACAAGTTGCCATAGTACTCTCCATTTATTTGTGCTCCTTTGGAAGATAAACAATAAACATAATGGCTTTTGCATCCCTTAAATACTGAGGCCATCAACTTCTCTGCAGAGGAAATGGCATTAGCCTCTTTTGGAGCATGGGTTATCTCTTGTTCTTGGTCCAAGTGATGAACCCAGCACTCATACGGACTTAGAAAAAGTTCAAGAAAACCAGCTGAATCTGCCACAAACAAGACCAAACGCCCATGAGAACGCGAAATGGATCTTGTTACAATCCTACAGCACACAGGTCCTTGTTTTTAATGGCTGCTGTGTGTGATTGTGATCCAAACAATGCAACACCGATGGAAGAAGTATGTCAAATGCAACAGGACTGTTTGAAAAATAAATTTCGTTTATTTAATTTCCATGAGAGTTGGTTGGTCTATGAACATTTCAACCGACACTCATAATGATTAGTATGCAAATTCCCATGTACAGTGGTGTGGAAACTTTAATAAGGTATAATGGTTAGAAATCTTTTCTCGCAAGATCAATTACGATTGGAAAATGGGTTCGAGCCTCATTGGGAACACCATACATTCGGTTTGGTGCCACATCTAAGCTACGCATAGAAAACCATATGTACACTGATGTCTTATACCGTGCTTCAGGTAAATTCTAAAAGTTTTGTTTGTAGCAATGGTGGTGTTGATGTTGTCGCCTGTGGCAGAGCATTGATAGCGTTGACGGGATCCGAAACGGGATCTGAAATATATGGTTACTGCTACATAATTTTTGCATTGTGAACAGAGTTTGCAGAGATGCACATGGCCGTAAATAAAACTGAGATAAGTTTTGTTTCGATTGATGCATCTAATCTGTTTCACATTTGAAAGCAACAAATGTGTTTTAATATCCGATTCTCCTGGCCCTCTTTCCTCATTATGTGTCCCGGAAACTTCAGCTGCCTCTTCCTTATGTTAAGTATAACCCTCCTCCTTTTTTGCATCCTCTCTAAAACCACATCGTTGCTATCATGCTCGGTTCATGATATCCTTCTTAAAACAATATTTTATCACACACACACAGAGAAAGAGAGAGAGAGAGAGAAAGAAAGAAAGAAAGACACACACAAACACACACACACACACACACACACACATATATATATATATATATATATATATATATATATATATATATATATGTATAGGCAAATGAATGACAAATTTCTGTGTAACATGTTTCGTTGTAGAGAAGGACTTCATTGGACTAAAGTAATGTTTTTGTTGATGGAATGTCCATGTTGGGTTGTGATGTGGGCCCAAAGTCAGAACCACGGAAGGAAAACACGGAACACGGATTAGAGGTCATAAAGATATATTAAACAAAAAGGTTACAAAGATAGTGTAAGTGTAAGCGGAGCTTACTATCTGCTAGTGTCCAATATTGGTAGTCGTACGCGGCTGATACTACGGTATTAGAATACTCTCTCTCTCTCTCTCTTTCCTCCTCTTCTCTTAGAGTGTTATATGACATACTTTATATAGTCCTGGAAGAGTCCATGTTGTAGGTATGTTACGGTCTCACAACAGGTTGGATGGGCGCAAGTGTCCGTTTTAATTGTGCACCGATAAGAAACGGTGAAGATATTGGAGCGCTGAAATTTATTTTTTTTAATTTAAATATATACTTCCATCAACAAAAATATTACTTTTGTTCGATAGTCGGTTTGACGCTAAACGCAGTCGATATGCTTAACGATTGCATTTAGTTATAAAATAGACTGTCGCCTCTAGGTTTGACTTCAATGTCTACTTTTATGTTTACATACGTTCTCTCTCTGTTACTGCGTACTTTAATCCTTAAATCTCGAACAGATTGAACCCGATACTAAATCTGATCAGTTCGATATCGTCAAATTGGCGGCTGAGCTCAAACACGACACACCGTCTGTTGTTAACTGGGGTAAATAATGACTTGTTAATTTTAACGCCTCTGAAATAAAACTGTTCTCTATTAATCATCTGAGAGACCCTTTTCTATCTTCATTCAATATGGCTGATGCTAAAGTCCAGAAAAGTGATTCCTTACACTTTTTCGGGTTAACATTCTCTGCTGACATGATTGGAAAGACTACATTGAATCTATTGCTACGACAACTGCTAAAAAAGTTGCTTCACTCTTTCATGCTAGATATTTTTTTCTCTTCAGAATCTATATTACATGTGTACAAGACTACCATTCATCCATACACAGAATATTACTGCCACATATTGTTCAGTACTCCTGCTATTTATTTAGAAATTCTTCATAGAATCCAAAAAAGAATCAGCAATATTATTGGCCCAGACCCCAACCGTATCAGCTTCAGTCATTTTTCCAACGCCGTAAAGATGCTTCCCTGTTCTTTTTCTGCAAATTCTTCGGATGAGGTCTTCGCTATGATACATTATGAATTTAAATGCAGTACTACATTGTCAAGAGGGTCAGATCAATTTACAGTTGAATTTGTTTGATATAATCATAGATAATATGCTAAATGTTTCTTTTCTGTCTCTTCTCTCTTGTGCAACTCTTTTCCGGTAATATTCTTTCAGGCCAACTTTGATCTGCAAAAATTTAAATGCTTCTTAATGCTTTTTCTCATTCTTTCACACCCATTAACCCTTTGTAAATTGATTAATATATATATATATATATATATATATATATATATATATATATATATATATATGTCTGTGTGCGTGCGTGCGTGTGAGTGTGTGTACAGACAAGCAAATTAATAGATAGGAACAATTGTTCTGCGATATCTAGGAACCTTTTCTATAAATATGGCAAATACTCTATAAAATAAATAAATATAAATATATATATATATATATATATATATATATATATATATATATATATATATGCTAATAAAATAGTGCTCATTGTAGAATAGCAGAGCTATAAATTATACATTAATAATTGTTATGGTCCGGTTCCTTGTACCACGGTGATAGTCGAAGGTACAACCAATAAAAAAGAACTCAAAGGAGGATATGGAATAACCCAGATATATTACAAACAGGAATATATACAGAGAGGTAGAAAGTTTTAGTACGAACAATCAGGTTTAGTAGTAATTGTCTGAACGCGACTCTGTTTCGGACTGCCTCTGACTCGACTGATTGACTCCTGACGGACTTCACTCCAGACTTCAGACTGAACTCGATATTCACTCCCCCCCCACTAGGGCATCATGTGACACAAGGTCGGTTATTTATTGTGGGTTATCCAAAAATATGCCCATTGAACCCGTATAAACGGGCCCAGGGCCGGTTTACCTCCCCGAACGAGGCTACGCCGAGGGGCGGAGGTTCGGGTTACTCCCCGCCCGAAGGCAGAGAGTTCAACCGATCAGCCGGTCGTCCGACTTCGGACTGAACTCTCTGTGCTTCCTCTTGAGGCGCAGTATTTATTACGTATAGAATAGTCCATTATGTTATTATGGGTAAGATCCCATAACAATAATAAATACACATTTTTTTTTTGCCTCACCGGTAGCACAACTCTGAATTTCATGTACAAAGCAATCTTCAGTTTCTGATTGAAAACTAACCGTTACATATATACTGACGAATTGTAGTAATAGTGGAGCAATCTATATTATTTACGGGGTCTTAAAACAAAAAAAAATGAATAAATAAATGAAAACAACTTAAAAAATACACATCCGTACAACTTATAACTACAAAAATATAAAAAAAATTCAAATATGAGCACAAACAATAAAACAATTGTCACGGCAAATCTACATGTCCAGTTATATGGAAATATATATATATAATTATGCTTGTGATTATATAGCCTCCCACATATCTGAAATTTATATATAAATTGAAGGTACATCCAAAAACCGTAACATCACATATATAATTATATACACACTAAAGACAATTATAAAGCCATGCATATTTATATACACATACTAATATAAATGAAATGACACGATACATGAAACAGATATTGTGACTAATATGTGTTTAATATATTTTTGGTATGATAGGTTATTAATAAGAAATAAAAACCTGCACATACATGCAATATATTTATTTGTATATATGTCTGTTTCTTTTAAACATGACTAATATGGACTGCTTCAATATTATTTATCAAAATTTAAATTATGCAACGGTCTGTTTTAGTCAGCACCTGAAGCGTTGTGTATGAAATTCGGAGTTGTGCTATCGATGAAGAAAAATGTATATTTATCATTAATATATATATATATATGTTATATATAATTAACATTTTATCTAATCTATCGCTTCCAATTTTTTGCCCAATTTAATGTCTTTTCGAATATTTTACCACTTGCTATTCTTGTTTTTAATCTTTTCGGGGAATTTATAACGTAATAATACGTTTATGCTACCAAATTGAAGGAGAGAAAATTTCTCATTAAACTCATACCACCGCAACGTCACCATAATATATATATATATATATATATTTATATATATACACACACACACACACACATATATATATATATATATATATATATATATATATATATATATATATATATATTCATTATATCTTGTAAAATTTGGTACATTCATGGGAGAATAGTACTCAATATTGGAGATAGACTGTTTTTAGATATAGTGCATAGACGACAGGGAATTAGATTTCAACATTGCATGTTTCATACACTTAGTGGTCTCCGGATAATATACTGTGTTCACTTAAGTAATTTTCGTTAGGATCCAGTTGTAAGTACTAATGTATTATTTTATATGCGCGGTGGTTAAAAATTAAATCTGGAATGAACTAACATACCATAGAATTTGAACGGCAGTGGGCAATGGCAGCATACACAGTGGATTAAAGGAAAATATTCATCCTACTCCATGACAAGGCAAAGTCGCATACAACAAGCATAGCACAAGAAAAATCGGATTTCAGTCCGTCTGTTCCTCCCAACTCATCATATTCATCTTGTCCAAGATGATTATAATGTTTTTCAATCATTTCATAATTATTTGATGGGGAAAACTTTATCAAATGAAATCCAGAGTCAAGGTTTTATCGAAAACTTTAGCACATCAAAACTTGAGAACATTTTGCTCAAAAGGTATCAAGGAGCAGCTTCTTAAGTGAGAACACCTCTTTGCAAATAACAGTGATATATAATTGAATAAAATGTTATTGTAGTTTAATTTTGAAGAATAAAGATGATATACCAAAACGGAAATTGTTTATGATTTATAACCTAATATGCATAGTTACAGCCATTTATTTTCGTAAAACTCCTATCTCTGTTTATTTTACATCGCAGCCTTGATACAACCTTTAATGATACGAGTTACATTATTTTGCCTTTTCGTTTACACAAGCCTCTATGTGAATCTTTGCTGCTTCCCGCAACTTGCAACGACTGCACAACTGGATTAAATCCACAATTTTTCGCATCAGCAATCTTTCTTTCTTCGTAAGGCTTCGACTTTGCATTGTTTTTTTTTCATCTCAACCAATCCGCCACGTTCATCAACATTTTCCTTATTTTTTTTCTTCTCTATTTCCCTAGCTTCTTTCCACGGGTTAGCTTAATTTCGAAGGTTAAAATGCTAAAACGTAATCATTCTGATTCCTCCTCGTATGGAAGAAAATACCTGTTTTCCCGCCAATCGTCTTTCTAATAGTGGACGTTTTTATTCATTGCAATGACGCCACCTAGGCGGAATTCGTGATGATGACGTAACAGTTGCCATGATAGAAGCACAAAAAGACAAGCAGACATAGAGAATAAAAAGCTCAAAAAAAAAAAAAACATTGAGTCAGGAAATTATCTGCGAGATAATAGTTGTTCGTGCAACGCACTTTCAGGTTCTCGCTCTCTTCCTTCACATCAAATCGACCTTACTCATTACCACTTGTTTTGTTTTTTTCGTCTATTGATTTATTCATTGAATCTCTCTCTCTCTCTCTCTCTCTCTTTCTGTTTCTCTGATCCACTCTCTAAATATCTTATCCATTCTTTCACATTATTTCTCCTTCATCCACCCTCTATAACTTTTTCATCCACTCAATCTCTCCCTTTCTCACTATCTCTTTCAATCAGTCTCTCTTTCTATATGCTTCTCATTCACGTTTTTCATTGTCTCTCTCTCTCATCCATACTTTCTTATTATCTCTCATTCTCTATCAATACCATATCCACTCTACCTCTCTTCCACTCTCTCTTTATCTCTCAATCACCCTGTCTCTTTCTCCCGCAACCTCTTTTAACGATTCTCTCTCTATCTCTCATATTGTCTCTATTTCTATCTCTCTGATCCATTTTTCTCACTAAATCTCATTCCTCCCTATCACCCCCTGTCTCTCTTTATCGCACACTCACATCCACTATCTATCTATCTGTATCTGTCATTTTATCTCTATTTCTATCTCTCGGGTCCATTTTTCTCAATAACTCTCATTCCCCCACTCTCTCTTTCCCTGTCTCTCTTTATCACACACTCACATCCACTATCTATCTATCTATCTATCTATCTATCTATCTATCTATCTATCTATCTATCTCATCTACACATACGCTCGCGCGTGCACACACACACACACGCTCCTCTCTTTCTCTCTCTTTAATTTCCTTCATTTCTCTTTCCTTTCAACCACTCTGCATATTTTTAATCAGTCTGTGGTGTTTTCATGCATTTTTATATATGTATCTAGACTTCATTTCGTTTACTGTGTTATTCTTTACTTTTAAATGTTTGACTATGTATTCCACTAAATTATCCTTTTTCTTTACTCACAAAACAAAACACACATACACACACACATACATAACAACACACATGCTGATTTAGTTACTCTTTCTATTCTTTACTCCCTAGTAAATCTATTTTTATGTACGTGAATGTGTATGCTTGTCTCTTTCGTCCATATTTGACCTTTCCCCCAACCACAGTTCATTTTCTTCCCTATCTCCCTTACTATACTACTTCAATCCTCTTTCCTCTCTCATACTTTCTCTCTATCTTTCTCTCTCTGATTGCATTCATTGAATTTTATCATCCTGTTTATCCTTCTGCTCGATGTAAGCGATTGCTTAGTGACTGAGATGGTAGCGAATTTCTTACCAATGCCACTTTTGTGTTTGATTTAAAAAAAGCACTAAAGGTTACAAAGCAAGACTGCATAAACTATTGTTGTTTTATTATGCATTTGGCGTATAAGGATCCACAGTTCAGTTTAGAACAGAACTGCTACGCAAACAGATGATTTCGTTAAAGTATTGAAGCTTGTGTATGACCAAGCACATCTTTGGGAAGATGTGATAAAAGTGTGCAAACATACTTACCCAGGTTTGAATTCAGAATTTTACATCCTCTGACATTGGATGTGTCCCCAAGGCAATAATACCGTGTCTTTCACTACTGTTTAACCCATAATTGGAGGAAAATGTACACTTGAATACTGCGATGAAATTGTTGTGTTGATGTTGTTGCTTGTGGCAGCACAGTGACAGTGTTGACGGTATCCGAAAACGGGATCTGAAATATATGTTTAGAGCTAGACATGATTCACATTGCGAAAAGATGCACAAGGCCGTAAATAAAAGTGAGATAAGTTTTGTTTCGAACGATGCATCTAATCTATTTCACATTTGAAAGCAACAAATGTGGTTTAATATCCGATCCATATGGTATGACATACAAATGTTCAGCTCACAATCATCGACACCCACGCGAGAAATACTAAGTCTTCATATCTAACAATAAAATTGCATGTGCAAACTCAAAATAACATTTACCACATTCTCACATGATTGGCTATACATACAGAGACACTTACACACATACATTCACACAGGTACACACACACATATCTATACATCATATGTATATATATATATATATATATATATATATATATATATATATATATATATAATAAGAAGATTACGGAAATTTTATTAGAAGCAGAGAAGGTTTCATTCCGATGAGTTGAACATCTCAGTGTTCACGAAATAAAAATTATAAACAAAATGGATACTTAAATCTTCGTCTTCTTATTATCATTATAATGATATGTAGTCTACATTGAACTCTCCCTGGATTTATATCCTTCTTGAATTATCCCTTCCAGTCACAAACTGGTAAAACATATATATATATATATATATATATATATATATATATATGTGTGTGTGTGTGTGTGTGTGTGTGCGTGTGCGTGTGTGTGTGTGTATAAAATTTCAGATAGAACTAAAAATATATCAAAATAGGCAAATGTAAGAATTTAATTTAGCGACAAGTATATATAAACTAAAGTAAAAATGTTAGCTTTTCAAAATTTTTAAATTTAAGAAAAGCGCCTATATATTTATCAGGGTAACTGAAAACTCTATGGAAGACGCAAAGTAACGTAATTTATTATAGAATAAAAGGGAATAAATGATGCTGTATAATTTGTTTGCTTTTATTATTATAATGTACTTAATATGTATATTATGTTAGTTTGGGATTAATTTATATATTATATATTTTAAATAATGGTTATAAATTTAAAATTTTCCTTTAATTTTTTTATATTATTAGAGTCATATGTGTTGGTTTGGGAAAGAAATATTTCTTTCAGGAACGTAGATATTTGAAGAAAATCATACGATAGTTGCAGTCGCGAGAACTTAATTTAAATTACTACTCTTTTAATAAGAGTGGCATTTTTAAGATCAAATTTGGAGTTGAATTTATTTAATAAAAATTTAAAATTTATCTATCTATCTATCTATATATATATATATATATATATATATAGTAGACGGTTATCCTCGAATACAAGTGACCAGCCATAAACATAACATTTTGACACAAGTATATATATATATATATATATATATATATATATATATATATATATATATGTGTGTGTGTGTGTGTGTGTGTGTGTGTGTGTGTTGGGAAAGAATGAATGAAAAATATTCAACGTACTGCGTTTGTTTCATTCATTGGAAGGACTTAATCGGACTCACTCGAGGTAGAAACGGGTAGCACAGAATCGCATAATGTTTTCAATATATATAGGCTGCGATGGATAAATTGTCGTCATGACGCTGAAACGAAAATAACACTTACATTTCATTTTAACAGATATATTTAACAAAATTAAACAAGAATATCTTGAAATAATAAAGCGTAAATTTATTCAATAAAATCGCCATTGGCTTCAACCACAGACTCCAGATGAGTTCGGAATCTCTTGAAACTCTTCTGGATTGTCTCCTTGGTTAAGTTGTTGAATTCTGCCATAATCCTTGCTTTCAGTTCTTCTTTTGTGTTACAAGGAGTTTTTTTTTGTCTCTCGCTCAACTGCGCACCATACATAATAATGAAGGTGGTTACAATTTTGGAGTCAGGTGGTCAAATGTAAGGGCTGATGTGGTGCAGCCAGAACTGATATCTCCTGCTTTTGTGGCTTAGTGCAGAGTCCTTTTGTCTGACATAGGGTCTTCTTGACCCAGTCTCACACTACCTCCTCAAGGCACTTGATGTAGGCCTCCGTCTTGAGAGTAGGCCCACTGGTAAGAGGAATGGGGCATAACGTCGCTATTACTAGTGATCACTCTACACACCACGATGTTGACTTGATATATCATTCAGTCTTCTGCACTGTCCTCAGATTCATACCCAAATGTAACTTCCGGCGCAAATGCCAAGCAGTACAGTATGTCGTCTCCAAATTTCTGGTGGATTGGATTGCCTAATGGTGCTCTTTTTCTCAAAGACAGTGAGCAACTGACCCTATTATACTGTACAGTCGACAAAATCAAAAACAGATGACACGCATGCGCGAACTTAAATATATAATATGGCGACTATTTACCCATCGCACCTATATATATATATATATATATATATATATATATATATATATATATATATATATATATATATATATATATGGCTAACAGGGATAGGAAGACATCTCTCATCAACACATCTATTATCACCACCTCTCATACCAAACCTAATGGCTTTATTAACACTTAGGCAGAAATTCACTTTTGCCAACAGTTCAGAAAGGAGTTCAAGGCCCACTAACAAATACAGTAAACGAACAATGAGACATTAAAAGAACATAAGGAAAACTTATTCCTTTTAAAATGTATTCCTTTTATTTGCCGGAAGAAGTTTACAAGGCCGGAAACGAGTGTAGCAGAAACAGAGGAATAAAATATAATATATATACTAAGATAAATCCAGATTATAACTAAAAAACGTTTGCGGTTTATCTCTTTTTTAATATATATATATAGAGAGAGATAGATAGATACACCTAGTGAGCCAGACAAACCTTTGTCTGGCTCACTAGGTGTATCTAGGTCTGCTCTACGGTTGTATTGAGCTCTTTTGTTAGTTAGTTGTTACTCCTATCGGGGTTTTTTCTTTGGGCTTCAGACCTGCATCTGTGCGATTTTTTTGTCGGCAGAAGTTCATGTTTGTAGCTCTTTCTTTTTTTAAAACCTTTTTTTTCCCTCGAGATTGATTTGATTAGCAAATCAAAAATTCAGGGTTTTTCGAAACGAGTCTCTATTATCTATATATATATATATATATATATATATATATATATATATATATATAATTTAATGAAAAAACAAACCACTTTAAGGTACCATTACAATAATTTATTTCACCAAAATCCTTTTTAAAGGAGTCCGGATCATCAGGTAAATTCCAACAACAAAATGAAAAGAAAAATGGGATTAGAAATTGATGGGTAGTGTAATTTTTGTAATTTAACAGGGAGGGTGATAGTTGTAGTTAAAGAGACAAGGTAGAGTATAGGGAGGGGTTAATTTCATATTTTTCTTAAGCATGCTTTATATTGGGGTAGGAGGAGTGACCGAACCGTAACCTATTTAGATGGTTAACTTAACGGAAATGATATATAGGAATGGGAGGGTAGTGGGGGGAAAAGAAAAGGAAAAATGGAAAGGAGAGAGGAGACAGACAACAGCAATACAGATATATCTAAATGAGTATTACGGCAAAGAGAGAGTGGGGAGGGAAGTGAATCGAAAGAGGCTGTAATTTTATTTTAACAAAATTATGTAAAAGATAGATTTCAATGCTTGATAGAAATTTAGATGTCTAAAAAATGATGAATGTTATCAATTTAAACATTTAATTTTTTAAGTAAATAGTTTTGGGACTTAATATAAGTTAACTACTATTTTTATTAGCACATTTATCGAGAACATATTAAAGAAATATTTAAAATTATGATATTTTATTTACCCGACCAATTGTACTTTCATAATGCTGTAAAAAAATTTTGGTAACAATGACATCTATATTAGTTTTACTTTAAATCTAATTTATGAATGTAATTTTTCTTTATTATTATATGGGTAAACTTAATTAAGGTTTAGGTTTCATTATTTAATAATATTTGAGGGTAATATTAAAGATTTTGTTTTCTTCTTATATGTATCTCACAAACATATTCATGCAAATCCATATATACATACGTCCATTTACATGTGCAAATACACACATAGACACACGTGCAACAATATACACAAATGTTCATCCATCTTCATACATAAATTACATATACACACATACATTTCTCAAGTTCTTCGTAACTTAAATATATATATATATATATATACATATATATATATATATATATATATATATATATATATAATTCTTATTCTTCTTTTTATATTTAAAACATTTCACTATTTATTTAGATTTAGGGAAGCAGAATAAATAAACATTTACAAGTTATATATATATATATATATATATATATATATATATATATATATATAATAAAGGTATGAAGAACTTGGTAATCCGTATGGGTAATCCCAAGGAGGATGAAATCCTGAGAGCTCAATGTAAATCCAGAGCTAATATTTAAAAGAAAAACAGACCACTTTAAGGTACCATTATAATAATTTATTTCACCAGAGTTCTTTTTAAAGGACACCGGATCATCATATAGCACTTACAAAAAATCTTATAAAATTTATATATATATATATATATATATATATAATAAACAAAGTATTTCAAAATATTATTTGTTTATAAAATTTTTATATATATATATATATATATATATATATATATATATATATATATATATATAGGTAGAACTGTACATATATAATATGAGTCATAATATCAGTGATTGTATCACCCCATCCGTCAGCCTATAAGGGTCAACCTTGGTTATTATTGATTTGGCATGGTTTGGACATTGAAGTTAATGCGATTACTCGTTTTGAATACTTATTAGCATATAAATATGGGTAAAGCTTGCGAAGCTTGATCGATAAGTGCATCCCATGACGCAAAGATAGGTAAATTGGGATCTGAAGTTTTCACTCGATAACGTTTCATATATGGGATTAATATTCAACACTAGTTTAAAGATAACGACAAAGAACCTGATTATGTTGATAAATAAATATATTTTGTGTTAAATAGGTATTTGTTGTCGTCATTAGGCTTCGGATATAAACATTTACTTAAGTATATATTTTCAGAATTATTGATTATTTTATTGCTGGTGCTAATGATGTATTTTGCAATGCGGGTCGATTATAAAATTCTACTTGAGTGCCAAACACCTATGCATTTACTTGAGTTAATGTATTATATGTGAGTCCACCTGTGTATAAATGTATCTCGATATCTATGCTTACAAATTCAGATATGTATGCTTATATACGATCGTATTTGTGTCGAAGTTTGCTTTACAGTTATTCATTTATGCTTTGCGTTTCTTTTTTTTTTCTTTTTTTGTCTGTAATTCAATCGCTTATTGTGTTGTGGGCACTACTCTACGGGAGCATTTGTGCGTGTGCACAGTATTTTTCCCCCTTCAGACCAGCACGGCTGCACCCAGACCATAAAAGAAACCATAGGAAAAGACATTTCCCACGGCTATTGATACCGGAGGCTGACTTCGTAATCTGAAGAAACTTTCACTTGACATTATACATGCCTTCGGAAAAAAAATAAACAAGCAAGCTAAGAATTTAAAATAAACATGAAATCTAGTAAAGTAAAAATTGAGGCCACGAAAAGTAGCATTTGGCTTTTTATTCATGTTTGTCTGTAAGCATGTGTCTTCAGATGCAGTTACTTGCATCTTCACACCAGCGACATCAGGTGGTTATTCTTGGATACCTATATTACTTTTATTATCTATTTTTCAAACATACACCTCAGAGGTCTAGTGGTTCCACTGAGAAACAAAGACTTTTTTGCAAGTCTAAAATCGGGCGTCTTAGACTAAATCCAATATGCAGATTCGGAATTCTTACTCGAAATTATTCTTGCATGCATAATTAAGAATACATTATATTATTTATTTTAAGAAAATTATCTTTCTTGCTATGTCATTATTTTTTTAATGCTTACAATAACCATGACTCCACCACGTAAAAACATACATAACATAAAAACCAGAACAACAATCCCTACTGTGGTGAAGCTGTCTCCCTATATTCCATAGGGTAGTCTACAGGGCTAAGAAAGTTAATGTAATGTGTAATATATAATAATATATTTATTATTTATGGCAGATAACATTTGTTTTTACTCTTTAATTTGTTTGTCCTGGGCATAACGATAAACTACAACCGGAAGCAAAACCTCTGTTTGTGAGATTAGTTTTGAGGAGTGTGGAACAATCTTAACTGCTGTTGTTTCCAGGTTTATCCTAGGCCGATGCGGTAGTACGTATTATGGTCTCAGATATGGGCAAATAGTGAATCCCCAAACAAAAATCAACATCACATTTTTATAGTAAAATTACGAACAATACATTTTTATAGCAAAATTACCAGCAATGCAATTTTATAATAAAATGACCAACAGTACATTTTTATAACAAAATGGCAATCAATACAACATTAAATAACTATTAAAAATACATGTTACTGTAAAATTACCAGCAACATAATTTTTATAAAAAACTAGCAGTAGAGCCCGGCGTTGCCCGGGGATGTAACAGTAAGAGATAGATCAAGTATCGACCATCATAAAGACTGAAAAATAAAATTGACAAAGATTATTGCTTAAGGTTGACGGACACGCATGTCTGAATTGTTTTTTTTTTTTTTTTTTTTTACGAATTGGTCAAACTCAAACAAAAACATTGTTTTCAATCGTTATGAGTCTACCAATTGAATAGAATTTTATTATAAACAATTGTCTTGTAAATGGAATTTTTAAAGCATTCTGAATGTAAAAATAAAGAAAAACAGTGTGCAAGACTATAAGAAACACTACCTGCCAAAAAAAAGTGAAGTTTTGTTGAAATCAGTTGAAAAATGTAGGAAATCCGATCCCATATATAAACGAACACATACACACACAAACAACCTGGGTTTTATAATAAGTATAACTCGATATGAGTTGTCCCCCTTTCATTCTGGCGACAGAATCGTGTTTTCAAATTGATTTCATGCAAAAACAATTGTGTTTTTCCAATTTTGGGCACTGTCAGAACCACTGTAAGGTAATTTTACGCAGTCCTGTGAAGTTTTGTTGAAATCGGTTGAAAAATATAGGAAATCCGATTCAATATATAAATGTACAGACACACACACAAACAATCTGCGTTTTATAATAAGTAAGATGCCAACAGTATATTTTTGTAGTGAAATTACCAGCAATGCATTTTTTAAATTACCAACAATACACTTTATCATCTACAAACTATATATGTAAAAAAAAACATACGTTTACCCTGAAATATTATGTATAAAATAGCTGTAGTTGAATGCAAAATATTTAGATTTCGATATAGACGTTGATAGGCCGCTAAACAAAATCAAACAATCAACCTTTAATCTGTTCCAAAAATTCTCAGCGTATCTCGCACCTTCTATCTTTATCTTTATAAGAGTTAGATTAGACCCAAAATGGTGTATTGCTGCCATATCTAAGCTGGAGATACTCAAACACCCTTTTCCAGCCTTGATAGTGTTCAGGATCTTTTACACAGTTTTCATGGAGGTAGGAATGACTTCATCTCCACTTTGCAACCTCTTTCCAAAAGATAATATGTCATAGGACCATCACTATTGCCATGCCAAAATATGCAGATGCGGTCCATTTTTTTTTTAGCTCCACCCCTTCAATTTCCTGCGAGGATACGCCATGCCACTTCCATCGAGTCGATATATCCTCAGCTCCTCCGTCTTCCAAACGTAAGGAATATATTTCACTTCGTGGAACTTTTTCCTAAAACAAACTGTTAGTTTGTGGAACAGATTCCCACTCGGATGATGCCTTGAACATTACGATCTTAACCTCTTCAAATCAAAATCCAATCGTTATTGATCCTCATAAACTCCATTTGTTACCATTTCCTTCTCTCATATCACGCTTCATTCACCATAATCATTTTTAACGGTAACGTTCTATTAGGTTGGTGCAAAAATAATGAGGTAATAATGTCGTTTTTGATGTATTTTTTAACGTCAAAAAACGACATTGCGTCATTATTTTTGCACCAACCTAATACCTTGAGTTTTGTATTGGATGAACTTTAATATGAAAATATCGTTTACGCTGCAGTCACGTTTGATTTATCTAGCACGTGCTCTTAATTATTTTTGTTTACTGTTCGCCCAAAACAAGGCACAAGAGGTACTTAAGATAGAGGCTTAGTGAGTGAAATTGTAATGGAGGAGGAAAGGTCAGTAAACGAGTATTATGAGGACGAGTATGATACTTATCGGTTGAACCAGGATTTGAAGTGGTTAATCTTGTAATTGCCAGGGAAGCATCCACGTGGGATTTTGTTCCACAAAATAACAGTTCTGGGAAAGAAGCAGTCAGAGTAGAGCTCGTTTTTTTATCAAAGGAACACGAAGGGAATAAGGATAGTTTGCCACCGTAAACACGGCATGACTAATCTTGCTGGTGGCACAAAAGAAAGTAACTCGTCCGAATATCTGCCATATAGTAGTGAAATGTTGGCAACGGTTCGTCTGTTGGATAAATGTTGCCGGGAGGAGAATTATTCATCACTCAACAGGTCGCGTAAGCGCTTTTGAATTCTGTTGAGGCAGAGTAATGAGGTTTGGGTACCCCTTGCTCTTTATTATCACATTATTAATACTGTTCTTTGTGTTATATAATGAATAAAATAGTTTCTGTGAATTACCCACAGAACCTGTTTTGGAACAACATTTTTTTTGAGGGGGTGGGGTATATATTCCATGTGACTAACAAAAGGACACTTGCGCCACATTAAAAATAATCCAGGAATTTTATTTCAGGTATAAAGCTGGAAACAAGGAAAACTGAAGAAAAAGAATTCCTTTTAATGTATCAATTATTTCGTTTTTATATACATGTAGATTCCCTTTGGAATATAGAATCACAACCTAAAAGGCAGGTTGTATTAATCTATATGTTACTTCTGATATAAATATCACTTCACTCTTTTAGTGAAGTCATATTTATATCAGAAATAAAGTATTTCATATTTATTCGATTATTTCTTATCACGTACATTTTCCTTGAAAATAAACCTACTCTTTGTTGTTGTTTTTTCGTTGCTGCTCTTATTGAAACCTATGGATGCCCTAATGGAGTATATACCCTCAGCGTCATCACGATGCCCCTGCAGTAGTTTCCATATCTACTTGGTTTTGGCGTTGAGTTGCTAGCATCATGCCCAAATGGTTTCAAATTCAAAGTTGTCATTCACTAGACTGATTAACAACGAAATCTAAAGATTCAAGAAACCGGTATCATGGTCTCAATTTTCCTGCTCTTAAAAGTTAATTGGGGATGGGACGGATTCATAGCTTGCATAAAGGTAATTGATCGAAAGAGAAACAACGGCAGCGGCTGGAATTTAAACAAGACTCGCCAATCCCAATCCCCATCCCCATGCCGAAAACAGCTATGCTACGCGCACATTCAAATGTACTCTTTTCTTATCTAGTACTTATATAGTAGAAAAAATATTTTCTTGTATATCCCAAGAACCCGATGATTTTGAGTCAAGATTCGAAATCAGCATATTCGATTACGTCTATAATAGAAACATTTCTTTGGATAGCATAGAAAAAGGTTTTGTTAACCTGTGTTATCCCTAGAGAGATGAATGACAATAGGCCTGCTCAACTTTCTAGGACTGTTCTTGTTGATCCCGCCATTATTATCGTTTTGAACGGTGTTTCTCAATATTTACTTCCTTGTTGTCAATTTGCGGTGTCAAAAAAACCTCAGGCCGACATGAGTACAAATAGATATTCCATGTAACAGGAAATACATTTTATTTACAAATACAACATTATAGATGAAAATACTTATTTAAATACGTTCTGAATTATTTGCCATTAAAAATAAAATAAAACAGTTTGTGTTTTCGTAATTTAAGGCCAGTGAAAAAATAAATAGAATTTCAAAGCACACCAAATTTCCTTGGGCCAATTCCACGACTATTTTAAAAATTACTAAAGGCTCATGTTGAGAATCTATGTCCTAGAGTTTTTCAATTTTCTTCAAATTTCCAATTTATCTACGATTAGTTTATATTTACTTTTGGGGGGACACAGAAGTCCGCCAAATATTATAGTCACCATCCTGAACTTGATGGTAGACATAACTCTCAACTCCCATTCATTGTCCTGCTATTATTATAATAGTTTACTTTACTTCATTTGGCCTTTTCGTTCTCTGGTGTAGCTACGTCGTAGTTCGTTGTATATAATTATCAATACGATCTCGCTTATATGGGTTGGTCGATTTAGATTTCAAAATCCCAAATTATCAGATGTATTTTCTTTCATATTTGTATCGATATCATTTATTTAATCATTTCACCCCAAGCAAGGGGTTACAGGGAGTGAAAGTGAAAGAGAAAACTGAGAATAGGGAGGATTGGGAAAAGGACAAAAGATGAACGAGATTCAAGAAGACGGCGATTGATGTTGCATTTAAAATCTTTGAAGATTGTAATTATCATGGAAGCAAATGAACGGAGTAGAATTCCTCAGGTGTGAAGTGCTAGAAAAGAAACTCTTGGAGTAGAAGTGGCGGTTTCATTTAACTATTTCAACTGTAACAGAGTGGCATGCACATGCCAATCTAGTAGAATTCTTAAATTCAATTCATATAGCCGGGTCACCAGGAACAAAAGGCTCATCACAGCAGTTGTCGTGAAAATATTTATAGAAAAGCAAAAGGAAGCCACTTCACGTCGGTGAAAAAGCGACTGAAGTCAAGATACTTGGTCAGGATCGAATATATTTGAGATCCTTCTTTGGATTCTGTCAAGAATCTCGAGGTGTACAGAAGGAACACTAGACTAGGATTTCGCAACGTTATTCAATGCACGGGTGAATGGTAGATTTGTAAACGAGCAAGAATGATTTTGATGATAACAGTTTTTTTTCTGCTACGACACAAAGACCCAACTTTCTTTGCAGTACATGCAGCTTTTGATTCGATGTAGTCGCTTCCCTTCAAGTCAGTTGAAAACATGAAAGAAAGCACAATGTATTGCTCTTCTGTAGTCTAGCGTCAGCCATGCTAATGGCTGATAGAATAGGTTCTCTATGGTTGTTATGCAGTTTTGTTTTGAAGCGTAAAAGTACAACCCATTTCCTATCCGAGTTAACCACCGATTGGAGAAAAAGATCGAACCAATGTTGCATTTATAACAGTGTGAAGCAAATAAACGGAGTTGAGTTCCGCAGGTGTAAAGTGCTAGAAAAGAAACTGTTGGAGTAGAATCTATTCGTTATTCCTTTTGATCCATCTTTCGGAAGTCACTTATTATAGCTTATGCGGTGGGCTTAGGTTAGATCGACCATATCTCTTCGGTACTCTTCTTTTGATTGTCTTATGTAAAATGATCGAAATTAGTCAGCATCTTTCTTGGCATCCTCCATAGAGAATTTTCCGTGCATACCTTCCTATGCAGTGAGGGTAGTATTGTTATCAGAATTTATATGGAGTGCAAAGGGTATTACCATAGTAACCAATGCAGCGGATAGAGACTGTTAGATAGACCCGCATGAGCGCGGTGTTCTTATTTATTCAGATCATGTTTGTGTCTTTAAACACAAATGAGACAAGAGTAAAAAAAAAACAAATAATATAATGGCTAGTCAGCTTAATTGATTAATCTTAATTTATTAGGCACGCTCGAATGATTTACAGTATAATAAATAAAGAAAGAACTGCATGAATGCAAATTTACTTGACTTTCGTAGAAATATTGATTCTGCGTTCTCTTCTCTCAATGTGCCAAGAAGCAACATGTCATTTTGGTTTTTATTTGCGAACTATTTTTTATTTCAAATATTTTCGACTGATATGGTTTGGTGATCACGTCTGCAAAGGTTGGATTAAACTTATAAATTTAGCTGAAAGATGAAAAGAACCTATCGAAGCAGTGAGTTTTCTTCAACAGGAATATAGTTGCAAAGAAAATCAATTGTGAATAAATTATAAGCGCAGAGAAGTAGAAAGCGAATGAGCATAAGAAAGTGATTAAATGGAAAGCAATCTCTTCTACAAAAAAGAGAAGACGTATGAAAAAATGGTTATATGACACACAAGGTTTAGAAATTCCAGTAAAAAAAAAGAATACTTGTTCAAATAGTTATGTATTTACACCTGTGGTGTTGGTCGATGTTCTCGTATAGTTAAAAGCTTAATACTGATTTTCAAGGCATGTCGTCTTTTAGCATTTAAAGATTTGAACATTGCAACTTTCTGCTCTAATATTTCTCATTTAACAGTGGACCGTACAATGCTAAATTTCGTAAAGCTAAAAGATGAACTTTGTGAATAAGAACACAGACACTTAATAAACTTAAAAAAGGAAACATTATTATTGTTATTATTATTATATATTTTGTCACAGTATAAGCTTTTAAATACACTGTGTATATTAAGTTATCTGTCAAGTCACAACAAGAATCCGTGGCAGAAACTTTCCTCAAAATAAGCGCAGGGCCAAAATAGCCAATTTTTGGATGACTCCAAAATAGTATGGTATCGCTAGCTGATTAAGGAAGTCACAATTTTAATGGTATTGATCCCGATGTGCCAGTCACTACTGGAATCACCTTGACATTTCCTTCTTGCATTCCAAGATATCTTGCCATCTCAACTTCCAAATCATATTATATTGACATTTTTTAATCATCTTGTTTGCTATATTTGTGTGATTTTCCACGGAAACAT
The DNA here is from genome assembly GCA_903632075.3 of Acanthosepion pharaonis. NCBI lineage: Eukaryota > Metazoa > Mollusca > Cephalopoda > Sepiida > Sepiidae > Acanthosepion > Acanthosepion pharaonis. The sequence continues at coordinate 547,708 of CAHIKZ030003813.1, forward strand.
CAATAATATGACAGTTCTTGGTACCTTTATCTACCACATTATCTGGACTGTGATGGTGATTCACTCTGCCTTTATGACAAACATAGTTCCAGAATATTGTAGGCTTTCCAACTTCTTCAATATCCTCATACAAATTTAAATTAGTATTATTATTGCTTTTGATTTCTGTTGTATACACATTTCCTTCCGGGTCCCAATTAGTTTGCTAAAGTTAGAAATGTCTTCATGACATTTTCCACTGATCCTTTTTTGTAAATAAACTAACACACATATTTTACAACGATAAAGTTATTCGTAATGTGTGAGTTGTACTTGTGAGCACATTTCTTTGTATTTCATTAAAGCATGGGCTACTAGGAATCCCTTCAATGAGTATATAGGAACCTTTTCCAATCAATCCGATGGCTCCAACTACAACTGGAATTATTGATACCTCATGTTTCACATTTTTTAGATTTCCACTTCAAGATCCTTTCATTTTGATAGTTTTTTGAAGATCGTCAATGATACATTAAAAATACATCATATACAGTATTCTTTTAACCAGATATGCCAAACTTTCGTTGTTGCATCAATGTTACAGATAATGAAAAAAATTGTTTTATCTAAATAAAAAAAAAATTGCTATAAGAAAATGAGAAACAAGTGCCAACACCAAAACCAGGACTCCATTCACACAATTCCTTGTTATGTGTCTGGGGAATATGAATGGTGTAGTCCATTACGATCTACTAGAACATGAAAAGATCTTCGTTTTTAGAAAATCATATAAACATATATATATATATATATATATATATATATATATATATATATATATATATCCAGCATGGTAATGCAAGAATACACCCTGCAAAACAAACCCAAGAAAAAATATGATTGCCAGGATAAATGAGGAGGGGGATTTTCCGCGTCCTCCATAGTCACAAGATTTAGTACCCACAGATTTTCAATTGTTTCGATCACTGGAACATTTCATAAGTGGCAAAATATTCAGATACAAGGAAGAAGTAGAAAAGGGTTTTTCAAACATTTTTCTCTGGAAACATCCAGATTTCTGTAAACGCATCATTGAAAACCAGCTTTCTTATTAACATATAGTCGTAATAAATGTAAGTATATTTGTCTTTATATACTTATTAATAAAACGTACTTATCGAAACTAACATTTGTATAAACGCTTAAATACTTTACATGCATCCAGTAAATACGAAATTATGGATCAACGACTGCAATATTTCGGTGCTGGACTTTTACATTAATTGATTTTTAAAGAATTTCATACACGAAAATACCGTCCAAAAATCGATGAAAGGGACGAATGTTTAGGACTGTTGGGAACATGACAGACGAATTATAATAAAACATGTATTAATCGAGCAAGAAAAACCAATGATTAAGTTTTTTTCTACTATAAATCTAACTCTACTTATTAAATCGATATTGATTAGTGGCAAACTATTTATTAAAAAATATTTTTTTTAATTTTTACTTAAACCATTAAAAGGCCCAAGGACCACTCAAAGTAGAAGATTACTGAGTGATACTATTATGAAGGAGGGTAAGTAAGAAGAAATATATATTATGAGAACGTGTATAACTATATACTATAAAGGGACAAGATTGTAGCTGTCAGTTGTAGTTGGGATTATGTCCACAAAGGAACATACGATAGGAATTGAGATGCTTTACCACCGTAAACATGCGTGTCGTAGCTGTGAAATTCTCGGCTAAGGGAACTAAGGAATATAACTCGTCCAAACATCTGCCATAGGAATAGATATAGTGAAGTCGTGGCTATCAACGTTTTGTTTGTAAGTTAAGGGTCTCAAGGCGAATATTAATTGATCACCCACAAGGCCTCGTCTGTGATTTTGAATTCTGTCGAGGCTGAACAGTGAGGATTGGGTGGCACCAGCACAGATATGGCCGTAATTCTCTCCATTATTGGTTTAATCTGACACCTGTAAAGATAGATCATGGCAGTGGGAGTTAGGTACTTACTATAACACGATACTTTAATTGTTACGTTCGATTATTGTATGTAGCGCTGGCGAAGCACATACTATGCAGCTAAGGAAAGGATCGTTCACATTGACTCGATGAACTTGACTACGGTCAACACCAAGATTTTCCCTCATCTAATGAATGAAGATTTATCTTTGTATTATCATTTATCATTTCGATAATGAATGTATTTTGTTCACTACTGCTTGCACCTCATATATAAATATTTGCAACGTAAATACAGTCTTATCTGAAGGAAGGGGTTATTAGAGTTGTTCTGTCAACAGATAGTCACGTTCTCTGAGTGTTATAATTTTAAATATTTAAAATGTAACCAATGTTATTTGGCTGCTAGTTATATGATCTCTTATTGCAGCAACTATAAGCTAGAACACTGTGAAGCGATTTACATCTTGACTGGTACAGCAAACAGCGCCAAACCGAAATTGTTTCTAAATAGACTTGAACCCCACACTTCGAGAATCCGTCCCTCATGGAGAACAGCTTCGATCACGGATTGATGATCATGCAAATCATTATCTGCAGTAATTTTATCCCAAATCTTTTTCTAATTCTCTACGTTAAGATATGATTTACTCGCAACGAATATGATTTAATCCAAGAAATATGATTTACTCGCAACTAATTGGTGCGGAAAAAGCAATCGGCCATACGAGTTCGAAATGCGAACTTATTGAGTTCACGTTGGCACAAATGCTCTTAGCAAAGGTATAAGTGCATCTCTTCTTTCTCATCCCAGATATGGATTAAATAGGACGCCATAATGCGCTTTGTATTCTTAATCATCAGTCTACGAAAAGAAAAAAACTGCAAAAAACTATTCCACTATGTTTGCAAAGAATTCATGGAAATTCACACATAATAAAAGAATGCGATCTGTGCAGTGATAAGCGTCTACGTTCTAAAGGAATATAGCATTAAAAATAAATGATAGAATAATCACTTGAATTTAGTAAAAAAAAAGTAATAAAAATATGATATGTTATTATGTTTTCACAATTGAATACATGGTAGATAAAACCCAGCTTTTGTGCATATACATGTTTGTGTGGACATAATTACTAGAGGCGGTGATATGTATTTTATGCTGTTTCATTGAAGATCTACATTAGAATACAGTTTGATTTCTTTAAGAAATTGTGGGACTAAAATATATTCCTGGTAATTGTTTCACTATAAAAACGTATTTTTATACTTTCATAATGTTTTGACCCCAGTTTAGGGGTTAACATTTTGCCCATAGTTGAGACCCTAACAAGTGCTACCACCCCGAGTCAGGGTGGATCTGAGAGCAACAGCAATTAAGAGGTTGTTTCACAATTCTCAAACTCCCCATCAGAGGCCTTGGTGCTGGATGTAGTTTATCGTCATGGCAAGGATTCCTGGGAAGCGTTTTAACAGAAAGGCAGAAAGTGCGACTCCGAAATCCGAAGGCGCATTGTGATAGCGAAAGATGCTTTCCAAAAGCTAAGCAAGTATTAAAAAACAGGAAGATTTCATTAGAAACAATTGAACAGTTTTATAAAACCCGTTCTCCTATATAGCAATAAATACTGGATAGTCTCCTCTTAGACGAAGAAAAGACTTGGAGCAGTAAAAATCGGCCTATTCCGAAGGATGATGAGAATCGTATGGACTGAGTATGTGAGCAACGACGAGGTTTTAGGGAAAATGGAGAAAAAAGGAAATTTACACTTGACATCAGAAAGAGACATTTGAAATTTATAGGGTACACAATAGGAAAAGAGAACTTGGAAAACTTGACATTTACAGGACATATGGAAGGTAAAAGGATAAGAGAAAAACAACGAATAACGTATCTACGGAGTTTGTGTAAATGGTTGGCAAAACAGGGTTCAAGAGAGATAGCATAATAATTAAAATTTACTCAAAGCTACAAAGGACAGGAAGTTGTAGAGAGCCGTGATCACGAAAGTGCCGAAGGAAAATGACTCAGAGAAAAAGATGTTCAATATTATTTTCTTACATTTTTTACTTCATCTTATTGTTTTTGCTCAATATCCTAAGTCAATACAATTTTTATTATTATTAATTTTATTTCGTCACATTATTCCTTGTTTCTCTCTACAACACTGCAAAGATATATCAAGTGTTGTAATAAAAGGCAACAGTAATATAGATTAAATCTAGGAAATAAATCTTAATAACAAACAGGCTTACGGCCGCATCACGTTGAAACACCGGTTCCCCTACGATCACCGAAGTTAAGCAACGTAGAGACCTAGATGAGTGATGTCTTGGGGAGGTTGTAAGCTTGGATGTTCGGGTGGTTTAATGGATAATGACTCAGAATATTTAATCGGAGAGCCGAGTTCCAATTCTAGTTGGGTTCGTTTATATTCCTCTTCTCCCTCACAGCTATGGCTTAGTAACACTTGTTTCACTAAATCATTATTAACTTTTAAAAAATTCTTACTCACTAAAAAAATTACTGGCTATAAATAACCTGCAAGTCGTTGATAAACCGTAAAAAACGAATCAATCAATCAACCATAATAACAACATTGAGCCACCCACCCTAAACGCGGAGAAGTTTAAATAAAGAAAGTAATTTAGTTAAGACTTACTATTATATATTAATTAAGTAAAATCAGAAGAAAAATATTAGATTCTACTAAGGACAGATGCTTTTGTACTGATATATAATTAATTCGACCCAATTCATGTATTAGTTGACGTTCCTTACTACTTACTAAAAAACACGTTCTCTGATTCAATCCGTGTTTTTAGGGAATTTAAAAGAAATATCATAAACGTAAATGGGTAAAACGAACTTCGATGCAGCTGAAAATTAACAACTGTGAAACAAAGAAACAATAAAATTAAATGTTCGAAAAATTGTTTTTTTTTTCGGTTTTAACATCATTTCGAAGTGATCATCTTAAAACGGTGCATCAATCATACATCGATTTTTTGTAAAGAAATAAAATTGAAGAAACTATTTATTCAATTGTCTAGACACTCATTAAAGCTAAGAAAAAAGTTATCGATCTCTTGAAATATTATTGTACTATAGTTTGATATCGTACGGCTATTCTCACCGAAGTTGCACAATATCCCCTAGAAATAAATACCGATCGTCTTTGTCCTCGGCAAATAATCCATTTACACTTGATACGGATGGCAAAATTACATATACGGAATACTATACATATTTAATGAAGAGGATTCTCTATTTGACCGTTGCTATACATGCATCGTCATGTATCAGAAGCGGAAATGAAAACAGATTGAGAACAAGAGCTTATAATGACAATTTTCGAATGAGACAAGAGTATATTCAAAAATGGATTATATATATATATATATATATATATATATATATATATATGGGGTACCCAAGTTTCGTAAGCTTAAATTGTCCCTAGTTGGAACTCGTTAAACTGGGAGGTTATTTTCAAATTGCGGCAAAATTATCAGTTAGGCAATCGTTCTAGAAGTAAACTCTCCATATGGTGCTCGATAGCTTTCTTGAAACTTGTTGTATAGAGACATTTATAAAGCTGGTTAGTTGCCGTAAGCTGATAAAACTAAAAACAGAATGTGAAACCAAAGACCTCCGACTGGAGAAGTTCATCTTCGGAACCACGCCAGCTCCGAATTGATATAACAGTAGCAATCAGGAGATCACTCCAAGAGTTTCATGCGTCAAATACGACGAAAATAAATAGATCTATACAAAACTGTTTGAAGAGACCTATATTATGTTTTACTTAATTAGCTGTTATGTTTCTCTAACTGTTATCTTTCAGTTGTTGAATGTATAACTAATACTTTTCTCCATCTTTACACTATATTAATTTTATTTTATTAAGTCTCCTCTGTTCTATCACCCTTGAAATAAAAATATTTTTTGTAGGGAAAATAATGATCTACGTACATCAAATCGTCTTTAAATTAATTGGCAGCAGAAGAATTATCGTTGAACTTTTAAAAGGTAAGCTTAAACATTAATTCAATACATCAGTTTCAAGTTCCTTTGTAGTTTATTGATGCCTATCTTATCTACTCCTCCCTAGCTATTGCGATGACAACAAAACCAAGACTCCTTCACAGGAGCTAGCTTAAGTGCCACCCGATATGGCGCGTTTTAAGCTAGTTTATAAAAAAACGTACACTTCAATTTTGGATACAAAAGGGAAATAAGAGTTACTCTCCTTGAACCATGAAAACAACGATAATACCTAGTATAATATGTTAATATATATTTTTAACCTCGCATAATCTGGCAACCCTGAATCTGAGCTCAATGAAAATCGTTCCGTGTGCATAACTTTTCTGGGGTTTTTGAATGAGCTATGAATCATTGAAACCAAACCAGTGTGAGCGGAGGATTTGCTTGGATACACACACGCACAAACACACACATATACATTGTATTTTATATATAAGATGCAAAAGCGTCAGATGCGTTACGACACAAAGAACTATTTGAACTGTTAGGTAAGCCTGGTTTATTTGGTAAAGATATTATAATAATCCAGAGGGTATACTGACAGCAAACCACATACATACTGATGAATACAAGAATAGAACGTTTCGTATGGCAACGATGTCTCTTCTCACTGGACATTCAATCTGAGGCGATCCTGAGAGATTTATATGGTTTCTTTATTGGCAGCCAAGATCTCAACAGCATAAGAAATGCAGAAGACACAACGTTGATAGCAGTCTCAGATAGAAATCTGCAGGAAGGATAGCAAAAAGCAATTTTCTTTGTTTAAGAACGTTTTGACAAAATTAAACCGAGCAACAATTTGACATGGTTTGTGAAGAGGATTTTGTCGTGATCGGTTTCCATAAAACCCATTTCTATTTAAACAACATTGTATTGTGAGAGTACATACGTTGATACGCATCGGATCCAAACATTTGGTGATGTCTTTCAAAACAACTCTTGGATTTATATTAACCTCACGACACAGTTTTCGTGCAGTTATCGGTGACAATTTGGGTTTTCTTCCACACCCAGACAAATTCTCTGTCGTGCCAAACTTTTTAAACACCCTTATAAAGGACTACCGTAGACCTGGGGATAGCTAACCCGTTTAAAAAAAATCGTATTAACATATAGAAAATTTGGCATCATACGGGCATTAGATTTTGCGAAATGGATAAAAATATTCAAAATTGATGGGTGCACGAATAGTTTGGTCATTCCATATATATATATATATATATATATATATATATATATATATATGTATGTATGTATGTATGTGTGTGTGTGTATACAGTTATAAAATACTATGTAGAATATAATATTAGAAGTTATAAAATACAATAATAATAATTTTTTTTTCTAAATTCTATATTCTTCCGTAAGCTATTATGGCTTTCTACAGATTTCTTTTGTATGAACAGCTATGCATTTTAGGAAAGATAGCGGAGTGGTTTAATAAAATGGAAATTGTAAGTTTTGCAATCCAAATTTAAATTTCTAAATTATTTAAAAGCGAAAGCACATTCTTTCGAATTATGTACGCAAACATTCGATTTTTTAAAAAGCTATCTTGTGCATAAAAACTTAATGTTGTTAGCAAAATGCAAATGCCAAAAATGGAAAGGATTCTTTGATTTATACAAAAATAAATAAACAAATATTCAAGTGATATCAACATTCTCTCAAGAAATATTAAAAGCTGTCAAATTTTGATGAGGAATTCATTCATTCATTCCCGCATTTCTTCACTGACAATAACATGGAAAATACCCAACCTGTAATAACAGAACCAGTATTAGCAATTAAGTAGTTTGCTTTCAGGCACAAAATAATATCTACACTCGATCGAAAATTATAATATAGAATGCATATAATAGCGACATGATCGGGTTGCGTGGATTACCCATTAATTTGACATATGTTTAGATACAAATACAAATGGTTCTTTTACAATAGAATATCATGTATTTATATTTTTTATTAAATGATTGTGGCAAAATTCTAATCGAAATATTTAAATTCATGTTGATTACTAATACATCACGTTAAAACAACGATTCCCGTACGATCACCGCGGTTAAGCCTGGTCAGTAACTAGATGGATGACCGCTTGGGTGTGAGGGTGGAGTAATGGATAATGGCTCGGAATTTTTCATCGGAGTACCGAGTTCCAATTCCCGGTGGGTTCGTTATATTCACTTACGCGCCAATATTCTTAACATTTTTCTCCTTAGCTATGGATTAAGCAGTAAGATTTGTCTCACTAAACTAGTATTAACTACAAAAAACATTCTTACATTCTAAAAATATTTTCTGGCCTTAAATAACCTGCAAATGGTTGATAATTTGTTGAAAAAGAATCAATCTAATTTAATTTCATACTTGTGTAAATGTACATTTCAAATGTTAAGTAGGTGATAACTTAGACACTTGAGAAATTAAAAACTTTCGTTGCTGAACTTGATTCTTTTTCTGTCAATTCGTAGTAATAAAGATAAATCAGTTATATAGATAACATGTCGGTTTTACATCCATTTCAACAGAATTAATTGAAGATATGAATATATCTTCACTCATTTAAAATTATGTACAGAACTTCATAAAAGAAATCCTTTTAAATTTTACCGTTTCCTTGACACACATTCTATCCAAATGGAGACAGTGGTATGGAGTCAAAATAATATTGAAAAAGATGTGCACAAATAGCTGGTCTCATTGTGTAAAATGTCATTTTCAGAAAAATTAAATGGAAAGAAATTCACCGGTTCCTTATTTTCTTTAAAAATTCATTGATTCTTTTTTTTACGTTTCGAAAATGTTCCCATTTTCATTTTTCCCCTTTTATTTGTGCGTCGTGTTTTAAATGAATATAAGGTGAATAAATATCAATTTTGAGAATGAATAATTTTCCTTTACGATATTATGAAAACGAAGTGATGGTTGTGACATTCAAGCTATGAACCTTTTTTTTTTCTTTATTTTTATTCATGTCATGATTTTATTTTTGTATTCATAGAAAAAGAAGTATTGTTTCAATAAAAGGTATCGAACAAATTCTGAGATGTAAAATTAGAAAAGAAAAAAAAGACAAAAACACAGAAAAAGAAAAAAGAAAAAAAACGTGAAAAAAAGGTTATGATAGAGAAAGAGACCGAAAAAGCAAACGTGAAGGAAATGAAACAAAGAGAAAATGAATTAAAAGAAAAAAAAATAATATGAAATAAAGGAGAAAAGTCAGAAGAAAAAATCAAAAACTTGATAAAAAAGAGAAAAATGGAGAGGAAAGCTGATGAAAAATAAAATATAGGTATAAATAATAAAAGACTGAGTTATTTTCATGAGAAAGTTAATAGATGAAATATAATTGACAGAGAAAGAAAGACACATAAAAAACGAATTTTGAATGTTAAAGAAAGATAAGATGGGCTGAAGAAAAAAAACGAGAAGGGTGAGGAAAGAAAGAAATCAAAATTTTCTGATAAAAAAGGGCAAAAGATACTTCAGGTGCTAATACATGACATGAGCAATAATATTTTCTATCATACAGAATTTAAAACCAACCCTTAATATATATATATATATATATATATATATATATATATATATATATATATATATATATAATAAAATTTCTTACAATTAACAATAACACATTTCTAAAAACATATTTCGGGTTACATCTATATTTTCGTTGTCCTGTTATTACCGAGAAGTAAAAAACAAAAACAAATCTATTTCCATACCTGATGATGTATGTATGAACTGATGAAAGCTCGTAAAAAATAAAAAAAGACCTTATGCAACTGGAATATATAAACAGGGATCATAACATTCATCTACGGGTTCGGGGTTAATGTAATTTATTAAATTTGTTTGCCACGATGTATTCGCGCCATTTATATCATTAACTTCCATATCTGTTTTTTGTATGAATGATTCATGTAATGTAAATTGAACTGCACCACATACTTGATATTAAAATAACTGATCCGACGTGCAACTTTCGGATAATAACTGTGACATTCCTGTATTTATTTATTAATACAAAAGAATTCTCCTATTACCATATTAGTACAAAAACGCACAATCTTAAAATTTAAAAATTCAACCTCAGCGTTGCCACCGCGCGCTCCCAAAAAATTCTTACAATTAACAATAACACATTTCTAAAAACATATTTCGGATTACATCTATATTTTCGTTGCCCTGTTATTACCGAGAAGTAAAAAACAAAAGCAAATCTATTCCCATACCATTCCATATATATATATATATATATATATATATATATATATAAGGAAGTAATCCGATATTGTATTCTACCATTACAATAGTTATCATATGGTTACCCATGTTTGAGTAGATGTCCTGTTATATATAGTATATATGTGTAGGTTTTGTTCGTTTTTGCATTTAGTAATTCTTTTTTTTCTATTTTATTTTTTTTCTTGGGTGGGGTGGGGGGGTGGAGTCACCTGTGAAGTTTTCTGTAGGTTGCACTAAAACTTGGATCTTTTTGATAGTGATATATGTACATAATGATGAGATAACTCTCAAGTCCGTAATTAAAATTTCACAATTATAAATAAAATATTGCAAATGTTTCTAAGAAAAACAAAGCTTAAATTCAAGTTGTATATTTGTCAAAAATATATCCGGAAAATGTTGCCGACGTTGGTTGGTTAATTCTAGTTTTATTCAAACTAATCATGACGTATTAAGTCGCCAGATTTGTCTATACCTTGAGGTATCTACAGTGATACTGAAGTGCAATCTTCAATTTTTGCACGAAGTAAGTATGATTTTTATTCTGAAAAAAAAAAACATTTCTTTTCAGGGAATATTCATTTTGGGGAGAGTTAAATGTTAAAGTTACAAAAAAAAGCCTAAAATGTACAAGTGTTTTTACAGCTTCTGAACACGGAAAAATAAGATTTAATTACAAAATTGAAGTTACTTGTCGATTAAGTATCAAATAAATATCATGGAACATCAGTATTACACTTACATGAAAACTATCTTTTCATCGAGAAACACTTAATCTCTTATCATTTCCTGATGAAATATATATATATATATATATATATATATATATATATATATATATATATATATATATATATATATGTATGTATGTATGTATATTACATTAGAGAAATTGCCATTAGAATAATATTGCAAATTAGCCGTTTATATTTCGGACACGGAGGAGATATGACAGGATCGATTATCTCTTAGATTGATTCTTCGTGAGAATTAATTTAATTAAGGACTTCTGTAATGTATCGCCAAATTATATTTCATACGTTGCTACAAGATATCACAACAAGATATCGCCTTGATTTATCAATTGCAAGTCTGAGGAGATCCTTATCAGTTGGTCTCGATGTCAATATTGATATATCTGTGTGCTATTACGTTCATATTTTTTGTGGTAAATTTAGCTGAATACAGCAGACATATCGGAAAAGAGATCTGTAACAAATTTGCAAGTCCAATGATTTGTTCTTTGTCTCGAACGAAATGCTCCTGTTTCTTAACTAAAAAAAACTAATGCTGAACTATTGTGTAATATCAGTCCTCCTATGCAGCAATGACTGTTCAACACTTTCCTCTCAGAGGAGGAGGTGAGCTGAAGCAAGGAAGATGCGTTTCTACAGAAAAATACTGAGAATACCATGGACGGAAGATATAAGTAACGAGGAAGTTTTAAGGAAAAATGGAACAAAAAAGACACGTGGTTAGTATCAGCGAGACGTAGTAAGTAAATAAAGTATTATAAGACTATTCTATTGTTATAACACACTCTTAGTTATATAACATAATTTGTATAAGGATTCTCTATACGTAATGCTTCGGATGCTTGCCGTAACGCTTGTATTAGTTAGTCTGACTGAATATAAACGGCTAGGTATTTACGGTATTTAGAGGAGGCACGGTGGAGTAATGGATAGCGGCTTGGATTGAGGAATCGGAGAGCCGAGTTCGAATTCCAGTCGAATCCATTACATTCACTTACGTACTAACACCCTTCTGAATCCTCTTTCTTCTAGTAAATAGCAGGACAGACCGGGTTCTATAGCCCTGGATGGCAACTGGTCTAGGAGAAGGAAAACTCTGAATTCAAACCTGCTCTTAAAGGAGGGTGAATGGAGTCACTTTGAGCCTTGGTTGGCAATCCATTTAGTGTTGGTGTCACGATAAAAACACTCTTGATAGCCCTAGCGAAGCATCTAGAATTCAGCTATTTGACAAGATTATGAACTACACCTATCAAAGTATTAGTGAGTTCGATCTCGGCTGAGTGTGTGTGTAGGTATTTACCAATGCCTCCTCACTTACAGATGAGGCGATACAAGGTCAGTGTTAACGTGGTGAATACGAACGCGTACACTCGGTCCGCTGGTTCAAAATTTACCCGGGGAAGGAGCACTTTGCTTGTTGGTTCTATTCAATCGAGTTTCTATCCGTAGCGATCCGACTGAGTCACCTTTCTGCCTGAAGACACAAGTCTTGTCAGTGACAAGCCATACCACGAACTGCCTGACTCGAAAACGGCTAATATCTAATTTTGCAAAAAAAAAAAAAAAATACAAAACATGTGGCACAAGGACAAAAGTGGATGTCGGAGGGACTGTTCATCTTAAACTAGCAACAATCACTGACACAAGCAAACTATACAAACAACAACATACCACATTCTTACTTACCATTTTACGACAGCCACCATAATACCTCAAAGAATCTATGAAGTCCTACTTAATTCTCATATGTACAATGGGTTTCATTTCCATCAAAACATCGTGACCGAACCAGACGCCGTGTACTTGACCGGCCCATCTACCCAGAGCAAACTCCCGGGAATAGAAACTCCCTTTCACGCGTCCAACCGCCATCAAATGGACATCGCAATTGATCTTGTATCCAGTCACCGGTTTGTACTGTCTTATCCCTTTGCCGACTTTGTCAATCTCGGCCCTGCTCGACAAGAAAACCGAAACGTCATCAGCATAGGTGGTGTACCTGGCTGAGGTGGTAGTACATGTAGGAACGGATTCACATTTAACTTGCGAAGAAATTGCTCCAACGGAAGAACGTACAGGAAATGGGCACCCGGGAAGAATGGAGCGAAACAATACAAAAGGTTCCGATTTTCTCAATTCACTTCTACCAGTTAATCGGTGGACGCATGCAGAAGTTGGATCCAGGTGCCAAAGCGAGGCTCGAAACCGGCAGCCGAAACTGAATCCTGGCAGCTGGAACCGAAACCGACATCTGAAAGCGAACCGGTAACCCCAAGAAATCGATGACCAACCCTATCGAACGCTTTGGACATATCTAAACTGGTCAGCGCGGCTTCTTTGTTGACTTGCTTGATGATCAGGAGTACCAAATAAATGCTGTCCTGAATAGTCCTACCCTTCACAGAATGTCTGTTCAGGGGAAAGTTGGCCAAATAGGCCTCGAACCGAGCAAGGCTCAGACCAAGCTCCCTGGTAAACAGATCCTGAAAGTAGTCTAGAAAAACTACCAAAACTTCCAAAACAAATCAAGCCGCTCCGCATGGTCATTGGGCGCATAACCGCCAATAAGACTAAGAAACCTATCCTTTATGGTAACATCTACCATGAACAGCCAGCCTCTGTTTTAATCATTTCACCGAAAGCAAGACAGAAATGCTCCAAGTAACGCAGGGGATTACAGGGAGTGAAAGTGAAAGCGAAGACTAGGAGGATTGAGGAAAGGACATAAGATGGATGGGATTCAAGAAGACTGAAGATGCCGAATGATGTTGCATTTAAAGTTTTGAAGATTTTATTTATCAGGTAAGCAAGTAAACGGAAGGAAGTTCCACAGGTTGGAAGTGTGAGAAAAGAAACTATTAGAGTAGAAGTGGTGGTCGCATTTATCTATTCCAGCATTAAGATTGTCTTACCTTCATACCAGTCTAGCAGCACTCTTAAATTCATGTAGTTGGGACACCGAGGTAAAAAGCTTGTGAGAGCAGTTATCATGAAAATATTTGTAGAAAAAGCAGAGGGAAGCTATATAACGTCGGTGAGAAGGTGACCGAAGTCGAGATTTCATGTCAGGATCTTTCTTTGGATTTTGTACAGCTGGAGCACCAGCTAAATATGGCAACAGTATTCAATGCACGGACGAATGGTAAATTTGTAAATGTGCAAGATGAATTCTGACAAGAAAAATCTTCTGGTATGACAGTGACCCAACTTTCCTGGCGGTCAATGCAGCTATTGATATGATGTAATCGCTTCACGTGAGGCCAAGAAAAGAAAGATAGGAACCTGTTGGGAGCCATGTTCATACTCTTCCTGGAGGGACACTGTATGGAGAAGAAGAATTTCAATCTTGTGCACATTCTAAGAATTCGTTAGAGAAAAATATATTTTGCCTAACACTAGAAACGTAACTTTTCTCTAAATTGAGACAATTTTGCAGTTCATCTTTCTCGATGGCAATTTTTTATGCAAGACTTGAAAATGTTTGAAATGAAAACAAATTCTATGATTTACTTTATAAAAAATCCTGTCCACTGCAGTATTTTTCGGGAAATATTATACTAGTATAGATTGGGCAGGAGTTGTAAAAATACACTCCTGACTAAGAGAGAGGAAGAGCGATAATCGCCTATGTGCCGAATGGCCTTGTTAAATAAAAAAACCCTTGTAAATTCTTCTTCTATGAACCGTGTCCCTTCAGAACTTTCGCGAACCCAGCTCTCTTCAACTCCCTATCTTGTGCAACACTTAGTAATGTAACTTTTACCATGCCTTCCTTTCCGTGTTTTGCCACCCATTAACATCAACTCGTCAGGGAAGTAAGCCACTGCGTCTCTATGTCACTTTTACCTTTGAGATGTTCTGTTAGTGTTAAATTTAAGTCGCTCAAACCCAGATAAACGACATTATTTCTAATGAAAAGTAAAGAGACAATCAATCTAGTGACGTAAGGTGTTTGTGTAGCATAATCTTCCTAAGATATTCTCCACTAATTAGTATAGTACTATACTAAGCTTGAATTGGAGGTTCCGAAGGGGATCAGGAGCTTTTCTTGTATCTGTAATAATTCCAACATGATCAGTGACATCTAAAAGACGTACAAATGTACTTGCTGTTAGTATCAGATATGCAAATATAACTGCTTTTGTATCAGATAGTTTTTAATCGATTTTACCCCATGCGAGGCAGTACACCCACTAACACACAAGGGGTTATTGGGTTTGAAAAAGTTAGAAACAGAAACATTGCTAAGGAGGTAAAACAAAAGAATAGTAATCAGGAGGACACTAGATAGTGATTGACATTTCATTTAAATTTTTGAAGATTAAAGTTGGCTGGAAAGCATGTAACCGGAAGTGATATTCACAAGAGATAGGAGCGAGAAAAGAAAATGTTAGCATAGAATTTACGGTTACATAAGGACAATTCTACTGTAAATTGATAAGACCTCTTCGCCAGTCTAGTACTGCGCTTAAATTCAAAACTCTTGGTACCATAGTGAAGAGTGATATTTGTTCTGCTATGTACAGAAATATGGCACAAGGTTAAAATGGGAAATGAGGAAAAGGATGGTCTTCTGTCTTAACGTTAAGCTTAGCTAGTCCATACTGTACCATAGCGAAGATCTCATCCGAAGAATTATCGTGAACGTATTTACAGAAAAGGGACAAGGAGGCAATAAGTGGGAAGTGACTGAAGCGGGGACGCTAGATCAGGGCCAATAATATTACTGATTCTTCTTTGGATTTTGTCAAGGAGCTCTAGATAAATATCAGGGGCACTGGCAGCAATATTTTAAGCATGGACGAATGGTAGACTTATAGATATGTAAGATAAATTCTGGAGAGAAAAATTGTTTGGTACGACAGTAGTAACCCACCTATCCTAGCAGATGTGTGCAAATATAATTGTCTTTATAAATCATCAGATGTAATTATTGTTATAAAAAGAGATGCAAATTTAATCGCGATTATAATTGTTGCGAATATAAGACATGGAAATGTAGGTGTATATGGTGTAAACATGCGAATGTAATTGTTAATATGTTTTGTCGTTGATTTTCGAAGACATAGAAATGGTTGTTGGCAAGAGATATGCAATTGTAATTGTTCGTGGCATTGAATATGCAAATATAATTAATATATATTTTTTTTCTTTTAGTATAAAAATGACTCCCCCGCACTGTCACTCACTTCCGTGTTCACTGGCTCGGTTTTGTTCTGTGACGACCTGGTGACATGACCAGTGTCATCTAACTTTTTGACCCGCCATCTGCAAACTGGCGATGGCGTCGCGACAGATTATACAGCTGCTGCAAGGTCGTCGTCCGCCTGGGCCTCCATCAGATTAATCTGTTCCTGGAGGATGTTCCGACGTTCTACCATGATCGACATATCTGGAGGGACAAAGTGACTTTTGTGGGTTCATCGCCCTCTGGGCATGAGTTTTAGCAGTATAAGAATTGCAAATCAAATCGTTGCGATGTGATGCAAATATAATTCTTGAAAACAAGATATACGCAAATTTATTTGTCGTTGGGTAGATAGATAAAAATCTAATTGTTACTTGCGTGAGGCATTCCATTATAAATATTGTCAGCAAATGACATATAAATATAATTTATCTTAGAAACAGACATACAAATATAATTGCTGTTGACATGAGACACACAAATGTAATTACATTTGGAATCAGACATGCAAATCTATTAGGTGCTGCTATATGATATGCAAATATAATTGGTTTCATAAACAAACTGGTAGCTCTGAGTTATATTTGCATCAAATATGCAAATATAATTGTTGTTATCGTAAGATTCAAGTATAATTGTTATTGCTCTAAGATAATATGTTAGGAATAGACATTGAATGTAAGTGTTGTTGTTGACATCATCCAGTTGTAATTATTTTATTAAGGCATCAATAGCAGTTGTTTTTCTTAAGAGACATGTAAAAGCAATTTTATGCAGCAATATATGTCGTTGGCCGGAGATATTCAAATGTTGTTCTTACTAGTGTATTACATTGCAAATATAATTATTGTTGGCTAGAAATTTGCAAATCTAATGGTCGTTGTTATAAGAAATGCAAATATATTTTTGTTGACCTGAGGTAGGCAAATGCAACTGTTTTTGTAAGAGAGAAACAATTCTATTTTTTAGCCTAAGATATGCAAATATAATTTTTGCTAGTATTCCGTAGTTAAATACAATTGTTGTTAGCCTGAGATATGAAAATGTAATTGATGTTAGCAGAAGACACTCAAATGCAATTTATTTTGGCATCAATTTTGGGAATACATATATTGTTGGCAAGAGATGTTGTGCATATGTATTTGTCAGCAAGGGATATGCATTTATAATTGTCGTTGATATAAGCCATTCAGATGAATTAGTAGTTAGATCCATTTATAAAACAAGCAAACATAATTGCTGTTGACAACTTGCATGAAAAAATGCCTTTTATTCGTATCAGACATGCAAATATATATTGTTGACAACAGACATGTAAAATAATTATAGTAGATATAACATGTGCAATTTCAATTGTAGGTTGCAGAAGACAGGCAACAGCATTTCTTTTTGTCTAAAGACTGCCAAATCATGTTGTTATTGGTATAAGACATGCAAATGTAATTGTTTTTGGATTGAGACATGCAAATGTAATTTTATTTTGAGATGAGACTTCTAAATTCAAATGTTGTTGGCTAGCATATAAAACCACAGCCCTTATCGATCAAAAAATTACAGTTGTGTTCGGTAATGAATGAATCATGATTCTGCGTATTATTAATTTTGACTTGACAATGTTTGTTTTGGATAAAAATGAATCTGCCAAAATAAATCAGCCATTTCACGAAGTTGATGATGCAACTATGGATTGAATCAACAGACATTCTGGAAGAATCTGAAAGGAACCTTTATTTTTCTTTATATAAAGAATCTCTTGTAATAGTCAATCTGAATTACTGCAGTCTATTTCCACTGCAAATCAAGCCTCGCTTTCAATTTCCAGCTTTCGTTTTATTCTATTAAGACTCAAGCAGACAGAAGAATTAATCTTATGTTCTTGTTGTTGCTGTTGTTTTTTTTCCTTTTTTTTTGCTTTTTTTTTTTGCATTTTTCGTTATAATCTTTCTTTCAGTGTTTATTCCTATAAAAACGAGGAAATAATTTTTATTTAGCATAACATGTAAAAAAATACTTTTCTATTTTCAGAAGTAACATTACTAAATAATATATTTACCATTTTCTTCCACTATATTCTGATATATTTTCATCCTCTTATAACCCTTTATTTTCGCGAGAAATTTATAATTCCAATTCTTCAAATTCTGTATTCGAAAAGGTACCAATCAATCGTACCCTTTTCCTGATGGAGCTCATACGAGATTCATCCCTCCCAGTCACGCCATAAACACGCTATCAACTTTTTTGAATGAGGAATGATGTTTCATACATTTCTTTCACTTGTCCTGTAAAATGAACTTAACAGACAAGACGGGAAATTGAACTCGATTTTCCATTTTCACTTTCCGCTCCGCTTTCAGTATTTAAAGTTGGCAGTATTCTTTTTTAATCTATTTTCGTCTGTTCATTCAATGCTGTGTTAAAATATTCATTTCCTATTGACTGTTAGATTTCTTTAAAAAATTAAGCATTTCCTTTGTGTAGAGTGGAATACTAGATAAGAACTACCTTTTGAATATGATTGATTTGAACAAGTAGAGTTCCAAATTAGACCAGCTATGTAGGCAGGAATCTACGAACATTATCAATAAACTCGCAGAATATTTAAATATTTCAATATATATTAAAATATATATTTAAATATATCTACATAATAAATACGAATACCAGTGTGTCACTGTGTCACACTTTTTCAACTTTACTCATAGAGAACGTAGCCTAACATATCATACCATTTTGGAATCAGGTTAACTCTGTGAGCAAATTAAAAAAAATTCAGGCCGGATCCAGGTAAGCAACCTGAAATTTTGAATTGCCAAGTTTTCATTAATGCGATTGTTTTTTGGCGAATTTTTAAGTGATTTTTTGCGACAATTTTTTGAACAATAACAATTTTTATAACTTTGAAATTTAGGAATAATCGAAATTAATTATGAAATCCAGCGAAAGTCACCAATGAAATAAGAATAATTGTTTGTACGGAAAGTAAGGACCTACGTACATCAAACTGTTTTTAAATTAAGTGGCGGCAGAAGAATTATAGTTGTACTTTTAAAGCTAAGTTTAAATATTAATACAATACTAAAATGCAGCGATCAATTTTGAGTTATTCTGTAGTTTATTGCTGTCTATCGCATCTACTCCTCCCTACCTATTATAATGAATGCCTAATCAAGACCCTCCAAAGGAGCTAGTTTAAGAGCCGCCCTATAGGGCAACATTTAAGCTAATATACTATATAGCTTTTGTCGGTGGGGATGGATGTGGATTTTCTCTTCAAAGCGACTAACATAACAATTTATCGCAAATAATTTTCAATTCTTGATTTACATATTCAGAATATTATCTACGTCCCACATAATTAAAAGTTGATATCTACATTTGATCAGACGCTGGAGTACTGTTGAATTTCCCAAACCACTTATGACACTTTAGATTATTTACAGTATGAGAGTGGTCTGAAAAGTTCAAAGACTGACTATGAAAGAGTAATGCTAGAACTGTGTAATCCTGCATGCATTACTTTCAACACTTCTTATTAATAACTGCATTGATTCTTTCCAGGTAAACTGACATCTGAAAGCTCAGAGAAGAATTCAAAAGTTGCTTTTAGAGATATTTGACACCGTGGTTTTATCAAGTACCTGCAGAAAAAGTGCTGAGCCCGCAAGGACGTTCATGCTAACATGGTTGCTACATTCCAGCTTTATGAACAGTGCAAAAATGTGAAGTTGAATTTAAGATTTGAAGGGAGAGTCCTGAAGTTGAAACAATGTCGGAACATCCTGCAACTGCCACCACCAAGGAAAATATTGATCGTGTTCACCACATGGTGATGGATGATAGGCAACTGAATATAAATCCAATAGCTTATCTTATTAGCATATATCGTAAGAAAGTTGAGAATACTTTACACAATGAACTTGGCATGATGAAGGTTTCTGCTAGGTGGGAGTTACGTATTCTGGCGCCTGATCAAAAGCGCAGCTGACTTGGAAATTACGAGGAAATTCTGACATAGTTTGAGGTAGGTTCAGCCAGGTTACTTGAATCTTTCCTAACACACTTTGAGTGTTGAGCTAATCACTTGGATCCAGAGACTATCCATGCAGTGGAAACAACCCTCCTCACCTGCTCCAAAGAAGGCCAAGGTTGTTTCATCTGCAAAGAAGATGATGGCCTCAGATTTCAGAGATGCAATTTTTTTTATTGCCTATCTTCAAAAGAGCCACACCGCCAATGGAGAGTAATATGTCAAATTTCTAAGGCCGTCACGGAAAGCTATCAAGAACAAACGCCGAGAAAAACGGATTAAAGGTCTCTTGTTTCATCAACACAATACTCCAGCACACAAAAACTTAACCCTCACTAATATGGCAACTATGAAAATAAAATGTTTATGAATTAATTTATTAAACCTAAACGGCCCTAATGCCATCTTCCGACACACACAGGACAATGATTAGGAACAAATTAATAATTCATGAAGTGAGGAATTTTCCTAATAATAAATTGATTTATTTAAACTGTTGGTACATCTTCGTTGTAACAACATTTCAATTGTTATATCCTATTGCCGTCTTTTGTTGGCTATGGTATTTAATAGTAGTCATCTGTTTATCCCAGGAGATAATGGTGTTTTGGTGGCTATAGTTTTTGATAGTAGGCATCTGTTTATCCCGGGAGATAATGGTGTTTTTGTGGCTATAGTATTTGATAGTAGGCATCAGTTTATCCCGGGAGATAATGGTGTTTTGGTGGCTATAGTATTTGATAGTAGGCATCAGTTTCTCCTGGGAGATAATGGTCTTTTGGTGGCTATAGTATTTGACAATAGGCATCTGTTTCTCTCGGGAGATAATGTTCTTTCGGTGGCTACAGTATTTGATAGTAGGCATCTGTTTATCCCGTGCGATAATGTTATCGGTTAAAATTTAGTCCTTTGGTGGTGAGACTGGATTGAACTCATGGCCGTATCGACAGGATCCAAATTAATACTTGGCATTATATTTCGGACCGGCTTGACAGCCAACAGACTTCAAGATTCCATTCCGGCTCTCCTGTCTGGATTTACTTCCATAGTTTTTTTCTTTCCTTGGAAGATGAAGTTTAATATCAGGGTTTTCCTTTCCTTATAACATTATGAGAATTGCAATGAAAATCACTTATCTAATCGACGTAGTAACCTTTTGAATTTCTGCTATCCGTACTAAAGGATACTCTGTATCAATTCTTTCCAATTTGTTTTTGTCATAACAATTTTGCTTTTCCCACTGAACCAGCATTAATGAATTTCACTACCCAACCAAAATACTGAAACTACCACCAAACTACATGCACGTATGATTATTAATCCGCTGACACCAAGTGGTGGAACACTGTGGCCTCAAGGTCAATCTCTGTTCTTTTCCTAATTAAATATTTCCATGTGATTCAATTCATTCACCAGTCTCGTGGAATGAAGTTCAAATAATAGAGAACAACTTTGGAAAATAAGGCGATTTCAATAATCAATGAACATTATTGTTTTTAATACTAATCTCCTCATGCCTATGGGATATACGTATATGTAGTTTGTGGGGTACACTCGCATATACCGATAAAAGAAATAACGCTCAAGCCCTTGATTTTGTAAATTTCAAAATCAGTTTGATTGAATCCCTTCAACGTGGACAAAGTAGAGAATAGTACCACGTGACAAAATGGGGAAAAATGGACCAATCAGATTGCTCTATTTCGTTTTATGCTAAGTGTAAGCTGGGAGCCATTAGAATGAAATATAAGCAAAGTTAACAACCCCACACGCAATAGACGCAATCGTTTCAGAAGTATTACGCTTTGGGCATTGGCGATTTCAAAGAAACTGTCTTTAATCGTCTACCCACTTTTACCGACAGGTTAATGCGTAAGGACCGTGTTTAAAGTTTAACGAAATCATCTCTCTCTCTCTCTCTCACTAACTCTCTCTCTCTCTCACTAACTCTCTCTGTCTCTCTCTCTCTCTCTCTCTCTAACTCTCTCAGAGTTGGGGTGTATGTACATCCACTCTCTTATTCACGAATAAATGTAGAATACTTTCTCACTCAAAACATTTTCTTTATTAGCAAACTTTGAATTACAACTTATTTTGTTTTGCTGTTTTTTTATCTTAGTTGTTTGTTAAATAGATATTTATATACATATATATATATATATGTGTGTGTGTGTGTGTGTGTGTGTATATATATATATATATATATATATATATATATATATATATATATATATATGTATGTATAACACACACCGCAACAATACACACTTACACATATCATACTCACATATATATATGTGTGTGTGTGTGTGTGTAACACACACCCACAGCAATGCACATATCATACTCACTCACTCCCTAAGAACACACACACAAACACTAAACAGAGACACATCCCCTCTCCAAGACCAATAAAACTATCAAACTGACCAGGGGAATTCAGAGAAGCATAGATCCATCCAGCTCTTATCTCAAATAACAACTTAAAAGAGACTGTTTTACCAACACAAGGAATGTTAAAAGATTCATGTTAAAAAAGATAAAAAAAAAAAAAAAACAAATGAAAACTACAGACAAAAAGTTCATTTCCTCCATCAAGACATTCATTTCTGTAGTTTACTGCTACCAGCAAGCAGAAATATTTCTTCTCCCGATGATGGCCATTTTGGCCGAAACTAATCGAGGAATCTAAATGAAATAATAAAAAAACGAAAGAATATTAATCTACAACCCAGTGTGTCTGAAGATTTTAATTTTTAATATTTTTTATTGTTCAATATTATATATATATATATATATATATATATATATATATATATATATATATATATATATATATATATATATATATATATATTATTATCACATTTCTTAATCCATGTATGAGATTAATTTAAAATGGTTGAAATTTTCTATCAAATTTTGTTTCAGAACTCATGCTTTAAACAGGCTTGCATAGTTACTCTGGGTTCTTTTCAAGTTATTTAAATAAAACCAGAAGGTAGAATTGACTGAAAAGTATGACTATAACAACTAAGATGATACCAGTTGTGAAAAGTCAAAGTATAATAATGTAAATTGTTTAAAGCCTAAACACCATTTATTATCTCTAACAGAAATTATTGAAATTTAGCGACGTCTGGAAAGTTCTATGAATCTCAATTTTGGTATGAGACATCGGACATTTGATAAGAAAATGAAAATTATGTCTTATTTTCTTTACTGAAAATAGTTTCAGCGACTAATATGTGCAGGAAAAACACTGCAATCTAAATTAACATATCTCACATAATTATTACTCATTTTAGCCATACTGTTTACCAAATATTCTGACAGGCTACCTTTATTTATTGAAACGTGTAATTAACAGTTGTATTGATGAAATTAATCTAATAACCTGTAAAAATCAAATTAAAAATTTCTAATCCTATATAAGGCAGGAATTTATATAACCAGATTAGCGATGCTTGGTTCGTAAATGACGGTGTAAATATTCAAAGTTAACCCCTTTGAAGGTCACTTCTGTTAAACTGAAAATAGATTTTATATTCCCAAAGGTTAAGTCTGAAACTGATTTCCCTTGAACTGTTCACTGTTATGCTTTTAAATTGATGCATTTACTGAATAAAACACGTGAAACATTCAGATTGAAATATGTACTGAGTAACTAAAAAATGTAAATTAATGCTAATTATATTGCATGATATTTGCAAGTCGAAAATTTCTGAAGATTCAACCTAACTTGAAAAATGCAAAATTTCAATGCATATTTATTGAGAATAAAGAATTGCAACTAGATTTTTTTTTAAATGCTGTTGTGTAATGAATATCTGCGAGGAAAGTGGAACCAGCGGACCGAGTTCGATTCCCCGCCTTCTCTATTTATATTTATTTTCGTACAACTTGGGAAAAGCATGAATCCGTCTCTTTTCCATATTGCTATGTGTTAAATAGCATGATAGACTAAGCTCTCAAATCGTAGGTGGCAGCCATTGTAACAGAAGGAAAACTCAGAATTCTAAACTGCAGAGAAGGCAACGAGAAATAACTCCACTATCTTTCCCAAGAACGGTTGACAATTCATAGATATTAAAATGAAAAAGCAACTGTGGAAAATCATGATCGCCAATGTACTGAAGGGCATTATTTAAATAAATAATTATTAAATCCCTGTCATTTTCTACACCTTAATTTATTTATATAATTAGAGATAGGTAAGTCAAAATCATCTTCAAGCCACCCAGATCTAAATAAATATAAATAAGCCACCCAGATCTAAATAAATATAAATAAACATATTATGCAATTTAAAATAGTAGTTGATAGGTTGAAATCTCATTCAAGTTATCCCGCTCTACTTATAAACTACCAAGTTACAAGCTTTCAGAGCTAAGAATTCAAATTTTGACTATCAAGTCACCTTGAAAGCTGAACCACTGCAAAATAGATGACATTACTGGGAATTCCCAGCGACAGAAATCAAATGCTGTCCAGGTATTATTTGGGATTTTCTTTGGTTTTCATGAATACATATTTTGTGTACACTTAAGCGCAGATTTTATATTCTTTAAAAAAAGGCCATCATTATCTATTGAGGAAAGTATCTATTGCTTAAATTTTAGCTATTTTCCGGAAGCCCTGTTAATACAATTTTATGGCTGCAAGTAAATATATTTTGAATGTAATTTCATGCCTTCAACGGCAGTTAAAATGTATTGCTGGTTATTTTGATTTAAAAATGTATTGCTGATATTTTTTACTATAAGATTTTTTTTAATAATTTCATAGTGATCTGTTTTTGTTTGGTGGTTGACTATTTGCCCATGGCTGAGATCCCAACAGGTGCTACCACTCCGGGTCAGAGTGGCTATCACAACAGCATCAATTAAGAGGTTGTTCCACGCTCCTTAAAACTTCCAATCTTCCGATCACATGTCCTTCTGCTGGATGTAGTTTATTGAAAATATATATATATATGAGGTCTGATCAAAAAGTATCGGGTTTGGTGTTATAAAGAAAATTGAAACGACATTTGAATCTCCTTTGAGCTAGTCCGCTTCTGAAGTCATACTCGTTATCCAGCGTCGTTTCCACACATGGAATTTTTCGTAGAGCTTCTTTATTAGGATAGCGAGCAACTCCCACATCCCACAAATGTTGTTCCTTTCAAGTGAGAGATTTGATTTTTGAAGAGTACAAATATCGCAAGAGGCGAGATTTGTGGCGTATGGTAGTTGTGGAACCTGACGAATGTTATACTTGGTCAAAAACTGCTGCACACGCCATTCTCACCGATGGAACTTCTATAGTGTGATGAGACGGCCACACTCTACACACTTTCCTTCTACTACTACAACATTGGAAGTAAGCAAGAAAATTATAAATTAGTTTGCATGCCCAACAGAGTTCAAAGTCGGTCTGTGTCAAGCGACACTTTAGTTATGTTACCATAGCAACATTCTCAATACTTTTTGATCAGACCTCGTATATGAGCTGACCGAGTATTGCTCGTCGCTATGAACGGCTGGTTAACTTTTTGATTGTTGTATTTTTCGATCCGCCAATTTATGGTAAGTAATTTTGGGGGCATCTCTTTGCTCTTTCTCCCCCTTTGCTCTAAAATATTTAAATATTATACGTAAATATATACTTTTAAAATGTCCGCTTTTAAAGAGATAAAATTTACAAATGCATATATCCTAATTATCCTAGAGAGGCATGGGCTCCGTCCGGCTAAAACGCGCAAGACACGCCACGTGATGAGCACACGAAGAAACTATTCGCGTAAATACAGGCTGCGGCACACGACCGCGACAGATGGAAAAGAATAGGGAACAGCTCAGCATGTTGGCGCCCCAACGACCCATTTAATGTTTACGGGGGGTGGGGAAGAAAAAGAAAAATATCATAATTGCTATTATATCAACCTAACGTTTTGAAATAAGTTTTGTATGAACAAATATAATCCATGTTTGAATTTTTCTTAAACATCAAGAGATTATCAAGAATAACGCATGTATAGCAACATTACAACTATCTTAATTATTAAGTACTTCTGAACATTTGGACTTATAAACTAACCTCAGGATGCGCCAGTAATTTGAAATTGGTTTCCTCTCACCTTCCGGTAATATGGACGCGATTCTAGAAAATCCTAAGCTAATGTGAAGCATGGGTAATCTGAAAGTGCTACACCTGGAGCCATAAACATTGTTACTTATCCGGTTGTAACGTAGAATCTATCCTTGCGTTGGAAAGAGGAAGAGAAAAGTTGCTAACAATCAAATGAAGATTCGCCGATTCAGGAGACAATTTAAGGGTTCGAAAACGTACGGATATGAAGACGGAGCCAAAAGCAATCCATTAGCAGATCTCTTAAATGCGCTGAAGGCTTTTAAAAGAGTAAGGAACAACAAAAGTAAAAATAAAATTACTGAACAGCCGTTATTGACGCCATCAAACAACATATTAATATCTATTTGTGAACATGAGCCTATCTACTTTGTGTGACATTCACCAACCTACTTAAATATCCACTCCACTATTTAAGGCTAATGTATATCTTTCATAAATTCTCATATATATATATATATATATATATATATATATATATATATATATATATATATATATATATATATTGATAGAGATTTTTTACTACATGTTGACCATATAAATTGCTAAAGTGCTACGCAGTGTATACATAAGAACCAGTCGTGCATGTGCTACGATGCTATATTCCGACCAATGCCACTACTCTTTAAATGGATTGCATATATAGCAGGATATGTATATAGTTCAGAACAGGATTAAACAATGTTGAGGAACAGTTTCCTTTGTTTAGGACTAATGCTGAATGTTACCGTAATTCCCCATCTATAATACGCCTTCAGCCGTAATACGTACCCCTAAACTGGTGTTGGAAGTGTGGGAAAATGCTTCTACTCACGCATAATTCGCACCCCATGTTTGATAATCAAACATTATAAATTGTACCTCTCCAATTTCAATACTGTTTCCTACTCTTATTAAAATAAAAATGTTTTAAAAATAGAATAATATTATTCTAATTTAGTTTTATGATAATTTTTCTTTTATTTTACATTTGTAAATATGATTGTATTTGACATCCTTATGGGGTCGCAATCGCCCAATGTTAGTATGAAATTGTCGTATGTTTGTGAAATTGACCTATGGAACGGGAATTTTTTAAAGATTTTTTATAACTGTGCATTATACTCACCTCTAATTTTGCTTCTTTTTTTTTTTAGAAAAAATGCATGTTATACATGGGGAATTACGGTATTTACAGCTATTCCTTTTTCATTAGTATCTTCATGCTGATTAGGTGATTGGAGGAAGTGTGCATGTAAATAATATAGTGATAGGTTTTCGCATCGGGTGTCAATAGTATGATTTGTCAAATTCAAAACGTCTTAGCTTTTCACCATCAAAAGATAACTGACTAGAAATTGGTGGTCCTATAGAATGATATATAGAATAGAGATAATATAGTTTTACTTTACTTCTGCTTAATTTATTTTTTATATGCCTTTAAATATGGGGAAAATGGCTATTTTGCACTTTTGGTGAGTATTTAGTATGTAGAAACTGCAGTAAAATCAAATGCAGTAAAATAAAAGTAATCAACTTGATTATATTAATTTAATAAGGTTGACTTGGGTAAAACAGTAAAACTCTGTGTTCACAACAATTAAATAAATCCTTGTTAATCAAAATCACCATGGTAAAATCCCGAATTTTTCTTGTTATTTAAAAGCATGAAAAGGAATGAAGATTGTTGTATTCATGATTCAAATTTTGCTGAATTTTTCTTTCATCTATTATCTTTCTTTTATAAAAATCAAAAGATTACTACTTATATTTCAAAAATTGCAGCAAAAACTGATATAGCCCGGAAAATTATTTTGATTAAAAATTAAAATTTGATGCAGCATTTTTACCCTTGATATGCATATTACAATGAATTTTGTATGTTGTTAATTTAAAACATTTAAATGGGTTGCAAAATATATACTGCTAATATAGTTTTGTATATTTATAGACTAGAGTTTATAAAAATCTTTCCTTTTGTGGAGGGATAAAGTGTATATTACTTTTTTCGAAGGCGGATTAATCTCGCATATTATATTTGAATATTGAACCCCAACATTACCTAAAGTTGTAATTATTTGTCCAGACTAATACAAAGGAATTTCTACGCATCTATTTTACTTTAACATCTTGATTATCTTCACAGTATCCAAGTATTAATCCAATGAAACAATGATACAATGAAACTGGGCACGACTGATCATGTATGGAGGAAAAAAGAGTAGTCATAAGCCCCTAAGGAATGAAGGGAAAATATAGGACAAGGAACAAAACTGGAGAGTTAGAAGCCTAAATAATGCAGATCGATATATACCTGATGAGAGCCGGAGCTCACAACAGCCGAAACGTTGTGTAAAAATAAAAATGTGGACAAGATTACGAACTTAAATAGTGTAAATACTGAGAACTACTCATCCGAGAAATTCAAACAGAATTTTATTTTATTTATACTGATTTATTTGAGGACCAACGAAATTTTAGTTATTTTAAATAATTTTTCAAAGGCCTGGTTATTATGGTTAATATAAATCTTCATGATACATATTTCCTTTTGTGTTTTGCGTTTTTATTGTTTTAATATTTCGTTTTCTACAGCTTATCAACCCTTTGCTAGTTATTTAAAATATTTTTAGATTATAAAAAGATTTTTGGGGCGATAATAAGGATTTAGTGATATAAGTCATGCTAATTAACTCATAGCTGGGCAAGATGTGGTAGATCCATAATTTTCCCAAGGTTATTTTCGCGTGAGTGAAAAAAACAAACGCAACTGGAATAGGAATACGGTTATCAAATTAACAATTCCGAGCCATTTTCCATTACACCACCAAAACATCCAAGCTTACACCACTTAGTATTCTCAAGCGGTCACCCGTCAATGTACTGAAGTCCTTAACTTCAGTAAACGTACAGTAAACAGTGTCTCAACGTGCTGTGACCATAAGCCTATTTTTCTATGTAGTATTTTTGGTATATATATATATATATTTATATATATATATATATATATATATATATATATATATATATATATATATATATATATATATATATATATATATATATATATATATATATATGGTAAGAAATGTGCAGCCATCTCCCTGTATATACGTTACGTTTGTTTACGTTAAGTTATGTTTTGTGAGCAGAAATGTTCAATCGAGAAAAAATCTTCGAAGGTGAGTGTTTATAAACAGTAATTCTGACTTTGTTAAACAGACCCTATGCTGTCGCTGAATGGTTAACAGAAGGTCAGGTAAAATGGCGGTTATTATAATGGTTACAGGTTCGATTCCTGCAGAGGTGCGCATATTTTCTACGAAATTTCTGGAACATTTAACCCCTGTAAATGTAATTAATACTGTTTAATTAAAAGACAGCGCATTTGCTTAAATAATTTATATCTGTAAAAATCACGTCTAAACTATATATATATCGAGAACTTTGTGTTATATGACGAAGTGGAAAGTAATGTGTTTTCGACCCTTAGGACTTCAACGGACGAGATTCAACGTAAAAAAATAGTCTGATAAAGGACGAAACGCATCACGCAAGACAAGACATTTTCCATTTTTGTCATATATTTTATATATATATATATATATATATATATATATATATATATATATATATATATATATATATATATATATATATATATATATATATATATATATATATATATATATATATATATATATATATGGATGCCTATTTCCTGCCAGTGCCTATCATTCGGCTTTGACCTCCTGATACGGGGCAAAACTTTGAATGGTGATTTTAAAAGGAGACAGACAAGCTCGCCACACTTTAAAGTTGGTGATGCTTTGACTGTCTACCTTTAATTTATACTTTTTGGCCTTGAACCGTACCAATATATATTTAAAACATGTAGATATATCGAGCATTAATATTTTTTTATGTTTCAAAAGGATTTTCAGATTAACAGACAGTTCTAGAAATAAACTGGTTCAGTGATAAGATATTCAGGTATGGCAACTTGATTTGTTGTATAGATTAATGCACAGGTTAATGTGCATCTACATAAAGAAAGATCTTTATTTTATCTCTTTCAATATATTTTTCATATACATTTACAAGCAGCTAAATAACTAAACTATAAATATATGTGTGTACGCGTGTATCTATATGCGCATACACAATTACGTATGTATCAGTATGTGCTTCCTTACAAAGGAAGGAGACAGAGTTGTGGATTGGATCAATGGTAAATTTTGTTTTGCTTTCTCGTCTTTCTTTTTTTTTTCTTTTAGTGAGCATATAACTTAATGGAGGTAATGTGTTTTGAGATTATGATCAATATTATAATAATGAATACAGAAATGTTCGGCTATTATCTCTCTCCCTCTTCCTCTCCTTCTTTCTCTCTCTATCTCTCTCTCTCTCTCTCTCTCTCTACATATATATATATATATATATATATATATATATATATATATATGTGTGGCTCATTTTTTCACTCGTTCTTTGTTTATTACTGTGTGTCTGTGTGTCGCTTTTTCCTATCATTTCAGGTGAATGGAACTCCTATCTCGTAACTGTTAGACTATGAAAAGAAATACATGGAGAACATTCCCATTCAACTCACTCATCATTAAGATCTTGAGTGACTTTTTTGTTGTTATTAGGCGTTATTTTCAGTTTTGTTGCCTCTGTTTTTATTTCTTCAGTTAATCGTGATCGTTTTGAAGAGCCAAGTACTCATTCTTTGAATATCACTACACAACATCATCTGAAAGAGTCTTTTCCGACTCAAGCTTTTAACTCAGTCGTCCCTACCGAGTTATTCCATTATTTAATGATTTCAAGAGGATTCTTATTACATATTTGCACTTTTTTTTCTTCTTTGCTTCTTGCTTTCTTGTAATTTTCATTCTTTGTATTTTGTATTCTTCAATCTTCAGTTGTTGATTTTATTTCTTTTTCCTTCTTTCTTAACATTTGATAAGCTTTGCTTAGTACTTCATACGACCAAATGAATAGAAACGGAAGATCGTACAGCGCCAATCTTAAAAATAGAGACAATTTCCTTGCTTTGATAATCAGTATTTGAAAACCTGGTATTTATTAGGTTGGTGCAAAAATAATGTCGTTTTGACGTTCAACTTAACGTCAAAAAAACGACATTATTTTTGCACCAACCTAATACGTCGGTCCAAACATTAAAGCGGTAAGAAATATTTATGCAGTAATATTTTCGTCACTTTCTCATTAGCTTTACAGTTTGTTTGTTTTTTTTTTTTTTATTTTTTTTTATTTTATTTTTTTTGTTATTCATTGTTCTTTTACTTATAGTTCTTTTTTATTCATTCGCTCACTTTTTCATTATTCTTTCTTTCAGAATTTATGCTTCTCTTCTTAATTCACTAGCGGTTAAGCTTTATATTTTCATCATCTATGCTTTCTTTAATGTATACCTGCTTTATATTTGATAATTATTCTTTCTATTTCAGCACATCTTCCGTTGAGACATTCCTGTTTAGGTCGCTTGCATTTGTTCTTGATTTCTTTCAAGAGAGTCTTATATACTGTGCCGTAGCTTTGTATATATACATTTTACAAAGGTCTACCGTTTGGTTTGAACTGCTATGAATTTCCCATCGGAGCCATTAGTCAGTGGCCGAGTGCTAAGTTTAAGGCTTGCAGTTCGTCTACACTTAAAAGAATAACACTAATCTTTCTACACTCTTGTTTCGTCTGATATTACACCGATAGAAACAATAATGAAACGTGTATGCGTGTATTTACTAATATATATATGTGCTTGTGTGTGTGTGGGCGTGTGTGTGTGTAATATTGAATTTGCAATATATGTATAAGACTAGCGTTGTTTACGCATTTTGCAAGAATCCTACAAAGAATTATATTACTTTTTTATTATTGCATCCTCAGATGAGAATTTTAGTGTAAGATAACATAACCACATTAATTTCAAGAAAGATAAAAGATGTGTGTAGTGAGAGATATGGCTTTACTAACCAGCAATTCCATCGACAGTGAGAAGGCAAAAAATACAAAGAATCTATAAAAGAAAAGGAGTGAGGTAAAAAGTCAAACAGGCAGTGAAAGGGAGAAAGAGAAATAAATTAATGCAGGAAGAGATACATGGAAAAATTGATGAAAAAGAAAAGCAGTAAGAAGATAAAGAAAAGGAAGGAAATAAGAAAAGCGATGTGATCAGTCGTAAAAGTTATGAAGACAGAGAAAGAACAATGAAATAAAGAAAGGGTGAGTCATAACGAGATACTGAAAGAGAGGGGAAAAGAAAGAGCGACACATGGGAGAAATAGAAAGAGATTGATCGAAAAAGAGGAAAACAGAGGTAGATGAAAGGGCACAAAAAAGACAACGCATAAAAAACTGACCGGGAAAATGGAGCCCGGAAGAGAAAAGCCGACAGAGAGAGAGAGAGAGAGAGAGAGAGAGAGAGAGCAAAATAGATCCATTCTGCATAATCCCAACAACTAAGGGATAATTGGTTACCGTATCTCTTAAATCCTTTGCTATTTGGACTGGCTTCAAGCTATCGTGTCAGAGTATTTTGAAACAATATTGATATAAAAGGCAAACAGAGCAAAAACGATGAAAATATTAAGATTTTAAATGAAACTGCTTCCAGAGCTTTAACAGTCTACGCAAAAGAATCCTATGGTAGAAATATAAAGACGATGATTCAAATGACGACAATAATAATAATGATAATAATAATAATAATAAAAATAATAATGGCAAAGATATGCTATGACATTACAGCGTGGCACATGTTGAAAACTTGTATATCACCCTGCGCCAGTTATAGAAAACAATGAAGTCACTATTCTTTGAAACTATTCTTTACAATTCATGTTGACATACATGTAAACGTTTAAGGTCTACATAACAGATTAATGTCTACAAAATATGCCTTCGCATAAATAAAACTGATGACAAAGTAAATAAATATATGGATTTCGAAAAAAAATGCGTGACTTTAAAACTACACATCTACATTGAGGCCACGGGTATTTTTTTTAATTAATAGACAAGAACATTAACAAGGAAGACAACACCGATGAATACGAACATCATCACCATCATCATCATTCTGATGACAGGGTGCAGTCGTAGAGCCCTGTTCCATCTACAGATCTGAGTTGAATGCCAGAGAGTTATTTATTCATTCGTAGCGTGTTTTGGGCAAGTAGACCCAGTGGGGCCTATCCATCTTTATGTCGGCACACAACAGTCATCCGCCTGGCCTTGGTCATGGATTCAGTGAACGTTGATTACATGAGGGAAACCCTCTGCCCTGGCCGTTGACCAGTCAAAGAAGCGCTTTGTCCAGTGATGCCGTATCATCACTGCACTAGTTGCACAGTGTTATAGAGCCCCAACACTGTGCTGTAAAACCGGTGAACCTACAAGTAATTTCATCCGCCCTTAAACAGGTTTTCTTTTTAACCCTGCTGGTTTTAAAAAAAAAACTACCTCCTCGCCAGACACGCGAACATGACGCAGATACTACTGAGTTACATGGTACAAGTAGTGCATGTAACATAAAATGCTAACAAAGACATCAATTAAAGACAGTAATTATTTCGCTGTCCCTCAAAACAGTGTCTACAATGTTTATAGAGAAAAAACAAGTAAATATAGGCAATAATAGTTGTTGGCTATTATTTTCCCAGTGGCAAAACTTTTTTTAAGATAAACACTTCTTCAACTGAAGCTTTTAAAGCAAGGTTATCGGCTGTTTGCTATGTTGTTATATTTTTATACTTATAAGGGCGTATGGGTATGACGATAAACTACATCCGGCAGTAAGTCATCTAGAGATTTGAGGTTTTGAGGAGCGTAGAATCATCTATTAATTGCTGTTGTTCCCAGAGCCACCGTAACCCGGCATGATAGCACTTGTTAGAGTTCCAACATTGGACAAATATTGATCCACCAAAAACCAATGAAAATACATTTATACACTAAAAATACCATCAATACATTTTTATATTAAAAATCCACCAACAATACCTATTTATCGTAGAATTACCAAATATACATTTTATCTGTAGTTGAACGCATACAACTGCGTTCAAAATATTTAAATTCCGGCATTAACTAACCAATACTGTTTGATATATCACAAAATAAAGTCAAACTTCAAAACTCCCAAGAAAATTAAATTTTGGCATTAAATGACCCATGACCCATATGCCGCTAAGCAAACAAATATATGGACGCGAGGTTAGAAGATTCGGTAACACCCGAATTTGAATCTCATCACAGTCGATTTGTCAGGACGATCATTTCTTGATTATATTGGTCTGAGGAGGTGTTCGGCACCTTTGGAAAGTCCTTGAAAACCACACCACGGGTTCACAGAACCCTTGTGATTGAAGTTGTGTAGACGATTTGTTCATCGAGGGTTGTGCTAGCATGAAGTCACAAGTCATCGTGACTGAGTTTTTGAGTGTACTGGTCTTGAGCTGACCAGATGACGTGATCCCTCCCAGAAACCGTAACTAAAGCCCACTTAGCAGAGTTGCTGTATAAATCACAGGTGGGCTGTGTGGGTATTACAGGCATCTGAATCTGAGATTGGCTACCCGCTCTATCAGACAAGCATACTGGATACGAGCGACGAGACATTATTTTCTGCTAATGCTACTTTACTTGAGCTGTTATTTTTCAAGGCAATATTTACGATTTTGATATTTAACAAGGATAATAAAACTAGAAAATTAGTATCAATTTATTTGCAAGATAAAAACTAAGCTGAAGAGTAAGCATAATTTTAGGCTTGGATTTAAACCTTTTCATTTATCAAGTTAAAAATAACAGAAAATTATCAAACATAACAGAAAATCATCAAAATATTCCATTTCACGAACATGGACAATTCATTCAGCTCTATTCATTTATGTATTCTTTTCCATCGGGACATGGGCAATTATGGCACTCCACAGTATCCCTCTGTGCAAACTTTGTCCACTTAACATATCTCTCAGTCCCTGTTCAGACATCTATTTGCCTAAACGTGTCAGGTAATTAATTAGATGTTTCTTTCCTGCCGTCGATATGTTCAGGTAGTGTTAAATTCTTCAAACACTCCTTCCTCCATATGTGCTCGAGAAATTTTAACTGTCGCTTTATGATAAGTTTCTTCTTCTTTTATGTGCTGTATACCTTCGCGGCGCGAGTGTTTATGGCTCTCCAAATCTTCCTATACTTTGTAGCTTTATGTTTGTTTCCTCTTACTGCCCCTCACAGTCCCTGTTCTTCCATCCATTTCCACAAGCTCAGTAGGTTATTTACTCGTTGTTTCGTTTTCCTTTCCATTGCTTCAATGTCTTGTGAGTA
Organism: Acanthosepion pharaonis; assembly: GCA_903632075.3. Lineage (NCBI taxonomy): Eukaryota > Metazoa > Mollusca > Cephalopoda > Sepiida > Sepiidae > Acanthosepion > Acanthosepion pharaonis. Next base: position 583,416 of record CAHIKZ030003813.1, read on the forward strand.
TTCAATTCTCTGAGCACTGATTCCTGATTATATATCTTAGAATATTTCAACAATCCCTTTCTGATTGTTAGTGTGTGTGTGTGTGTGTGTGTGTGTGTGTGTGTGTGTGTGTGTGTGTGTGTGTTTCTATTTCATTCCGATTATATTTAAATATATGGGTATAGATTATGTTTAATATCTACAAATTCCATCGAGCCAGAAAACTTACCTTCTGTTCCAGGAATTAATCCTGTAGGTGAATAAACTGTTTCTGAAATGTATTTAGCACTTTAAAAACATTTTTGATGACGTCATTGAATAAGGGATGTTGTAAGTTTTCAGTATCTCCTTGTATTATTAATATTACAATTATGTTTGTTTTCTTTTTCTATACAGTCGACTATCTTGTCATTCTTTATGTTTTTTTTTTCTTTTTTGCTTGTTGTTTTCTTTCTCTTCCCTGTAGTCTTTTATCTTCTGCTGTTAGTATTGCTGTTGCTACTGGTATTATTCTTTGCCTGTATTCAGTGATATTTTCTAAATCTTCACTCGTGGTTTTTACTTGATATTAAGGGGCCACAAATAATTCTCGAGCACTTTCCTCGCTATTCTCAATGGTTTCGATATTGCTTTCATTTGTATGGATTCAGCTGTTATTCAACATCATCAATATTATTGTTATTATTATTATTATTACTAATTACTCCCCGTTGCCATGGCTCCAATTCCTATTATAGATTCTAATTCGACTAACACTAACTATTCTATTTACTATTTTTTTCCTCTTGTTATTTATCTTCCAGATTTTTTTTCTTTTATAAAGAAACCATTTACTTTTTTCAACACTTCCTTTTCTGTTTTTCCTTTTACGTAACTTCTCTTCAGTGAATATCTTGACACGTCTTTCTTTCTTTCTTTCTTTTTTGTCATAATTACTGTCATTATTCTTACTGCTGTGGTTGTTGGCGCCATATTTGCTGACATGACCTGTTTATCTCTAATATCTGACGCTGAAAGAATTGAATCTAAGCGTTTTGTGAAGAGTACCTTAATGCGAATCTAAGGTTTTCTTTCTATCTCGTCTTCCATTTTCTCTTGCTGCGATATTTCAAAATCCTTTGATTCTTACATTCGCTTCTGGATTTGCTAGCATGATATTTATTTTGTATTTTAATGTCTTTATTTTTTTTTCTATGCATTGTCATATTCTTGACATTCACTTACTCATCTCATTTCTTCATTAAAAGCTTTGACCCAACTTCAATTTAAACACGCGCCTGTGCTTTCCGGCTTTCTCTCATTTCTAAGGTTTATTTTCCACGAGTAGAATTGGAGCATTGGCAAGAGATCCGGTCGGAAAAGCTGGAAACTGTGGTGTACAGGAATCAGTGAGACAGAAGATTACTAAAATGAAAGTATGAGAGAGAAAAATTGAAACGAGAACAACGATTTTTAAGTAGAAGAAAATAGACTATATATATATATATATATATATATATATATATATATATATATATATATATATATGTATGTATGTATGTATGTATGTATATAATATTCGCCCAATACAAGGTCCAAGAGCCATGCAAGGTAAAGGGTTACTGAGTGTACTTATATTAGCGTAGGAAAGAACAAGAAGAGTATGAACCGGATAGGCGAGCCTGTATAATCCTATTGGATTATATATATATATATATATATATATATGTGTGTGTGTGTGTGTGTGTGTGTGTGTGTGTGTGTGTGTGTGTGTGTGTGTGTGTGTGTGTGTGTTCAAAGCCACAGTCACACACAGTAGCCATTGAAACCATGGACATGTGTGCTTGGACACTCTGTTGATGTCTTCTAGTTGTTTTAATAGAGTTTCGCTATAAAATTTCAATTATTCTGGTGATTCTCACTGCACCCTTGTCTTAAATTTATCCCCACTTTTATATATTCGCTAAATTCGGTCTCGATCCACATTCAGGCTGTTTGTTCAGAGTAGATGTTGCGGATTACGGGAATATCTTTTCCATGGACATCAAGCATTTCTAGAATGTCAAATCATTTTTTTCTCGTATCTTATCAAATGATTTGTCCAATCTATGAAACAAAGGTATAGATCTTTCTAGATTTTTATATTTTTCGCTCTAATAGAATTCTAATAATAAAAATGACCTTTATTGTATCAGTGTCTTGAACTAATGCACATCGTTCTTGTTCTATTTCAGATATAATTCTGCTTCGAGTTCTATTTATTAGAATCGTAATGATGGGTTTACTAATTTGGCTTATTAGGTTTATTTCCCGGTGGAGTCCGCATTAATTTGAACCTGCTTTCATTGGTATCGCTATAAAGATAAATCTTATGAGGTCTTCTGGTGTTTCACCTTTGCCATATATTTCATTATTTTCCCTAATCTTATCGATCCCTAAATAGCCTAATGTCACCATCTCTGTTATAATTCCATATGTTTCTGATGTTTTCATTGTGTTCATCATGGTTAGTGCCAATCTTATCTCTGCTTTTAATATTACAGGTCCTTCTATGTTATTGCATATTGTAGTTTTCCCTCCTCTGTTGTTGGAGAAGATGTCACTTATATATTCGTTCTATCTTTTTCTCTATCTGATTTTATGCCTATTGCCACAGAACGCGTTTTTATCTTGTCATTTCTTTGTTCTGCTGCCTGCTTGCTATGTCAATATTCTGTTGCATTTCCATATCTGCGCTCTTCTCGTTGAACTATCTAGCTTTTGCTTATTCACATGAAGCGCATTAACTCTTCTAAAATTGCTACTATCATGAACAGATTTATTATTGATTTTGCCTGGATTAAAAATCTTTATCTGTGCAGTTTATTGTAATGGCTCCATTAGCCGTTTCTGATAAGGAAAAATTCGAAATTCATTGACGGAATAGTTAGCTTTACTGCCGGTTGAAATTTATAAGAAAAATTTGTATTTTTTTTTTTCACTGACTCATTTCGTCCTTTCTGGTATTGATAGCAGTTTCCTTCGTCGCCTTCTTCTTTGAGAGGCTGCCGAAAGTCAACGTCTTCATCATGTCATTATTTTCTCTTCCAGATACATGTGCTATCCATTTCAGTTATTGCCGCCGTTGAAAGTCTTAAAGCGGCATGATGTTTATTTGTAATGTCCTTTGCTTGTCATTCTGTATCGCGAGTCTGATTCAACAAACGTCAATTCTCTTTAAGAATGAAAGTGTTCATTCGCTTTATTTATTTATTTCGTCATATCCTTCTGGAATCTCTAATTTATCCAGATGTATTACATTTTATTTAAGCGTGAAATTCTATTAACAGTGCGACACGGATCAAATCAGTTCAATAATAGAAAGTTAAAAATTTCTTATGTTAAATAAATTTACGTTAGACTTCTGCCTGCTGAAATTGCGCTGTGGCCTTCAGTTTTGAAATTATGAAAATAGACAAGATATGATTTATACTCGCTGAGTTTTCATACTGATAGTGATCAGAGGTTGTCCACTGGTTGCTTCATCTTCACCGTTCAGACCATGCATTAACTCCGTTCGAGGGTGGTGCTTTCACTCTAAATGAGGTTCCATGTCTAAGTTCCATGTTAAACACTAAGTAGAACGTACAATTCATTGTTAAGACAGTTGAAAAATTGGTCAGCTCATTCTATCGTTCCAGGAAATATTCGAATTTTTCTTCTGCCATGTTTTGCCTTTACAAGAGTCGAAGTTTGGAGATATTAGTGTGGGGGTGTAAGTTTTGTTTTGCTTTTTTATAATCAGTTATTAGAGAGTCTTGTTCTTAGTGCAAGTTATTTTATATTAAGTTCCTGATAAAAGTTCGTTATTAGAAATGTCGTTAATATTTTAGTAGATATCTATAGGAAGTATCAAGGTTTCTTCTTTTATTCGGGTTTCGATATATTAATGTTTTTTTGTATTTTCATTTGTGTTTTATCATTTTATATTTTTTGGTATAACGATTGTTTTCTTTTACGAAGTTAAGGATATTGTTTAGTTTAATGTTTTGAAAATGTTATTTTGTATTATTTGATAATATTTTATTCAGGTTTGACTGATATGATGGCAATTTATGATTATATGTCCGACTGTGAGAGGTACTCGGCATCTATTGTATGATGAGAGACTTTCATTTTTTAGTAGATTTGAGTATGTCAGATGTGTATTTCCTATTCTTAGCCTAGACAGAACTATTTTCACCCGTTTCATTTTTATGAAACCTAGCAGCCATTTTCCGATAGTTGGTTGAATGTTGTATAGCTTTATGAGATTGAATCCTATATCGCTTGCCATTTTCCTTTTATATGTTCAATTATTTTCATTCTGAAGTCAGTCTTTATGTTGGTTGTTGCCATTTTAAGGGAGTATTTAGCTAATTTGTCTGCTATTTCATTATACCAACAGGACCTGAAATCCAAGCAAGGACGATTAAATTTCGCGATTTATAACTATTTCAATATAGGTTTCTAGTATGTCTAAGATGTATGAATATTTGAACTCTCCTAAATTCAGATCTACAAAACTTGACAGACAGTCTATGAATATGACGAATTTCTGCTTGTTTGAGTTTTTGATGAATGCAAGCGCCATCTTAATGGTCTGTACTTCGGTTGTAAATACGGAAGCTTGATTTGGTTGTTCTAATTTGTTTGTGAGACTGTCCGTCCGTGGTTGCTGCTCCAGTTTTATTTGAGTTTTTAGAGTCATCATCATATACTGTTCTATATTTGCGATATTTGTGCTTTAGTCTGACAAATTTCCTTCTACTTATGATGTTATTTGTAGTGTTTTGTTGTGTTGAGTTTGTGTCATGAGTTCTATAAGACGTTTGTCAAGTATCTACGGAGGTAGCTTGGTAGTGTTAGGAGAAGCTATGTTTTATTTATGTGAATGCTTCAGTTCATCGGCATATATTTTTAAAAAGGCAGTCAATTCCATGCTATTATCGCGTAAGTTAGATTCTGGAGGATGAAAACACTGCTGCATTGAACGATTTAAACTTACTCGTTTGTATAATTTTTTTCTATGCTGAATTATTCTTTTTATTGGATCAACGGCAATCTAGCCCAATGGGGTAGACTGGGCTCCATTGCTATGAACGCAGCTAGTGCGATGTTAACAGCTTCCTTAGGTGGAAGGATTCCAAGAATGACGCCAATGGAAAAAGGTGGGCGTTCAGCCGATGAAATCAACGGCTATGTGTCCGTGACTAAGGTGAGCCTTCATGCTGAAGTAGATCAGATGTTGTCTTGGAGATAGGGTCTACTAGGTTTACTTGCCCAAGACACGCGTTCAATCCAAACATGTGAACGAAGCTGATATACGAACCCCCTTAACTATGGGGATGATGATATTGCTGTTGTTGATGATGATCATGTGCCCAATTCCTTTTTACCATGTGAATAAGTTTTAATGAACCTTTGATGCGTCTTATGCGCAATGTAATAGTTGTATGCATGTTTGTCCTTTGGAATTCTATATAAAGCAAAGGGAACGCAAAAATGCCACCGTAAGTCATCCTGAGGATGATATTAAACGTGCCAGTTATTATTATTATTATTATTATTATTATTATTATTATTATTTTCTTTGATTTCTGGCGTTTACACATTTCTTTCCGGGTCCCGCCCAGGGACCTAAGGTTAGAAATGGCGTCATGACACTTTCCACTGGCAAAAAAAAAAAATTACATAGATAAAGCCCTTCGTAAGGAGTGGGCTGTACTTGTCAGAACAATTTTCTGTATCTCTTAAAGGCATGGACTTCCAGGAATCCTTTCAATTAGTCTACTGGAATCTTTCACAACCAGTCCTAGGGCTCCAACTACAACAGGGATTGTTGATGTTCCCATATGCCACATTTTCGAGATTTCTATTTCAAGGTCCTTGTACTTTGACAATTTTTTTTTTTTTTTTTTTTTTTTGAATATCTTCAAAGATACATTGCAGTCAGCAGGGACTGCCATATCAATAAGGAGGCACCGTTTTTGTTTGTGGTCTTTAATAACAATATCTGGCCGGTTGGCCTTGATTGTTCTGTCAGTGTGTATTGTGTAATCCCATAGAATTGTAACAGGTCCTATCCCCGTAACCGGGTCTGGGTTGTGTTCATACCAGTTTCTTTCAGTTTTCTTCCCTTAGAAGTTGCAGATTTTCCAGTGCAGATGTTGGCCCACTCTGTCATGTGGGGTTTTATATTCAGTGGGTGCCAACACCGTACAACCTGATACAAGATGATCAATCGTTTCTGGATATTTATCACAGAATCTGCATTTTGGGCTGACACAATATTTTAGTATATGTGCTTGATAATTCCTAGTTAGCAAGCATTAGTCCTGTGGAGCAAGGATAAAATCTTCAGTTTCCGCTCTCAACCCTGCACTACGTAGCCACTGATGGGTACGGGTTTTGTCTACGTCAGCTTGTTTGGTACGGGCAGAGTATTGGCCATGAAGCGGTTTATCTTGCCATCGCTTCTGTAACTGGTCGGTTGCATTCGTCTTAGCTATCTTTTTTAGGTATTGTGCTGTAGTTGCATCTCTACGCCCATTTGGAACTCCATTTTGAATTTCTTGGCTTCTTTCATTACGGAGTAGAGACGCTTACTACTTTCATGTTCCTTGACGCATACCATCATCCAGTCTTCTGTAGTTTCCAAATATCTTTGGAGGCCAATTGTTGTAGTTTTGTAGGACAGTTCTAGTTAAACTAATCCTCTGCCTCCTTCGGATCTGGGCACATACAGACGGTCGGCATCAGCTTTGGGATGATGCATGCGATAGCAAGTGAGTAGCTTTCTCGTTTTGGCATCCATTCGCTTAATTTCAGCTATGGTCCAGTTAAGGACATTAAAGCTGTATTGCACCACAGGGACAGCCAATGTGTTTATGGCTGATATCCTGTTTTTTGAGTTTAGCTCAGTATTTAGTACCAGACGTATACGCCTGTAGTATTCTTTTCTTATTTTTTCCTTCATTTGGGGTTGTTGTATGCCATCTCCTTCGCTAATTCCTAGGTACTTATAAGCTTCACCATGCTCCAGTTCCCTAATCTTTGTGACAAAATCTAAATCTATTAAGGGTGTTTCTGTAATTCTACCTTTCTTGAAAGTTACTTTTGCATTATTATTATTATTATTATTATTATTATTAGATTACTTACAACGAACTCAACACTGTATCTGATACTTAGATATAAAAGTCTACATATTCGCAACAATAGCGGCATCTTTCCTCTTATCAGCACCGGGAGCTAAGTGGGCCCCCGCCCAAAAGAGGTGATCCCGAAAATAGCACAAACAATTCGAATTTATCGATTGACCTAGACAGAAGGGGTCAATAAGGACAGGCAAAGAATCGATACGCGAATCATCTTCTTGTCATGCCTTTGAAAAATAACGTGTCTACGAGGCAAAAGTCAGACTGAGAGAGAGGTGGAGGAGTTGGCAGGGACAGGATGGGGAAACCCTTGGATAGAGAATCTGTCATGGGGAGAAGAAAAAGAAAAGAGCAATATAAAATTGAAGTGAAGAGAGAAAAATTACTAGAACGAAAGAATAAAGACAGATTTAAAATGAAGTAAAAATCGGACAGGAAAAGTAAATGTTGAATTGGAAAAGCATCATCGGTGTGTAACGAAGATGGGTCGAGGGTTGACATATGAAAAGGATTTCACACACCCACACACGCGCACAGACACCCCCACACACACACATATATATATATATATATATATATATATATATATATATATATATATATATAGTGTCAGGAATATTAAAATACTGATATTGATCTTGTAGTGAAATATTAATGTAATTTCTTTATTCAATTTTTTTTTTTTTTCTTCCCCAAATCACCATATATATATATATATATATATATATATATATATATATATATATATATATATATATATATATATATACGCTAATGGTAATATTAACCGTTTCCTTATGAGGAAATATTCAGCATTTACTGACCAAACATCTAGTGTTATTGTCGGTTGATATTTATAAAATCTTTTTCTTAAAACCATCTTTCAGGAAAATAGGTTTATCAAATTGAGTAATTGTTATCGCTCTTTCCAATAGTGAAGGTGGGGGGGGGGTCCTTCCTTGCATTTTGTTTGGGGTAGTGTGGAACGTCAGCATCTTGATTATTTTCTTGTTTTCTCTTCGAGTTACATGTTATATACATTTTAGTTGTTGCTGCTGATGAAAATCTTCAAATGATATGGTTTCTGTTATTTCATAGAGTTTTTTGTGATTCTGTAGCGCAAGGCCACACTGTTTGAATAATGATGGTCTATATTCTACAGGCTCCACTATCACAAAACCATTTATAACCTTAGAAAGCTTTTCTTTCTAGCTGACACTTTAGATATTTCTGGATGGGTTTGTTGCCATCCATATGAATGTATGGATCTGACAAGCGTATGTAATTAAATGACTGAATATGAACTAGACATGATCAGCGGAACGAATACAAAATACCCCAGTAGATTAAATAAAAGCTTTAGTTCAAAAGTCTGTGAAGTTTACCCAGATCGATAAGCACCTGATGACGGCCAGAGGAAACAGCAGCCGAAACGTTGTGATAATAAAAACAAAGAAGCATGTAAATAATAGCCTCTCCCGTCGTTTCCTCTCCCGTCGTTTTCGAGTTTAGAGGGTTCAGCAATTCATTGCTTACTGTTGAATATCCAGACTACCTACAGAGGTAAAGGCTTGTTGGACGCTTGCTTGCTTTTGTTTAGCATCATATCAAAGTCTATGTGTTATTTAATGACGAAATTAAAATATTTTGAACATTTTTGTATACTTTCAACTACAGCTAATTTTACTATCAATAGGATGTTGCTGGTAATTTTAATATCAATAGGTATTTTTGGAATTTTCATACAAAAATATGTTACCTGTATTTTTACTATGAAACTGTATTTTTTCATACTTTCATAGGGATTTGGTTTTGTTTGGCGATTCACTATTTGCCCATACCTGGGACCTTAACAGGTGCTACAACCCCGGTACCAGTGTTGACCTGGGAATAACGGCAATTAAAAGGTGGTTCCACACTCCTCAAAATCTCAAATCTCCCGATCAGATGACTTCCTGCCGGATGCAGTTCATTGTCGTACCCAGGATTAGTGACAGCTAGAGAAGAACTAAACCCGGTTTTCGGATGAATTCAATACAGAGAATTGGTGCATAAAAAACAAATTCTCCAAACAGTCCTCCTCAGGTTTTGAATTCCGAGCCGTAATTTATTTCCAGGAACGAAGAAAGTTATAAGAACCCAAAATAAATAAATAAATAAACTTCACCGCAGTACCTTTCACTCGTTTTTAATGAAACTTATATATATATATATATATATATGTATATACTTACTCTGAAGATCCGTTTAGGTGAAACCTAGGGATGTTTTCCTGGCTCTTTAGGATTTATTTTAGTTTTATATATATATATATGAAGAAAAATATATTCGGAAAAAACAAAACAAAAATCCTTATATACAATTATGTATTATTATTATTATTCATAAATATAACATTATCAATACAACATGACAAAGTCTTTGTCATGTTGTATTGATAATGTTATATTTATGAATATGTCCTGAAGATGGTTTATTAGACCGAAACGTCAGACGTTGACATATTAACATTAAAACAGCATAATTGTATATAAGGATTTTTGTTTTGTTTTTTCCGTATATATTTTTCTTCATACTGTCGGATCTATATCAATATATTTATTATATATATATATATATATATATATATATATATATATATATATATATATATATATATATATTATTCAAATGTTATTATAGTAAACACTTCTTCTGTGAAATAGACACCCCATTTTAATTATTATTAAACACTGTGTATTATGTCTATCTGCCTGCGCAATCGAGAAATCTTAATAAAATTATCCTCTAGCAGAGATCGAACTTGCGTCCACCTTTGTAATTGAAACTACCGTTTGATCCGGAATGCTTTACATCTCTATATACAGTATATATATATCCTTCATATCCTCATAGTGTGCAAGTCTTATGTCTATAAAAATAGCGTAAAATAAACAGTTAAATCATTACATAAATATTTTTAAAATATTGAAAAAATGGTTAATATTTTATTTTGTTAAAATTCAAGAGAAATTTTCGATTTTATTTTTTATGGATTTTCATAAAATTTCCTGAGTGAAGAAATGCATAGAATCGAACACCGACGCATATTCAGAAAGTCACTTGCCAAAGAAACAAATTTATAAACATATTTCCTTGTCAAAGTTTCGGATATATTTTCGGAGAATTGAAAATTGTTAAAAATCAATGTCAAAACAATCTACGCATTAGCTGATGACACATTGTAATTTATATAAACATGAGTGCACATATATAAACGCACTTACATATATATATATATATATATATATATATATATATATATATATATATATATATATATATATATATATATATGTGCAAAAGATGAGAGAGAGAAAGAGAATTGATAATGAAGGTCAAAGATGAAGTTGTTTATATTACCTTCGCAATGTGTTTCAAAATGTTTATAAACATCTGCTGATGTTAGATCGACTGCTGATGTCAGTAGAAAAAGAAAGTCGCACTCAACAGTGATTGTAAAATCGTTATGATAACAATAATAGACGAAATAAAGAGGAACACCGGTAGTATTAATCACAATGAAAATACTGGTAGTAATGAAACTAGAGACAAATATAACGATGACGAGGTTTGAAGTAGTTGTATAAATAAGGCGGAATCGACCTGACAATATTAATGGCTTTTTAAAAGCGGTAAGCGTTAAAACCGCTTAATGTTAATAATCTATTCTATAATATAAAATGCAATGCAACTTCATAAAGCTATCGTTAATGCGACCTGACTTCCCCAAGATATACTTTAACCTTCTACCCACTCCTGGTTTTTTTATCATGAACAAAAAATCAACAAGTGTTCCAAGAAGAAAGATTTAAAATAAACCTTTCCAAGATAGAAAACTAAGATCCGGGAGTAGAATGAAAGAACTGAAGAACTTAACCCACCATAATACAATATGATACAAAACGAAAACATTAGCTGAAGAACATGAACCATGTTCTTAAATGTCCTCGTCAGATCTAGACTCTTATACGGAGGTCATACATCGCGTTTAACTTGTTCAAAAATGCCTGAACTATCAGCTATATACAACCGTTGTGACAGATCAATGCTTGAAAATGACGTCAAGTGAATGAATACTGTAGGTCTTCAAGAAGATAATCATTCACCAGATCACAGGCTGACGCTACAGAATTAGAATCAAAGTACTTTACGAAATAACGAAAACACATTCACTAGAAGACTTCCAACAGCGGCAACGTTTATAATGATGTTGGAGCATATCCACGGGCGATAATGGGTATGTCCCCATTCACATAAATAGAGTAGTAAATATAGTATGTTGGTCTGCAGTTGGATATTTGTCTCCAGCTGTGTTGGTCAAACTCTCTGCCTCCGGACAGAGAGGATCCCAAGACAAGGGTATGTCGAAAGGCAGAGTCTCGTGCCGGGAACAGTTACCCGACCCCGTTCTATACGGTGTCAACGGGAAATTTTGGGCCGATCCTACGGGCTAAGATACAACACATTAAATTCGGTCTTGTGCTACATCTGACCGAGAGGGGCGGTTGGTAGACATCCTGCAGTTGAAGATTTATTGTGGAATTCACTTGACTCACTTCTAGCAGTTGACTACTTCTATGCTCTGCTGGTGAATCTTATATATGTTGTTTTTGTCCTAAGTATTTTTGTTTATTACCAACGTTCGTGTGATTATTCTATTCAATAACCTTCCCTAGGTTACAACAAATGAATAGCACATATAACTCGGAGAGAAAATGACATAAGAATATGTTGACTTTACGCACTACCTTCTACCTTAAATAAAAGCTTAGAAAGTAAACTCTTACCAATGCTAGAAATGTTAAATAATAGTTTAGCAGACTATTACTTTTAAATGGGAGTGTATCTGAGCTCCGACATTTGGAAGTTGACCTTCGGGGTCAGATGTAGCGCAGGAATGATATATAGAGAAAGGTTTTTCAGCGAGTTGTTTCTTGGCCGTCACGCGATGTAGACGTGTCCTCTTTTATGTCTGAAACAGCTTCCCAGTGAGGCGTGGCGACGACCCCCACTGGATAGTTAATACAAGCTGACATTTACAATACTCAAGTTAAAATTCTCTGTGTTGATGTCTTTCAGTGTCGAACCGAAACGATTGGCGATCACCGGTCGAGAGGAAAAGGCCGAGCTGAGATCATTCACTGCTGTCAACATGCAACAGAAACAATAACAGTTAATTAACGTGAGAAACATATTTTCATGAAGAATTGTTTTAAGAGAAAGATATCTTTTATAAATTACAATTAAGTCAGCGAATGCCTAATATTTCCTTATACGGACACGGCTAACTTCATCATCGCTATTACCATTCTGCAGTCGAACAAGACCGTTAAGATACCCGCCGTTTTCCTCTCCCTCTCTAGCCTTCCGTATAACCTGGAACTGTTACATTCCCAACGCCCTCTTTCCCCATAATGTGTCCCGGAAATTTTAACTGTCTTTTTCTGATTGTAAATAAAAGTATTCTTTTAATCATCATCTTCCTAGTGGCAAATAAACGCCACTAGTACCGATTATTACACACAGCTTTAGAACATTCCTGAAGACTCTTCCTGAGTTTTTTAATCGTTATCACCCGATGCACACAAGGGGAGACAGTATGTGGAGGAATTAGGAACAGAAACGTTAGTAATGAGGAGAAAGAAAAGAGCAGTCAGGACAGTAGATAGCGATTGACATTGCATTTAATTTTTTGCAGATTAAATTTGGTTGGAAAGCATGTAACCGGGAAGGGAGTTCCACAAGCGAGAAGTGCGGGATAAAAAAAACTGTTAGCATAGATAGAAGTTCCGTCTACATCTAGCTAGCTCAACTGTAATTTGCTGAGATCTCACCGCCAGTCTAGTATTGCGCTTAAATTCTAGGTACAATAAAGAAGAGCTAATCCGAACAATTACCATGAAAGTATTTATAAAAATGATACAGAGATGCAACCTTATAGCGGTTAGCATATTTGAAGAATAGAAAATTTGCGGAAGAATTAACATCATCCACGCAGCAATGTTACCAAAACAAACGACAATGTTGGCTATCATTTGATCTCATGATAATCCCCCGTAAAGGATTTTACGACTAACAATCATTCTAAATGAAAATTAGCAGTCTGCGAGAACATTTCACGGTTTTCATGTTTTTAATTTTCAGATGAATTCTTCAATATCTCATGTCCCTTCAGGTCGTACGTGATCATGCCTCTCCACAATTTCCTGTCTTTTTTAACTTGTCCTAAATTTTGTCTTTTTGTTATTTCTCCTAAACCTCGTTTCGCTGCCCATCTACTTAAGTATGTTATGCGTTGTTTTCCTCTGTAACTCTTACCTCCAATCTATCCTGTGAGTATCAGATTTTCCAAGCCCTCTGTCCTCATTACGCATCCTTAAAATTACACCTGTCGCTTCCTAATGTTATGTATAAGTCTCCTTCTTGTTTCCATTTTCTCTAAAACTTCGTCGCTGGTCACATGTTCGGCCCATGATATCCTTAACTATAGAACTATATTTCTGTTGCTCCAAGTCTCTTCTTCATCTCTGAGGAGGTTTTCTAGCATTCACAGCCATATAGAGGAACAGATATCGCGTCACAGTTCAGTACCCTTATCTTTGTTTCTGAGGAAATGTTTGTTTCTTAATACTCTTCTTAGATTTTGGAATACATCTCTGGCTATCTCAAAGCGTCTTCAGATTTCACTGTCGTACTTCCCGTCCTCTGCTAAAACACTACACAGATATTTAAATTGATGTACTTGTTCGGTTTTGGTATCTCCAAATTATTATTTGCATTTTGGGCTGTTCCATTTGCTAACAACAATGCATTCCGTCTTGTAATTTAAGTTTAATCCTTTATTCTCGCTTTTTTTTCACTAACTTCCGTAGGAGTTCTTGTAACTTCCTCTTCGTGTTTGCTATCAACACCGTGTCGTGTGCATTCTGATGAATTACAATTCTTAATTCAATTATTAAATACGTTCCTTACGACTTCCATGATGATAAAATCCGATTAGAAATTCTACGATTGTATTGTCAAATATTTTAAATTCACAATTTTACAAAATATAGGAAACACTTGTTTTATTATTTGTATATGATATTATTGCCATTTCTTTCTTTGTATCTCGACTAACATCTAATGTATTTTCATTAATGAAGGTTAATTATCAATGGAATTTGATTAATATGGAAGAAGATACATTAGATACGTGGAATTATAAAAGACGAAAAAATATATGTCCATTTTAGCGTTACAAACAACTTCTTTCTTTCTTCGCTCTTTCTTTCCTTTTTCTCCCGTATTTCAATTTCAATGAAGCAGACGTTTAACGCCTGGTAACGTTCTCGCTTTCTCTATCTTCTCTTTCTTTCCTTCTTTCTTCCTTTTCGTCTACGATCAAACCACACTAAAATCACCGGTCCCCGTTCAATCAACGAAGTTAAGAAATGTCAATCCCGGTCAGTATTTAAATGAGAACTGCTTGAGAACATTATGTACTGTAAGCAATCTCCTATAATCCGAAATATAATTCGTCTATAAATACTAAACAAACAGTTGATAAACCGTAAAAAAAAGAAATCAGTCAATTATTTCTTATTATGTATGCCTTGCTTTTTTTCATTAAAACTAGAAACATTTCTGATATATATTTTTCTGCTACCTTTTCTCACAATCGTAACAGAATGGACCATTATTTATCTGCGGTATTAACAGAGCGTAACATACGTGTCAACAAACTTACTAATTAATGAAGGAAGGAGCAGATTTATAATATAATGGTTCCTGTCTTTCTAAAGAGAGAACTATTAGTGTTAAAAATAAGTTAAATGATGATTTCCCTCAAATCAATTAAAGTACTGTAATGAAATTGCTAACTTTCATAGTTGACCTGTAAAATGAGTGTAAAAAAAAGAATAAATCATGAAATTTGGACATTTTTTAACCGATTTAAATTCAGTTTACATGACAAATATTGATTTTTCAATATAATGTCCAACACTAACAATGTGCTCACCACGGCGCTTCCCCATAAGGTCGGACATTATAGAGTGAATAATTCAGATCAAATATGTTAATTGTTTAAGAATATAAACTTAATGATCAAACCAATTACAGATGGGTTTACTGAATTACAGACATAAAATATGGGCGCGTGGCCGAATGGTTAGAACAGTCGCTTTCCGACCATGAGGCATGGGTTCGAATCTCACCCTGGTCGATTTGTCACGATGTTATCGATTTGGAAGAGGAAAGTTCCTAAAAACCATGGTTTGGACGTAGCCTTGTGATTGAAATTGAAATTTGCTGAGGGATTGAATGTACTAGCCTTGTTCAAACTGCTGATCACGCTAGATAACGCGCTCTCCCAATTTCAGGTGGTCTCTGTGAGTGTCGGACAAAGAAAAATCTTCCTGAGTATTCGTCTGCAATGGGGTAGCAGCCCTAGTAGACTAGTATCCTCGGATTCAGTGGGTTACGCTATTTACATAAAAATACTCCAAAACTTAATCAAATGTTTTAACGAATTTTCGATGATCTTGTTAATTATCCATACACGAAAAATACACAATATATAGATAGAAAGTGTTTTAAAAGAGAATGAAAAATATGACAAAATACTAATATGATTTTCAAAAAATAAACAAATTATTAAGAAACAGGAAATTTTCACTAGAAACAAAGAAAATGTTGCTGAACTTCTGTTATATACAATCATACCATATGGCAGAAAATGTTAAACAATCTCCTCACAAATGAAGAGAAAACGGGGGAGGGGAGGACCAGTGATGGATTTCTACCGAAGGATGCTGAGGATAGCATGGGCGGAGCATGTAATAAACGAGGAAGTTTTAAGGAAAATGAAAAATAAAAAAGGACACTTAGCTTTAGACTGAGAAAAAGATTCAATTTCTTAGCTACATAACGAGGAAAGAAGGCTTGAAATAGTTACTACTCACGGGACATATCGAAGTTAAGAAGGACAGAGGGAAATAGACAGTAAGTTACCTAACGAACTTGTGTAAATGGTTGTCAGAACAGAGAGTGGGGCCGATAGTAAACGACAAACACTGATAAGAGCTACAAAGAATAGGATGTTGTTGAGAGTCCAGATCGCCCACATCTCTTTCGGGACGTGGCCAATCTGGACAAGCTTTGTGAAAAATGTCATGCTTTTAAAGTTTAAATGAATAAACTTCAATGTTATCGGACAGAAGACATATGTGTATGACTATTACTACTTATCCCTCCCGCCCTCTCTCTCTCTCTCTCTCTCTCTCTCTCTCGCACGCGCACAAACTGTCTCATTTATTTTTCTTCAAGTTTGAATTGTTTCATTTTTATTACCCATTCCTTTTTATTCTTCACTCTCTCTTTCTTTCTTTTCTTTCTTTCTTTTTTTTCTTTCTTTCTTTCTTTCTTTCTTTCTCTCTCTCTCTCTTTCACGTTTTCTTTCCTTTCTGACGTCTTCCATTTTTCTCTCTTTTTTCGAGTTCAACTTTTACTGAAACTCCTCTCCTCCTCGCTCTGAGGATATCTCCATCCATTTCAATATCCTCTTTTTCCTTAAGCGTTTTTTTTTTCTTTTTATCTCTTTCATTCTTTGATATTTCCTCTCTATTTCTTCATTCTAAATTTCTCTATCTCACTTCTTCTCTCTCTCCCTTTCTCCCTCTCTCTCTCTCTCTCTCTCTCTCTCTCTCTCTCTCTCTCTATCGTTTATTGTCTCTTTCTTTTTTTTTAATTTCTTTCTCTTCAATCAAGCTATTCGTTTTAACTATTTGTTTTAGTTATTGGCATTTTGTCTTCTCGTTTCCCGGCCAAAACGACCAACAGGGCGATTTCTTTCACCTCACTGAAAACGACATGAAGATCAGGAAATCTCAAGTCATAAAGTGGGAATCCAGCTAACCTTCCACCCGGTCCTGTCCATCTGTGACACAAGCCAAACCGCTCGGCTAATGGATGGGACACTCCCAGTTTAGGAAACGATCAGGTAAATAAAAGTAATTTACAGTAGAATTTTCATCATTTACTTAGTGTATTTTGGCGTTCTAGAACTTAATGTATCAATGGGTCGGTACGTAAATAGAAGAGGTAGATGCTATGTAGACAGGTAGGTAGGGGTGTGGACGGATAAATATTTATTTAGTTCAATTAGGATAGTGTGCAGTTTACAAATACTGAACATATATTGAAAATATGACAGATATCTACTGAAACATATTAGGAGAAATCAATAAATCCTCGCCAGAGAAGTAATTATTGGCTGAATTTGGACCTTAATTTTTCAATAATTTTTTCAATTAGATTTTTCTAATCTTATTATACAACAAAAGTGGAGAAAAAATGTGACGTTGGCTACTGAAGAGCGAGATGTAAAAATCTGCAATTATTAGTGGATTTTTTTTTATAAACCAATAATTAAGACCAAATTTTGAGGAAGCTCTGATTATTACAGGATTTTTCATAAACCTATGATTTTACCGAATGTGTTATAAACCTATGATTATTACCAGATTTTTTATTAACCGGCGATTATTACCGGGTTTATTATAAACCTATAATTATTACTAGATTTTTTATAAACCCATGATTATTACCGGGTCTGTTATAAACTTATGATTATTACCGGATTTTTCATAAACCTATGATTATTACCGGCTCTGTTATAAACTTATGATTATTACCGGGTTTTTTATTAACCGGCGATTATTACCGGGTTTGTTATAAGCCTATAATTATTACTAGAGTTTTTATAGAAAAATATGTTTTTTGGGAAACTTGAAAATTTATAGCGTGTATAAATTCAGTGTTAATTATATCATTTAAAATAAAAACAGCGTCTTACTTATAGGTTTCTAAAACCTGTATAACTAATTCTTATTTTAAATTTAATAATTAATACTGGATTTACAGTGAGTAATAATGGGTTAATATTCACCGTTGAATTGTGTATTGTCAAGGGGAGGAAAAGTTGAACTCGAATCAAACGATTCCTTCTTTTCTGTTGCGTGTAACTTACGCGAATATAGCTCTCCACAACAACACTATTTTTTTTGTTCCTGTATGTAATTTTTATTCTTTACAATCTCTATTTGTTCTTTTCTACCATCTATTCAAGCAAATGCGTTGACATTACTCGCTGTTTCCTCCTGTTTGTCTTATATTTATTATGTCTTATGAGTGTTATTTTCTCTAGGCCCCTTTCCTCATTATGTGTCCCAGAAATATCAGCTTTTTTTCTGTTTATAAATATAAGTTTCCTTGTTCTTCCTATTTTCCATATGACTTCCGCATTGCTCATATATTCTGTCTATGGTATTCTTAGCATTCACCGAATGAACAACATCTTTGTATATTCTTCATCTCGTTATACTAAAAGCAACTATTTACAGCTAAGCTATTAACAAAAAAAAAATAATTGTTGTGTGAAATAAATACTTTTTCATCGTTTGTATCGGAATTTGCTGATGTACATACAAAAAAAGGTAAAGATAGACATAGACAAATAAATTATGTTCTATTTAAAGTACAATGTCGCTATTTTTTCTGCCTATTTGTTCGTTGCCTTTCACTATGGTGGGGGGCGGTTGGCATTCGTCGCTTTGACTACTTCCTCTTCAGCTCTTGGAAAGTGCCGTAACCAGAAGAATAAGCAACAAACTTAAGGCAGGCGGTTACCATTTTTTCTATCCTCCAAATTCTACTCACAAATAATAGCATCGCCTCTATGTAATATCTTTTATATATATGCTGGACTCATTTAATATCCCATTATTATTTGAACATTTTCTTAATGTAGCCATTTTGTATACAATTATTTTTGCTAGCTGTACTTCGTTATGTAGAAACCTTTTTACCATGTGTTAACTGTCCTTAAACTTTATCACATTTTAATCATATTGTAACTTCGTGTCACTTTCTTCTTTTCTCAAGGCTGAATTATTGTAAAACTTTAAAACATAATTCCTGCCAGCAAACTTCTTACTCTCTCTTTCTCCTATTTAATCACTCTCTCTTTCTCCTATTTAATCACTCTGTCTTTCTCTTATGTTTAACTTTCCACCTCTGAATCATATTTCTTCTTTCTCAATTAATTATTTCTCAAGTAGGTATTAATTTCTTTTTTCTAGTTTCATCCTATTGGCTCTCAATAAACCTGTTGATGAACAGAAATATGTCAGAGTTTTCATTCCCGTAAGTCGTTTATCTGACTCTCCGAGGTACACATTTGAGCGAAATGGACGCGTATCAGAAGGTAGTATATAATAATATTCATAAACAAATAAGATAATAATATGCATAAAAAATAAAGAAGATTTGTTTTAAGTAGAAGTACTTGGTTATGTTAATATTAATAAATACAAATGGTAAGGCATGGTTGCAGACTTGCCGTTGAAACGGTAATCAGATTAGAAGATAGCAATAAAGAATAGCTAGGCTTGGCCCAGTCTGGCAATATAAGAGAATCAACAATCGTATTGGTCTATAAGTAGACAGCAAAAATAAAGGATGTATAAGTAGATTGAGCTAGGTTGGTAGATATAAGTACTTCCATGTACATAATTAGGTCTGGATTATTATGGGGTCTGAGAAAGTTGTTTATTTCCTACAGTTGTAAGTGGTCAGTGTTTGAGTCCCAATAAGATTCATCACTTCGGATGCTCTGTTCAAGGTAAGTAGTTCCTCACCCACAAATTCTGCTTACCGCATTCACCCTATTTAACATTGTCTCATCATAAATAAAAGTATTGAACTTCTATGTAATAACAATGCTGGGTAATTATTTCACATATGATGAGGAGACTTCAGTTAACTGACATGTATTTCTACAGAAGGATGCCGAGAATACCGTGGATGGAGAATGGGATCAAAGAGAATTTATAATCATTTCACACCTCGCAAGGCAATAAATCTCCTAAGACGCAGTGGCGGCGGTTACAGAGTGTGAAAGAATATCAGAAAAGCGAAAAAAAAAACATTATTAAAGAGTGAAAACAGTAAAGAAACAGGCGTTAAGAAAACAGAAAATAACTATTGATATTGCATTTAAATTTTTAAAGATCAAATTAGACTGGAAAGCAAGAAGCCGGAAAAGAGCGTTAGCTGCGAGAAAAGAAATTGTTAATATAAAACTTAGTGTTACATAGAATCATTTCAATTGTAAAATGATGAGACCTTGCCGCCAATCTAGTGCTGCGTTTAAATTCATAAAATTTAGGTACCTGAACAATTTATAAAGAAAAAAGAGAACGAAATGGATACGTGTGCTTCGGATCAGAAAGAGAAAGCTGACTTTTATTTGGAAAGCCCGCTGATAGATCACAGGACCTTTTGATTGCAAGCGGGATATAGTGAAACAGAAAGTAAAATGCCTTCTAGAGGTTGAACATCATTGTCAAATAACATAACTAACGAGCTTGATTAAATGAATAAAGAAATATTCCGTTAGAAACATAGGAAAGAGGACTGAACTGTTAGGCAATATCAATCCTTCTGTATAGCAATGAATTTTAGTTAGACAATCTCCTTAGAGATGAAGAGGAGGCTTTAGGCAACAGAAATGTGTTTATACTGAAGGATATCATGAACCGAACAAGTGAGCAATGACGAAGTTCTAGAGAAAATGGAAACAAAAAAAGAACTTATACTTAACATCAGAAATAGAAAGTTGAAATTTCTATGGCACATGATAAGGAAAGAAGGATTGGAAAATTTGATACTCACAGGGCAGATTGAAGGCAAGAGCCTAACAACGCATAACCTAAATGGATAGCGAAAGAATATTTAAAAGCGTTAACTAAAAGAAAAAATAACTATTAAGAGCTACAAAGGACAGGCATTATTGGAGATCCATGATCGCCTACGTCCTGGATGAACACGCCACACAGAAGAAGAAGAAGAAGAAGAAGAAGAAGAAGAAGAAGAAGAAGAACAACAACAACAACAGCAACAACAACAATAGAAATGGAAGAAGGAAATGATTGCTTAGAACTACAATGGATAGGGAATTGTGGACAATACTGAACGCTCACATCCTGAAAGCATACAGCTCATAAAAGAAGATGTGACTGATGTCAAACTTAGTAAATATTTATTGGTTCCATCTTGGCGCCTAATTATAGGGTAACGGTTTGTTGGCTGGTTTTGCTGACCATTACTGCTGAGTAACGAGTCAGATTTTTATTAGATGCCTCATAATTACTGTTCGGGATCTTGCTGACATTAGTAAATAATTATTTTAAGACATATGAAACAAAGAAAGACTTAGTAAATATCATCACTTCCTCATGATATATTGGATCAGTAGTACGTCTAGACCAAGAACTACTAATTCCACTAACAGGTTATTGGTATCCCTGATACATTTGGGATATATGCCGCTGTCCTTTATTTATGTTTTGTTTTTTTTTTTTGTTTATTTTTAATTTGACCGACCTTGTGTCAAATGTTACCCTCATGAGGAGGCAAGTAAATTCAAGCTATTAATCGTTAATCAGGGAAGGCTGGGAGTGGAAAAGGCTGGTCGATTGATAGATGGATGAAATATTAATAAAAACTTTAATAAACTGCCATAAGCTCGATGCAATAAAAGAATATTACGCGTTGGATTAACTCGTTCAGGTTATGATCAATGTACTAATTAGCTATACTGATAAAAACAAATGAATATCCTTCTTAATTAACTGGTAAGTAAAAGAATCATTCTTTATTTTCTATATCATCTGCTTTCCTCTATTTCATTTGTTCAGTTTCTCTCTACTCCTTGATATTTTTTGTTTGTTTGTTTTTAAACAGTTTTTTTTTTAATATTGTCTCGTTAGAAATAAGAGTATTGAATGACAATATAATATCAATCCTCCTATATGGCAATCAATGCTGGGAACTTCTTTCACATATGAAGAGGAGACTAACAGACATGTGGTTCCACAGAAGGATGCTGAGAATACCATGAACGGCAACGAGAATTTTATTCTTTTTTCTTTGCCACAATTCCTTGATTTATTTTTTTTTATCTTTCTCTCGCTCCATTATATTATCATTCCTTTTGTCAACTTTCTCATCTTCAATTATTTAATCGAGCTAGACCTGAGAATTCGTTCTAACATGGCCAGCCACGTCTTCCATGCAGTTGTGTCGATACACTTTTACTCACATTTGTCAACCGATCTTATGGCGTTCAGCTACTTCCCAAAGTGCTATACGCAGGTGGCATTTCCCTAGAGGCCGATCTTCCCTTTTTGACAAATTGACTCTGGTAAGATTCGAACAGTTCTCACAGACACAATGTTAATGTTCGAATCATACGGCCACGCGCGCCTATCTGTTTGAAAGCCGTCGATGGTTATGCTAGCCCCAAATCACAAGTCATCATTTCCGTCTGTTTAAGCAAACTGGCTTTGTTC
This sequence comes from Acanthosepion pharaonis, assembly GCA_903632075.3. Classification (NCBI taxonomy): domain Eukaryota; kingdom Metazoa; phylum Mollusca; class Cephalopoda; order Sepiida; family Sepiidae; genus Acanthosepion; species Acanthosepion pharaonis. The sequence continues at coordinate 605,989 of CAHIKZ030003813.1, forward strand.
GACAATTGATTAGACTAGAGTAAGCGCTCCTTCCCAATAACTGTAAATATGATTTACTCACCACATTCGCTTTCGAGATACTGAAGAAACCTTACAGTGATTAACTAGCTACCCCAGTCACCACTATAGTTTCTTGGGCTAACGAATGTCTACTACGTAAAGTGGTCGATATATTTCACATATTTGAAACTGAATAAGGGAATCAGCAAGAGATAATTACTCTACATAGGTATTGCAGATTATTCAAAGGCACATTTACTGATATGCACTAACTTTACAGCTGTAGAATTCTTGCCTTGAAAATCAGATTAAAATTTTTTTTTTTTTTTTTAATCCCAGTTTGAACACTGACAAAAATCGTCAGATATATAAGGGCTTCTGTCTCAGCCATTAATCTTCTTACCACTATTCCGTTTAATATCTGACGGAAATCAATTTAGTCCTGAGAGATTTGCCGTAGTATAATCGTTGTTGAGCTAGCCATTAGACGATTTAATCTTTTTTATCATTTACTATAAAAGTTTTTTAAAAAACTAACTTAATTATTAGACCTTATACAAAAACAATATTGCTTATGATTTATCATGTCCGTTTATAAATAATAATAACATTAAATTCTTAAATTGGCCACAAACACACCACACTCTCTTGTAAGTTAACTTGTCGAAATTTAGTAGGTAGCCCACATGTCGATTATCACATCACAAATGACCGATACACAATTACTATCTATATTTCTGAGAATTATTATGTACAGTATTTACATTAGTCGGACTATTGTCCTCATCTTTGTCGCTATATTTGTCACAACGTTTCGCTAGAGTGTGAGTTCAATACCCGGTTAAGGCAGTGGAGAACTTTCAGAGGGAAAATTAGCAGGAGATAACTGATAACTGACATCCATCAAACATGGCATGGGGAACTAGAACAGTCTACCGCAGTGATCGAAATAAAGGGTTCAGTTCGACATTCCAACCACCTGAAGAAAGCCGGAGCGTACAACGGCCGAAACGTTGTGACAAATATGGCGACAAAGATGAGGACAATAGTCTGACTAATGTAAATACTGTACACAATTACTAGTATAAAACAAATGATAGTAGCTCAAGGCAAATACTATATAGCACTCACTGCAAGGAAAGGCTCAAAATATCCGAAGCTATTATTATACAAAAGAAACAACTTACATTATATAATGAACATTTTAAATGTGTAATGGCAGAGACCGCATGCAATATTAGGAGTTACGGTGGAGTAATGGATAGCGGCTCCGATTAAGGAATTGGAGAGACGAGTTCAAATTCCAGTCGAATCCATTCCATTCACTTACTTAGAAAAGGTATAAATCCGCTTCCCCCGCCCGGTTATGGGTAAATAGCAGGACAGACCAGGTTCTATAGCTTTGGATGGTAACTGGTCTACCAAAGAAAGAAATGGCAACCTACTGCCTTGTCAATCATGTATAGAAAGATAAATGATTGTCTAAGCGTGTATCACGCATGGCACGTAACTGACTGAATATTTTAATATGCGGTCAAAATAATATTATTCATATTCATTAGATTCTTTACCAGCGCAGTCAAGATGTATGAAACCGTTTTCTACACCATGCCACTTATACGACATGTGTGTATGTGAATTAATTTGAATTTTAGCATTCCCATAAATGGCAGAATGTAACAAACAAAATCTCATCTATCATATTGACAAGAGCCGGGTCTTGACAATTAAAAAAATGAAATTAAGATAGCTTATCTAGAATTTTAACCCACTCTAATAATAAAACAGTGTACTTGTTATACATAACACAGTTTCATTAATCAACAAAGATTAAAAGTGTTCGTGTACCCTTGTGGGGTTTCCAAGATCCAAACCCTTTCCCAACGAGGAAACTTTACTCCCTTCCGATATCTTGCCTCCCTTAAAACTACAATCTTTAAAGATTTAAATGCAATGTCAATCGCCATCTTCTGTCTTCTTACATCCTATTTCTTTTTCTTTCTTTTTTTAGCTTCCCTCAATCCTTCCTATTCCCAGTCATGACATTCTCTTTCACTTTGAATTTCCTCCTGTAACTCCCTGCATTGTTGTGGAATTATCGCCTTGGTGAAGCGATTAAACAGGATATATATATATATATATATATATATATATATATATATATAGTCATCTACAGACAGATTGTTTCGCTGTATCACAGCTCCTCAGTGTGGCTAGACGTCCGATTGCGTCATGCCAGGATCGAAGCCAGACTGATTTGACATCAGTCAGATATCTAAGCCATCGTCGCTCGGCAGAAAGCAAGGGCATTTTACCATTTTTCTCTATACGAAATATGCCAAAGGCTACAAGAACTCAATTCAATTTACTTGAAGAATAATGCTTAATGCTTATATATATATATATATATATATATATATATATATATATATATATAAAGACTCAAATTATTGGTAAAAGCAACAAATAACCTGCCAGGTGACCAAAAGAAAACCTAATAAATATGCCTAGGTTATCCAGACAGAGTAAAAATGCTTGACAAAGTCGCACCTCATATATATAAAGTTCGTTTGATTTGGAAGTGGCGTTGATAGATGAAGACTGGTAAATTTCTCATTGCTTATTTATCAATATTAATAAACGTTGCTATTTAATTTGCTATGTAGTTCATTGGCTTATAACGCTATATGTCACCTGATATCTATTCAGGCAAATGCAGAAGCTAATAGATTGATAGATATGTCGATAAATTAGGAGGCAGATGATTGGTTATATTGAGTAATCAATAATAATGTAGGTTAAAAATATCGATGACTTGATGACTGGGTGACTGGGAACATCGATATGAAGGACTTGGTGCCGGGGAATCAGTAAGTCAATTTTCAGCTAGATGGTTAATGCGTGCGTGAAAGAAAAATCTAGATAGGATAATTTACACGCTAGATCGATAGGTAGATATTTATTAAATAATGGCATCGTAGATTTTACTAACTTTAGGATGTATACACTTCTGAAAGTTTGGAAGGCTATAATGAGTAAAATCCCTGCTAAGAATAAATCAACCATCCGTCCTGGAAATATTGTTCTCATATATGGTCTGGTGCTCCCGCTGTACGTCTCGAGGTCCTCGACAAAATCAAGAGACGAATATGCAAGACGATCTACCAGGCTGGAATCTCGGTCCCACCCTTTCACTGTCAAAACGGTTAAATGTAACCGTCTCTTCTACTCAAACAGCTTCTGTCGTACATCCCGTCTGTGGAACTCCTTTCCTCTTACTTGCTTCCCCGATGACTATAATCTTCAAATATTTAAGTGTAATGTCAATCGACATCTAACAACCTGAGCTTGTTCCCCGTCCATCTCTGTATCCTTTCCCCAAATATGCCTCCTTAAACTTGTTCGCAATCCTCAGTGAATCCTTGCCTGCTAGTGACACTCCTGCTTTGCTTGGGGTGAATTGCTTTAAAAAATAATTCAATTGATTTTTAAGTAAGTAACAAAATGGAGCATTGCTACCACATCTAAGTTAGAGCTGGCCATTGACAGCGATTTCCCGCCTCGACAGAGATTAAAAGTGTTTGCGTAGCCTTGTGGGGTTTCCAAGATCCAAACCCTTTCCCACCGACGAAACTTTACGTGCTTCACGATACTCTATCGTTTTTTTTTGTTTTTTTTATAGATGTTCTGGCGATCTACAAGCCTTGATTCACTGGTCTAGATATTCACATCTAGGACACATCCGGCAATGTAAACTGAGTCCATTTATCATCATTCCCTTCATATTCCATTTATATTGATGAAGTTCTACTCATACCATATTCCACAGAAGTTTTGCATTATATTTTGCATTTTAAGTCAATAAAAAAACATTCAAGTATCAAGTTGAAATGTTCTTTGCTTAGTTGATTCCCCGTTTTCAATTTTTATTTTCGATTTTCATTTTCGATTTTAGTTTTAATTTTCTATGTTGCAATGGATCATGATAGCGTGTTCACTCTACTATGAGTTGCTCTGTCGGCACGGCCTAGAATGCACAAATGCAAAGATTGCAGAGGTGTAATATCTCGCCCAAAAGAGGTAACTTTTCGGCTGTATGCTTGCAGACACAAATAAAAACACAACCAATGGACTCACGTATAAATTATACCAATCTTTATCTATAGACTAAAGTGTAGACTCGAAAAATGCTTACTTATAGACACATTAATGAACCTGACTGTTTCTCTATAGAGTGAATTATATAAACCGAGTATGAGGAGGCCGTCCAATATTTATTAATTGACTCACGTATAAAGTGTATCAATGTTTGCCTAAAAAACTGAAGTTTAAGTCCATATAAAATTTACCTATTGACAAAGATATAAATATGATTACTTTTTAACTATACAACGAAGTACATATATATATATATATATATATATATATATATATATATATATATATATATATAAACCTAGTGAGCCAGACAAACCTACGCAGGTTTCACCTAAGCGGATCGTCAGGGAAAGCTGGCTAAAGAAGCTAAAGGGAAACGCATATTTATAGGCGATAGTCAAAATTATACCACGTGACCAAAGATAAAGAAAAACACAAGAACACCGGTGGGGGGGATTTAGAAATTTAGACTGAGCTCTTTTGTTAGTTAGTTGTTAATTCGTATCAGGGTTTTTTCTTTGGACTTCAAACCTGTATCTGTGCGATTTTTTCGACAGACTTTCATGTTTCTAGCTCTTTTTTTTTAAAACCTTTTTTTCCTTCGAGATTGATTTGATTATTTGCAAATCAAAAATTCGAGGTTTTTTTCGAGACAGTATAGTTACCTACCTATTTATATATATATATATATATATATATATATATATATATATATATATATATATATATATATATATATATATATCATTGTTCTGTATATTTTAGCAGCAGATGTTCTTCCAAACATCTTAATAAAAGAATTATTAAGCAGTTTTTTCTAACATTTAAATGATACTGTTGTAGATGTAAAGTAGTCAAAATTTGTATTAGGTCCGATCTTTCGACTAACAAGAATTATCGAATGTATTTTAATTAGAGTACTGTTTTTAAAGTTTCGTTATTTTTTGATATTTTTTGAAAGCTAAATCCAGTGCAGTAGAATTCGGAAGTCGTAACGGCAACGAGTAATGATTCGTACGCGTTTAATGCAGTCAAGAATACTAAACTATAGCTGCTTCAAAAATCTTAGAGGTAGAAACACGCATTGATATTGTGCACTCCCCCACCCCAGATAAATAGAACAAATTATGTATCCAGGTTGTCCAAAAATATTGACATCATTTTGTACTTTAATAGGATAGCCAATTCTCGCTCAAATTTTAATAAATGTGTAAAAACAAAGTTGACTGTGTGGATGAAAAATCTGCCAGGAAGGTGGTTCGGAAAAATATGGTTCATTCTGCACAAGTATTTAGCACTATAATCAAATGATTTGCGAAGATATTATGGCTGTTGGTTCTAAAACCTGAGCTGATTGTCGCTCATACGTTTACAACGATCGGAGAGTCCAGTATATAACATTTTAACAAAATATATAAATTGTATTAGTTATCTGTAATTTGAACTTTTGAGAGCGGTTCGAGAATTGCACAAAAAAAAACACAAACAGTACAGGAGAATGTATTGTATCCAAGTGCAGCAGAAACAAAGCTGTCTTATTTTGCTTTCGTGTTTTACGTAGTCGACTGATGTTTACTTGTTGATGGTGAATTATTCCTGAATCGCAACTAGAAACGAAACTCTGATATCTTCATAGCAATCTCTTCAAAGTACTTGAATGGAAAGTTGACGCAAGAAAGGTTGCTTTTCTTTATTTCCTGAGCCAAGGTCTACCAACATTTCTATGACCAATATGTAAAAAAGAACTTTTGGTATGATAGCCAGCCCAGTTAAGTTGTGACTGCATCAGGAAAGTTTCAATTTCACCAATTTTCCACGTGATCTGAGTCTATACTTTTGAAGATAGATGTCCAATGCTGCTCTTCTCGTAAAATGCAACATTAGTTGAATTGAGACTTTCCTGATATATATATATATATATATATATATATATATGTGTGTGTGTGTGTGTGTGTGTGTGTGTGTGTGTGTGTGTGTGTGTGTAAAATAGGTGAGACAGACCACAATATATACTATTAATTATATTATGTGACAATTTGACAATAAAATTTAGACTGAATTGTTCCTTTGCGATTAATTCTTAAAGCATTCTTGTAACACAGACTATCGCTATGCATTCATTTGACGTCTGCTGTTCATATTTCTCAGATTGTTGATAACACCACGTATGCAGAACAGGTGAGAAGTTTAATTTTTTTTTAAATTAACGCGTCTTCTAACAAGGACAAGTTGCGATATTCATGCTTGCTATCTACTGAGAATTGATTTCACGCGTTGCCAGGCAACTGACGTCAGCCTACTTGTAAGTATTCATTGCTTATGTGTGACATACATTGCAAAATTTTTTGGGAAGATTTCTCTTAAAATGAAAATGGTGGCTTCGTCACTGACATCAATTTAGTAATCATTATAGAAATATTGATATTGTCTTTGTCTTAAAAATTTACAATTTTAAAAATACGTGAAAGAGAAATTGTTACAGTTCTCTTCTTTATTTTCTCTTCCTTTTTGTTTAATAAGGGTCGATCAATTTTAAAAAGAGACAGACACGTTAGTTGTGAGGCGTATAAATCAGCCACTCAGCTGAATTCCTAAAAATTAAGAATATTTCGTCCGGTTGGCGAAGCGTAAAGTACATAGGTGTAAATGTGAACCTAATTGGATTTGACAAACTTGAAGAATGAAATATTTCATTGAATTCACTGAAAAAAAATGATCGATTCTTCTTGACTGGGAACAGCATTCGAGCAATCGCTCACCACTCCTTTATTTTACTCACTCATAGTCTTCTATAATGTTTCTTATTCTTTCACACTCTTCTTTTTCTTTCTTGTTTCTCTTACTCATCTTTCTGCTACCTTTACTTTTACTCTACGCCTTACTTTCGACTGTATTTCCATCCTTATAGTTTTAAAGTTATCTGCTCTTTGTGTAATTTATACATTTTCCTTCTCTCTCAGAAACACATTTTTCAATTTTATCATCTGGTTATTTTATAATGCACACACACACACACACACACACACACACACACACACACACACACACACACACACACACACACGCATATATATATATGTATATAGGGTGTTTCATTAAGACGGATTATATAAGGGTGTTTCATTAAGACGGATCAAAGTCAGCAGTAAATAAAAAATATATTTATTTCGCTAAAAGATCATGCTTTTAAGTCATGAAAATTATATGTGAAAAATAATATCGTCCAAATATCCGCCAAATCTGAAAGAAAGAGAAAAAATATCATTAGCCGCTTAAACTTAATTCACATTTAAAATGGGTCCAATTTTTGGAACACCCTTTATATATATATATATATATATATATATATATATATATATATATATTGCGTATATTTTGGCAACATGTTTTCATCAAGACATATCTCATTAAATAATTTAGACACGTTTTGTTTATTTTTTATAACTCATCTAGCAATTACGGAGATGTTTCTTTGTATCCTTATTAAAGAAAAATTACCCTGTTACTGCTCATTCATTTTATTCCGAATACTTCCGAGTACATTTTATTCCCAGTACTTTCAATATTAGCCCAATGTCGTCATCGGGTCTTGTTTTTTCCAAGACAAAAGTTGTAGTGTTCATCATTTAAAATATCTACTTTTAACTAATAGTTTTAAATAGTTTTTCTTAATTAAAAAAAATAATTTGACATTCAAGTTACCTTCCTTGACGTTTGAACATGTGTCTACATGATAAAATTTAAAAATTGTACACTAAATAACCATAGCATCTTTCATTTCACACATAAAAATTTAATTTTCAGATGAAAACAAAAAATTATCTTAGAAAAATGATGAATATAACATTTTTTGCCTTATTTATATATTTTTTGTTTAAACGTTATTTATATAGATACGAATATTTAAGTAAGTGCTCTGTTTATAATAATCAGTATTAACAACATTTACGGGCCTGAATGTCTGAGAAATCTCAAAGAAAGTATACGTCCTCTGACAGGAATCGAACCTGTATCCTACACGGATCCATCATATAACCTGACGTGCTACACCATTTAGCTACAGAGAAACCATGATTCTTCTCGCACGCCCATATCTACTGAAAGCGTATCTTATCGTAAACAAATGATATCTTAGTCCATTTCATGGACTAAGATGTCCGGCAATTACTGTTTGAATTAATCCATTTCATAATATATACCGATAGCTATATATATATATATATATATATATATATATATATATATATATATATATATATATATATATATATATGTATGTATGTATGTGTTGGCTGATTCGTTTTCTACGGTTTATCCGCCGTTTTGCAGGTTATTTGGAACCAGAAAATATTTGAAGATTGTAAGAATTGTTTCAATAATAGTTTAGTGATACAGTTCTTACTAATTCACGCATAGGTGGGGGAAGAAGTGGTGGATTCATGCCTTTCTCAAAGGGAATTGCGTGTAAGTGCTAAGGAAAATCAGAACTCGGCTCTTCGATTCAAAATTTGAGCCATTATCCATTACATTATATGCACATCCAAGCTTACAGTAGCTGAAATTTCCATATGTCACCCATCTAGATGAGGCTCGACGTTACGTAAATCCGATGATCGTAAGGGAACTGGTGCTTCAAAATGATGTAGCCGTAAACATGTATATGAGTGTGGGTGAGCGTGCGTCTGTGGAAATGGTCATATAATTTATATCCTTCTTTTTTTATCTACTTATTATCCTTAAACAATTATTATCTTAAAAACAAAATGGCATTATATGTACATTTCGATTTTTTTAAGCGTTTCACCCCAAGCAAGACGAGAAGCCACTAGGATGCAAGGGATTACAGAAAATTTGGAGCAAGATCAGATAGGAGTGATAGAGGAAAAGAGGAGGAGAAGGATAGTGGATAGATCAAGGCAACTGGAGATGTCGATTGACATTACATTTGAATACCTGGAGATTATAGCTCTCAGGGAAACTGGAATAGGGAAGGGAGTTCCACAGGCGAGAGGTTCGAGACATGAAGCTATGAAAACTTTTTTCATTCCTTACTCTGTTTCGCTTTTATTAAACTTACAAATGTGTCAGAACAATTTGCCGCAACATGTAATATATATATATATATATATATATATATATATATATATATATATATATATATATATATAAGTGGGCACTGAGGTTAGCACTGAGCTGCGACAGTCATTTCATGCTTTAGTGCTATGTTTAGATCATGTCGATAAGTTCTACGTCCGAGCACATAAATATAACATACCTTAAAACTTTATTTTTATCATATATATATATATATATATATATATATATATATATATATATATAGTCATCCACAAGACAGACTGTTTCGCAGTATCACAACTCATCAGTGTGGCTAGACATCCGATTACTTCAAGCCGGTATTGAAACCGGACGGATTTGGCATTAGTCAGAGAGTCTACTCCCAAACGATCGTTGCACGGCAGAGCGGGGGTGGGGAATTTAACGTTTTTACGATGCGAAAGACGTCAGTAGGTAGTCAAGATCGATTCGAGTAGAAGAGCATTGCATTAGCAGCAGCAGCCACTGTTTATAAAATCACCCCTTCCACTCCAAGAGCTCAAACCAATTATTTCGAAAACATAGTCTTCCAAATACAGACTGTTTCGCTGTATCACAGCTCATCAGTGTTGGCTAGCCATCCGATTGCTTCAAGCGGGATCGAAACCTGAGTGATATATATATATATATATATATATATATATATATATATATATATATATATATATATATATATATATCGCTTCTCTTTACCTTTTCTCTGTCATTGTCATTCATATTTCACTTGCACTTCTGGCGTTTTTCCACTTGAACGAAATCTTGACTTCTTGCAAAAATAATAATTCCTATTTCTAATCAGCAACCAGTGAAAAACAGAGAAAGGAAAGGAGGGTCGGAAGAACTTTTGGATGTCGACATTGTTTCTATAAATGGAATGTGTCTCGATATGAGTGTCTTATGAGTTTTCGACCGTTGCTAAATCCGCACAGTCAGGGTAGCAGGGTTGGGCGGCTGAGTAGGGGGGGTAGAGACAAACGATGAGTGAAAAAGAACAACGAATATGAGGAGGAAAAATGACCGAAAGGATGGGAGGTGGTAATGAAAGGAGTAAATGTTGACAAGAAAACCGAGAAGGGAAATAACGTACCTGTCGGTTTATGCGACCTCACTGACCTTGTCTCACGATTCCTACGTCATAATTCCATCTTCTTGCAAAAGAACCTGCCTCCCTCCTGCCACAACCACACTCTCTCTTTTCTATCTCCATCCATTTTTCTTGGACTCACAAATTATTTCTATTTACAATGACGTCTCTCCCTGCCTCTCCTTTCCCTCCTCACTCTCTCTCTCTCTCCCTGTCTCTCTCTCTCTCTTTCTCTCTCTCTCTCTCTCTGCTACTCTTTCTATTTTTTAACTTTTCTCGCACCGAAAATTCTTTGGCTTTCTTTTCGCTCTTTCTTTCAGTACCCCAACTCCTAACGTCTAATAAAATAAAAACAAATATATCTTCATAGTCTTATTATTCGTTTTCTTAATTCTTTCATTTTGCTTCCTTCTTTGGTTGCCTTTTGATAGGCAAATGGCTTCCTTTTACTGTTTTTCCTCATTCAAAAGGACACCTATCTTCACTTCTGTGACAGCCTTTCCTTTAAAAATTTGTCTACTAAATGAGTAATATATATTGGTTTAGCTTGTCAACAAAATAAGAACATATTGCAAACTAACACACACACATATATATATATATATATATATATATATATATATATATATATATATATATATATATATATATATATATATATATATATAAACTCACTCTCTCTCTCTTACGCATGCGCACACGCACACAAAAGAACGAAATACAGTCATTTGTTGGTTAGCTCTTCGCAGTGGCTTTCTCTCATTTTCGGACAGGACGAAAACAATTCACCGATGACTAGTCCCTGGAGATCCTTTACTAAGGCAGAACCTCGCCATTGAACTAAAAGAGGTAGAGCCATTGAGAAGGCTTCGGTGGACAGGAAAATTGCAATGGTAATGGGAATTTTTGTTTCCAAATCACACGTCAATGAATTTCGTCAAATGCCGCATCTCGCCTGCACGTGTCAACGATTAAATATCCTCCAAAAGAGAAAACGCATCCCTATGCATTAACAGAAGCAGACCGATTGCTTTGGTTCAAACGAGATATATGAATATGAACGCAATTAAATTAATAAACAGAAGACGTAGTTTACATAAAACTGTACATTTTTGTTTTTAGGTAAAATTCTCGCAATGAGGATGTTTCTGAAGACGCGTCAAGGTGAGAATCTGAATTTTGTAGAGAATATTACAGACAAAGAGCATCTTTTGAATCCTATTTTTTATTCAAAAAACCGCGAGTACCTAATACTGGCGTCTGATTTAAAGTCGCTAACAATTCAATCTCTACAAAAGACGCATAAATATTTTATACAATCAAATTATATCATGAAAGATTATCAATCAAATAGCAATCACTTCGGAAAAATACGCCATAAAAACATTAATGTATCTATTATATATTATAGATTTCCGCATAGTTTTAAGTTCTCCATAATTTAAGGTGTTCATATATTTTAATTCACGATTTAAATTTATTTTTCCTGGTTATTCAAAATCCGAATTCCCGATTTCTTTTCCCAAACCCAGGAATATACATATTGGGTTGGTGCATAATTATCAGGCGTTTTTGTAGCCGTGTTATTTGTTAATATCTTCTTTTTTTTTTTTACTTTTTTTATGAAAATATTACTCTATTTTCAGATTATAAAAATGCGTGTTGAAAATCATGCGTCCCGGAATAATCATTTAAAAATGGTATTGTTGAATAGTTATGCCTCTTCTTTCATAATAAATATTATTTAGAAAACGCCTGATAATTATCCACCAACTCAATTCACACTATTTCTCTCTTTTTCTCGTGTATTGTCGTGTTTCTCATTCTTTTTGTTTTTACCTTTTTGGTAATTTTACCTTTTTTTTTTAGTTCTTTTTAAGTAATTTATCATTACCTTCATCTTTATTCTCTTCTTTTTTGACTTTCAATTTTTTCTCAATGTTTATTACAGCAGTAAATTGAATTCTTGCTATTATTAGTTGTAACTAGTACTACTACTACTGCTAGTACTACTACTGATAATAATAATAATAATAATAATAATAATAATAATAATAATAATAATAATAATAATAATGAGGAGAAGAGAAGAAGATGATGATGATGATAATGATATCTGTTTTATTTTTAGTATTCATACAGCTATGCATTGAGGGTCGATTTTTCATGAGAGTGATAATGTTTTGATTGATTGTATTTTACGGCTTATCAATCCTTTGTAGGTTATTTACAGCCAGAAAATATTTTTTTAGATATTAATTATTTAATACTAGATAATAATTATTTATCGATAAACATCCCACTAATAGCTGGTAGAGAAGAAGTGGGTTCATACTTTTCCAAAGGGTATTTGAGCATAATTTAATATAATAACCCGACTGCAAATGAGGCTTGACTTTCCAAATTCCAATTTCGAGTCGTTATCCATTACATCCCGCTCGCGGCCAAGCATACTGTACTTGGTAGTCTAAAGAGGTCATCCATCCAGGTACTGACCAGACTCGATGTTGCTTAACTATAGCTATGCACGATTACTGGTGTTTCAACGTGATATGTCTGTAAGCCGTCATGAGAATAGTGTCTGTATATTTAGGTAATTACCAACCGGTTCACTCGTGACATCCGAACTTCTATGATAGACACAGATTTTTTAATCATTCTACTCAAGCAAGGCAACAAATCCACTATGACACTTGGGGTTATTGAGTATGAAAGAATATGTAAAAGAGAACAAAAGCATTATTAACACTGAGTTAGTCACCTCTGATTTCCGGAGATGGATAATCTCCCGGCGTCTGACTTTCACGACTGCTGAGTTACAACTGCGCCATCCCGCCTTCTACTACTCTGTTTACACAGTAAGACTGTGTAAACAGAGTAGTAGAAGGCGGGATGTGTAAAGAGAGTAGTAGGAGGGAGAAAAAGAGACAAGTTGCCAAATAGGAATTATGATTAAAATTTTCAGTTAATAAAACACCCCGTGTGACCAAGAAGAAAATAAAAGAAAGGGAATTATAAAGACAGAAGATAACGATTGGCAATGCATTTAAATCTTTGAAGATAACAGGTGACTGGAAATTAGAAGCGGAATACAAGTGTTACAAGTGAAAAATGCGATGGAAGAAACTGTTAAGATAGATCTTACGGTTTCATCTAAACCAAATTCAAATGTAAAATCTTTTGGTCGGATGATTTATAAATATATATATATATATATATATATATATATATATATATATATATATATATATATGTGTGTGTGTGTGTGTGAAAATATATAGAAAATAGGAAGGAACTGGTTAGGTAAATAATCCAAAGTCCCTTAGTATTTTAGTTATTATTTTTTTAAAAATAGTGCTCGATACAAAAGTAGAACATAAATATAATTATTTATTTAAAAATATGATTCCAAATCGCGACATAAGAAGTCCCATGTTTCAAAACAAGAGCCGAAAACTTCAATATAATTATTAAAATTTCGCTTGAAGATGGAACAGAGCTTATTTTAACTCAATTTAATTTAAATAATTTTAATAATTATATTGAAAGTTTTCGGCTCTTGTTTTGAAACATGGGACTTCTTATGTCGCGATTTGGAATCATATTTTTAAATAAATAATTATATATATATATATATATATATATATATATATATATATATATATATATATATATATATATATATAAATGTGTGTGTGTGTGTGGAGCACGTATGTATGTGTGCCTGTAGGTACATTATTACACATAATATTTCTACATACTTAAAACAAGAGTACGAATCATTTACAGCTTGCAAATGGATTTGCCTTTCCAAATACAAAAAGATTTTTTCTGTCTTGCTTATCTTAATAATGCTTATGGTCGTGTCACGCTCAAAAACCGGTTAAGCAACATCAGGTCTGGAAATACCAGATGTGCGTGTGATGTAAGCGATAATGACTCGGAATTGTTAATCGGAGAGTCGAGCTCCAGTTCTATTCGTCCGTTACATTCACTTACGCGCAAATCTCCTTGAAACAGGTATGAATCCACTTCTTTTCTCTCCAGCTATGGGTTAATTAGTAAGACTTGTATGACTAAATCTCCCAAAATAAAATTAACTCATGTACAAAATCTATGATTCCGGCTTTAAATAACTTAAAGAGGTTGGTATGACGCTGGACAAAATCAACGAATCAAATATTATTCTTCACTTACAAACGCCGCCTATTTCATTCACTTCACATCGTTTACCATCTATGGCACACGAGCTTGTAATGTGTAAATGTTTGTGCATATATATATATATATATATATATATATATATATATATATATATATATATATGTGTATTTCGACACCAATCCTTCTTTTATACAAGTTTCATTAAAGCGTACTACCAAGTTACTGCTATTTAGGCTATTTAATCATTTTTTTTTCTGTGATTTTATAAGTGATTTCTGTCCAAATGTTTTATATATCCGAGCGCTATTCTATTAGCTATTCTATTAGCCATCATCAAGTCAAGGATGTTTTGCTTTGTTTGTTTATTTTTAACTGAATTTGTAGACATTTATATATGTTTTTAGAGTTATGCTAATGTATTTTTTAGTTTAAAAACACAAACAGCACAGTGTCGTCGTGTTCATAGATGATGTTATTAAGTATTGGCTTTTTTCTTTTTATTATTAGTGCTTCCAATGTTTGTAGTCTTTTTTACACGTGGAGGATGTTATTATACTTGTAATTCTACATGTTCCGTTTGTGTTTACATTAGTATTAATTGAGCTATTGTCAAACAGGTGTAACGTGAGTCATCTTCATAGGCATGTAGTAATATGTTCAATATAATTTATCATGAATGTGGTTTGATTAGGAAAGCAGTTCCTTAAAAGACGTAAATTCATAAATTGTATTGGTTATCTGTAATTTGAACTTTGCAGGTAAGTTGTTGAATATAAGGTTAGATGTTTTTTTTTCTTGTTCTGTTCGATTGGTATTGTGTATTTCTTTATGTGCATTTGATTTTTATAGAAAATATTAATTCTATTGTTTTTATATGTATGTTCAGTGTTGCTATTGGTTACTCTAGAAAGAAATAGTCTAATTTAGTGATCTATTATGTAGTTCGATAAAACCGTTATTAACTAGCACCTGTTTTACATTGTTTAGTTATTTAAAGAAACGTGGACAAGAGGATGAATTCCCATGCGCTCTATTGTATATCTATGGACATTCAATCGTAAAATTAAGGTGGCAACAGTTTCTACTAACGGTTTTTTTATATAACAAAATAGTGAATGTTTTATTACTAAATACTAAAAGAACATCTAAGAATGGAACTATATTTTTATATTAAAGTTAAGGTTATAGTTGTTTTCAAATGTAGTCTTGAGAGTCTCAATTACTTTTTGTCTTCAGCTAAAATAAAAATATCTATATAGCGGATATATATTTTTGTTTTAGTAACATTTTAAATAACTTATTTTCATATGTTGTATTTAGAGAATCACGTCCCGAGTGAATTTTCCTTAACAACATCATTAGTTTGTGTATAGATGTGTCCATTATGTGGTCATTTTTGGGGAATATTAGATTTGATGGATGGGGTGAAATCGAGGTATGTTTATACACAGAATTGCGAATTATATTCATCGAAAGGGACTTTTGTAAATAAATCTTCTACATCAAGTGACGCTAAAATGTCTTGGTTTAGCTGTGAGGTTTTAAGGATTTGGAGAAATTGATTCGTGATGTGATGTGATAATTGGTAGGTAGATATGGAATAACAATGTGGTTGAGGAATTTTGATAACTGCTAAATAGGTGTTGGGATGTGTGAAACGATGAGTCGTGGTGGATATCCAGATTTATGTATTTTAACGTTTCCGTATAGGTATCCAGTTTGGTAATCTCCAAATATTTGGTTGATTTTTCAAGGATACTACGTTCGGTGTTATAGGTTTATTGACAGATATTTTAGAGTCTCCGTGGTGTTTTCATTTATTTATTTAATTTAGTAAATTTGGACTGTTCATCAATGCATTTTTATAATGATACAATTTGTCAAAATGTACGTGTATACACATATATATATATATATATATATATATATATATATATATATATATATATATATAAGTGGGCATTGAAGTCAACACTTCCAGAAGCGACAGTCTATTTCCTGCAAAACAATGACGATGGCGTTTAGCCTGAAACAGTCTGTCGTCTCTGAGTTTTCACGTCAATGTTACTTTTATATTTACATAATCTTTATACCTGATATTGACACTTTAACCCATAAATGCAGCATAGCTTAAGACTACATTTATCACACACACACAAACACACACACACACACACACACACACACACACACACACATATATATATATATATATATATATATATATATATATATATATATATATATATATAATGGAGTCTCCAGTCGAGTTCGACGTATGAGGTTCCGACGACCACGGAATAATTATCGACATGTCTATGACAGGTATGACTTTTGAGAGCGACTCGAGAATCGCACAAAAATAACACAAACAGTACAGGAGAATGTATTGTATCCAAGTGCAGCAGAAACACAGCTGTCTTATTTTGCTTTCGTGTTTCACGTAGTCGACTGATGTTTACTTGTTGATGGTGCATTATTCCTGAATCGCAGCTAGAACGATACTCTGATATCTTCATAGCTACCTCTTCAAAGTACTTGAATGGAAAGTTGACGCAAGAAAGGTTGCTTTTCTTTATACCTGAGCCAAGGTCTACCAACATTTCTATGACCAATATGTAAAAATATGATAACCAGCCCAGTTAAGTTGTGACTGCATCAGGAAAGTTTCAATTTCACCAATTTTCCACGTGATCTGAGTCTATACTTTTGAAGATAGGGTGTCCAATGCTGCTCTTTTCGTAAAATGCAACATTAGTTGAATTGAGATTTTCCTGGTATATATATATATATATATATATATATATATATATATATATATGTGTGTGTGTGTGTGTGTGTGTGTGTGTGTGTGTGTGTGTGTGTGTTGTGGTGTCCTCCCTCTAAAGAATCTATGTTGGACTCTTCCGCCTACTATAAGATTAGTAGGAAAGAAGGCCCTGGGGGAACAGTCGAATAGATTGAACACTGGGCCAACCGACACACACTCATTAGTCGTGTAATACTCTTCTGTTGTACTTACTGTTAATATATGATATATCTGTAACACTTGTTTTGTTATTTCTTTAACCATTTACTTGGTCACAACAGCTTGGCGGGAAAATCCAACATAGACTCATTAGAGGTAGGACACCACAACAATATGAAAGAAATTTTCAACATAATCTCATTCCCTCTCAAAGTACTTATCCTAACGCTTTATAGATCGAACACTGTGCTGTGAAAATTCTAATAACAGTCAGATGGCGCATTTATTTTTTATCAGTATTTATCTTCTGTCAAACCTATCTTCTTTGGTCGACATTTTAATTTCACTCTTAGGCATAACCCTCTATATGTTTAAAGAAACAGCTTAATGTTATAGATAGCCATCTGATTGTGACGCGTAGACTCCAAACTCCTCAAAAATATTGCCTAAGGCTTATTCAGTTCTTGCGATTAAATGTCAAAGAAATTATTTTCAACCTGATTAATTGATCAATGACCAAAATAACTTATGGTTTTAGAAAGAATATATTTTGACGAATGGCGGGAAATCATAACTTCACTATAGACTAATGCTTGTAGATTTTTTTTTATAAATAGTAAGCTTGTTAATTCTTTTACGAAAATTCAGTCAAACAAGGCCCGAGAGACATTCAAGATAAAGGTTTGTGAATGAAGTGTGCAATATCAATGTAAGAGGAGGTGGTAAGAAATAAATAATATGTGGATAAGAAGAATACATAACGATTGACTCTTGACATGGGTTTGAAAAAGGGACGCATGCAAGCGAATTGGAAGTTATGGGTGGGGGAAGTTGGAATATTGTAACATTGGGGAAATGAGGGTGATTCAGCTACGTAGAATTATATGTAAATATCTGAACCGGTGAAACTAAAGAATGGAGCTCATCTGAACATTTCACATGGAAATGGTGATAAAAAAAAAATAGCAACAGGGTTGCGTCTGTGGGGAAAGAGGTTGCAGAACGGAAAATAAATCATCTCCTACGTGAGCGTGTAAACGATTACTTTGAAGACTAGAAACTGGTTAGAAGCGCGCCAACTCCGATATGGCTGGACTATTCAATTATTGTTTCAATCTAACTCGTGTAATAATGTGGATGACAGGGCCACAGCCTCATCTATGCATGGTGTTGCTTCTGGGATTTCTGTAACAAGTAATGTCTTTACCGGGTGGAAATTGCTAACTCCAGGCTCAGCCAGTCTTGTATCCAGATTTGTTCTTTTCTTAGACTGATTGGTAACCAAAGCTTTACTATTGCTACATAGTGTATGAAGGACGGGATATATTCATACATTTGCAAGCGCATTAACATTGAACTGGAATAACCACTTTCTATAGGAATTAATTTTTATCTTTAATTAAAATTCAAATGATTTTATACACATTAAATAACTTGCTTTTTGCGGTCACCACCGAGTGGTCTTTCCATCTTCACTCCATGTATCTCGCGTATTTGAATGCGATATAAATTTGACAAAAATATTACGCGAATACAAACTGCATGCAATTTGATGATATTTTGAATGTATATTTTAGAATTTTGTAGAGCATTTCTTGCAGATGGGGTTGCAAAGAATTTGATTCTAATTGAATGCCATACTATTATGGCTTTATGTTAAACATAAAGATTGATTTATTTTGTAACTGCGCTCAAACGAAACACCAACAGCAATAATTAACTTTATAACAGGGTGTAATGTGCAGGGATAAGTCGGCCATATTTCTTTAAAATTAGATGTGTCGGATGATTGACATGGGAATCCTGAATGAACTTCGATTTCCAGCTGACAATATTTCTATTCATATATTATTGCCCATGGACAAAACTTAAAACCTCCTCTGCCGCGACACTTTAATGAATTAATAATTATTTCTTATTATAATGTTATCTTAGTAACGTCTGATACGAATATGACATTATTTTTCATGTGTAAAATAATTGTTTATGCAATTACTGATCAAGTCAAATTAACGTCAGCTGAAACAAGGGTATGTAGTCTCGGGTCTTTAAATGTTCGATCTTCTTGCGAGGATATGAGAGATTCATTTTCTCTCCCCCCCTCCCCCCATTTTCTCCCCTCCCCATCATCTATCTCTCTCTCTCGTTGGCTGGGAGTTTGTATAATTAGCATTTATCCGGTTGTAATGCGTGTGCATATCCGAAGTTGGATTCACATTATGTTTGTCTTGGTGCATCCCCCGCCATATTTTCAGGCCTGATTTTGCACTTCATGGCTATGAAGTCCCTTTCTAGGTGAATCCATTGGGTTCTTAGTTCAATGGACGTTCTGATGTTATAACGATTAAAGACAAACTTGGGATATCTCTTAGGGCGAAACTAATATATAATGTACCCATCACATGTCAACTCTTCTTAGATCAAAGGTTCCTGATATACATTAGATTCCATTCAGACCTCTGATATTTACTGACATAGATTTTTTTATCGGATTCTCATTGGGTCATTTAATATATTTACTTGACTAACAAAAATAACATGATGCAAAATATTACAAAAATACAAAATGTCCAGGGAAATTTCCAAGAGAAAGGAGGAATCTGCTTCTCACTGCACTGTGTCTCAAGAGGAGATATCTTAAGCAAAACTTGAGCAAACCATTCTTCCATAGATGCCTTATCTTTAAATGAATAGAGAGGAAACACATTTTTGAGAATTCGCGCCCCAAAAAAAGTATAAATATGAGTATTATATATATATATATATATATATATATATATATAGTTTATGAAAACTAGGTAATCCATATGGGTATACCTAAGGACGATAAAATCCAGAGAGCTCAATGTAAATCCAGAGCAAACAATTTAAAAAATAAAATATTATTTTAAATAATTTTATTTAAATAATTTAAATATTATATATATATATATATATATATATATATATATATATATATATATATATATATATATATACACACACACACAGATAGATAGATATTGTAATACTAATTCAGATATCATGAGATTAATACCAGTTAACTTTGAGTTTTGTATTTTATTTATATTTGTTTAGTATATAGTATTAGCTTCTTTTTTTATATTTTTTTTAGCATATCCCCCCCATGCGAGGTAGGAGTGCCACTAGCACGCAAGGATTACAGAAAGTGGAAGTAGGACTAAAGACGCTGTTTGAGTAAAAACAGGACGAGGATCAGGGTCAAGACATCAGAAGATGTCGATTGACATTACATTTGAATATTTGAAGGTTATAGCTATCAGCCAAGCAAGTAAGAGGTCGGTGTTCCAATGACGGGAAATGAGAGATAAGAAGCTGTTGGAGTAGAAGAGAAGGCTACAGTTAACCGCTTCGACAATGAAATGGTGGAACCGAGATGCTAACCTAGTAGCACGCTTAAATTCATGCAGTTTGGGAACTCAAGTATATTGGATTATCTGCGTTATGTATACTACATATATTTATATTTTTCATGGTTGTATTTTACAAGGTATTCGGTTTTAGTTCCAATTTTTAAGTAACGTAGTAAAAATGAACAAAATTAAATTAAAAAATAAACGATCAAAACTTATCTCAAAATACAGACACGAAAACAATTTTTTACTACATTACTTCAAAATGAAAACCTTTAAGCATGAAACATCCTTTCGCTGCTCCATGTTGACCTCAGTGTCCACTTTTATATTCACATAGGCTCTATAATTGATACTAAGTACTTTAATCCCTAAATATAGCATATATCTACACACGCAAGCTGATTGAAAAGTAACTCCCTATTTTATGAATGATGAATCTCATGTTTAGCTATAATTTTACAAAACGGTCTATCACACGTAAAGTAGGGAGTTACTTTTCAATCACCATATATATATATATATATATATATATATATATATATATATATATATATATATATATATGAGTGGTTACTGCAAATTTCTCAAAGCTACCTTTCCGATCTAATCAAATGACCAAGCCACAGTTGTTGCTTTTTATCGTGTACTTTTGTTCAGGAGTAGAATTTTTCACCGACTACTGAAATACAGCGACAACTATATATATATATATATATATGTGTGTGTGGGGGGGTGTATTTGTGTGTATGTGTGTGTTTTTGTGCTTGTGTCTGTGTGTTTGTGTGTGTGTGTATGTGTGTGTATGTGTGTGTGTGTGTGTGTGTGAGAGAGAGAGCGAGAGAGAGAGAGAGTGTGTGTGTGTGTTCGCCCGCGTCTGCGCGTCACTGAAATAGTCATCTGACCTTTAGGAAGAGATTTGATGATCTCCGTTAATTTCAAATTCAAATTAGATGTTAACCACATTTTTTGCAGAACCCATCAGCGATTTTATAAGGTTTCGAATACAATATACATGTAATTAACATGAATTGTATAAAACAAAACCATATATTTTTGTTTTCTTCTTCATGATCAAAAACTTGCAAAACAAAACTATCTTTTTGTAACCGGCAGGGAAGGTGGAGGATGATGAGTTGCTTATATTTTCTAGTCATAAAAAATGTTGTATGGAACTTCATCGTAATTGTTACTTTTCTTCGTAAATTGTTTTAAAGTGTTCAATGAAGCGTAAGATCGTTCGCGTAATAAGCACTATGAAAAAAATATTTTTTTAACAATTGTTCTTTTATTTCTTGTTTCTTACAAAAATATAGAATCTTCCAGCAAACAATTTCAAAACACGAAAGAAAAATTTTTTGTATGTAATAAAAATTATACCTGTTTTTGTTCATATTCCATTGTTTATACACAAAACAATTATTGATCAGTTGCCAGCATATTTTTCGGTGACACTTTCATCGTTTGTTGTAAATAAAATAATTTTCAGTAATTCTAAGAAAATTTGATATCTGTCAGTTTTCTCATGACAAAGCTATATTTTCAAATTAGTAAAATTGTTTTCACTTGGTTCCTTGCTCACTCTTGTGAAAGTATGTAATGATAGCAAAGTTGCATACTTGGTAAGGATATTGATATCTTCGGCGCGCCCCCCCAAAATATATAGGCAACACGAACAACCCGAAATCTTGAGTGAGGAGTTGATGAGGAGGTAAAGATCGAATGTTGAATGAGTTATGGGTGCCTAACCAGGTCAGTAGGTCGGGACTTGTTTACCGACAATACAGTGAAGACTAGCATATGTCAAGAGCGAAACCCCGATATTCAATACCCGATAAGTTAGAAGTGTACATGAGTTACAAATCCTTATCCGCGGCACGAATATTCCACAACCACCTATCAACCTCCTATCAGAATTGTTTCTGTCAAATATCAGTTACAACCCTCAGCATAAACATTCACTATTGCAATAAACACTGCAACCAAAGCTGTTGCCATCAACATTATTTATGTCATTAAGGATGGCATTCGCCTGTCATAACTTTAGTTAGAACAACGGATTGATCACAGTTCTCTAATTTGTTTAGATAGTGCTTTTGGTGAGAAAAAAAATCACCGATATTCCGAAGGTCTTGTGTCCTTTAACAATGTTCTTGTTCATGGCTCAGCACAACTTCCCCTCTCTTGTAGCTCAAAGCAACCATCGACTCTTTAATATCCACTTTTTTCCTCGCCCTGTCATTTATTTGCACAATGTTATTGGGTTTTCAGTTAATGTAATGGTTAGCAGCTCAGAAACGAGAAATCAATGAGCGGAGTTCGAATTCCCGTTGCTTTCATTACATTCACTTTCGTAAAAAAAAATACCCGTTAACTGTGTTTGACAACATGACTAGGAGGATTGTTTCGTATTTTTTACTGCTTGCAGGTTATTTACAATCTGAATTCTTTTTAGATTATAAGAATTTCCAAGGTAATAATAATTATTTATTGATGCACGCCCTACTAATTAATCCATAGCTGGGGGAGAAGAAGTGATTTCATGTCTGTCGCAAGGGTAATTGCAAGGAAGTTAATATAAAGAAATTAATGTGAATTGAAACTCGGCTGCAATTCTAAGCCGTTATTCATTATGCAACCCGCACATTCAAGCGTATAGCACCTGGTATTCACTAGCGGTCACCCATCTAGGTAAGGACCAGGCTTTACGTTACTTAACTTCGGTGATCATACAAGAAGTGGTATTTCAACATGATATGGCCGTACGTCTTTTAGGAATAGGACAACTGAATTCAAAACTCAGTCACCCAAAGCTGCACAAAGATAACTGAGTTCTTTAAACGGCAAGGTATAATTCCTCAGGTAAGTAATTATCCAGAATGCTGTTGACACCAACGGGCATTGGGCACAAGGAAGATGTTATGTGTCATGTCTCAAAGTTTCTACCTACATCTCCTGTTTTTCTTATGTCCGGTGAGTGTTAAATCCGCAAGCCGTCTTTCCTCATTATGTCTATTTATTATATTTTTAAGTCTATGCTTTCCTTTAGTTTCCATTTTCTATTTGTTCATGTGTCCTGTCCATGGTATCTATTGTAGAATCATATCGCTGCCGCTACGAATATCTTCATCATCTGGAAGGAAAATGCCCTGGTTTCACTGCATATAGAGATACAACATAGCATTTCATCAATAACTTTTGGGGTTCTCACAAAATTTTCCTATGTCTTTGTTTAGTTTCAAGAGAGCTTCTTTTCGTTACTCAAGTATTGGAGCTCTCTTCAGGTTTCTGTGTCATATTTTGCGGCATCTGTTACGAGACTACCCAGATAGTTACACTGTGGTATCTGCTTGATTGAGATGTCACCAATTAGGACCTCACACTTTTGAGTGTCTCTCATTCTGACGATCATTTTGTCTCCTTACAGTTGATTGTACGTCCTTTTAATCGTTTTCTTTTGGCATGAAATCTACAAGATTTCACAATTTTTTCTTCCGAGTCCACCATCTGCACAGTGTAATCTGAGTATAGTATGTCGTTAAGATTATGTTCGCCGATCATAAATCCTGATAGGTTTTCTATTTCTCTTAATATCGTTTCACTCAATAGGTTAAATAAATGCCTGAAAGCTTGTATTGTTTTAATAAGATTGACCAAACAGAGCGACAAATAGATTTAAGATAAATGTCTCAGTGTACTTGAAATGTGGCGAAAGGTCATAAAAAAGTAAAGGAAACAATTTGATGAATGAATAATGATGTCAGTGAGGCACAGTATTAAGAATTACTTTGAAGAATGAGTCGAAGTATACCCAAAGGGGATCTTATTGATTTAAATTTATCCATTTGAATTCGCAAAAGAAAGTATCTCACTCTAAAATCTAATTTATCGCAAGAAGCTTTGGTGTGAGAATCTTTCTGTTGTTGCAAATATAACTCCTAATAAGCAAGCAAAATAATGAAAAGAATAACAGACAGAAATATTTTAAGAAGTTAAAATACGATATAAATGTATTTAGCCTTTCATAGTCAAGTATTTACTGATTTGTGAATCATACCAACATTCATTGATATATATATATATATATATATATATATATATATATATATATATATATATATATATAACACACAACACCGAAAGAATAATATATATATATATATATATATATATATAAGGCTCAAACATTAATATTCCTTGGTTATAATTTATTACATTGGAATCGTAATCACGATCCAATTCATCAGACCTACAAATTCAAAGAGAAATTGGAAAATATTATATAATGTATATATGTGCTGATTCCTTAAGTTTACGAATTTTCCAATGGTGTTCTAGGCCACAAAAATCTCCTGAGCCGACCAAACATAGAAATAAATACAATATGGGAACCAGTAATAAGGAGTGCCAGAGAAAAGCAATGATAATAAAGTTGCAATATGAGCTCTAGTAAAAACATGAATGATAACAGCAGAATTGCAATATGAGCACTGGTAAAAATGGTTGCTGAAGACATTAGGTTTATAATACCCAGAAATTCATACCCACATGTCCTCAAGGATCACATGGCACAGTGGATAAAGGCGTTGGTTAGATCCAGTGACAGGGGTGTGAGTTCAATACCCGGTTACTGTTGACTTAAGGCAGTGGAAAACTTTCAGAGGGACTTTAGCAGGAGATAACTGATAACAAACATGAGTGAGCGAAATTAAGGGTTCAGTTCGAAATTCCGACCACCTGTGATAAATATGGCGACAAAGATGAGGACAATGACTTGTATCCAAAATATAGAAGTTGAAATCCAGAAGATGGAGGTCACATCGACAAGATCAAAATGAGACAATATGGACGTTAAGTTGAGCAAGAAATCACTGGGTCGGGCCTTACAATACATACTTGTTGCGATAAATTCAACTGTCATATCAATGTTGAAAACTGCTCAGCAATTTACTCAATGAGTTATTGCATTATATATATATCAAAGTTTTTTTTTTTTCACAAACCCCCACTGATATCTATTTCCCCTTGATTTAAAACAATTTCAAATTTGAAAAATCGAATGACTTCTATCCAAAATATAGAAGGCAAAATCCAGAAGATGGAGGCCACAGAGGCAAGATCATTGAGTAATATTGAAATGGATCATTTTCTCTACAAAATATAACAACGATTTTCAAATATTTTCTTATAAAAATTGTGTGATACGCAGTATGGCGCGAGTAATTTTGTTAGCATATATATATATATAGCATATATATATATATATATATATATATATATATATATATATATATGAGATGCGCCTGAAGGATTCATGAATAGACCGGCTGTGGTGTGCGTGAAGTTTGTATAAATACATGGCTGCAGATTTTTCTTGAAGAATACTACAATGAACCGGCTGAGATGCACCGGAATTATGCAAAAACCGACCAGCTGAGATGGAAAATATAAAACAATGTAAAAGATCTCATATTAAATATCTCTGTAAATTATTAGAAATTGATTTTTCTATCACTGCTATTTTTTTCTCTATTACCATATCCTTACTGTTGCAGTTGGTCAAGACTCTCCACAGAGTCATTTTATTAATTTGGACTATTTTCCCTCTGACTTCTCCAACAATTTGAATTCAGTTTTTCCTTTTCTAAGATTAACTACCATCCAACGCTAGAGAGCCCCTTTCTGCCCTGCTTTCTAACCCATACCTAAGGGCAGGAGAGGTAGATTCACGCAGAATTTGGATTAAAGTAACTATAGCTCACTTTCCCGGATGTTTTTTTTAACTCGGCTAGACGATTCGACTTACCGCTAAACTAGTTGTACCTCACTTATGATTTATACGTGATTATTAAACAGAATTTACTCAAAATATGTCTCGACTTATCTTTAAAAAAAAATATTTGTTTTTATCTTGTAATTTCTTTTTCGCATGATAAAATGTCTATTTTTTCTGCTCTAGAAACCTTTACAGAAGTTAAGGCATTCATTGTTCTACGTGACATCAGACACTTTGGGAGCAAATAGATCTACATTAATGTATTCTCCTGGCCGGTAGCTTGCTATATTCGGCTACAATTAGTATAAATATCTATATTTTTATGTGATGAAATGTTAAGATGTGACTTCGAGACCCATTTTCAGTTGTTCTGTTATTTCGTCAACAATAAATTGCCTCTACTTGTTTACTTAATACTTCCCAGTCTAAAACCGGTAACAGACATTAATTCGTAATTTTTTTCGATTTTTATCATCACAGCCAGCATAACAAGAACACACTGGGCTGAAAGTTATTGATCGTCAGAAATAAACTTAATCTATTTTTACACGTAAATACAAAAAAAATATGCTTAATACAAGTTTTCATGTAGATAATTATAGTCTTTAAAATTTAGGAAAAATAAAAAATTACATTGATGATTTTAAAATATCGTTCACTCGAACAATGTAGCACGAGAGGAATTCAGACAATCTAGCTGCGAAAGTCTAAGAGCAAATCCTCTTTTTTTTTATATGACGTATCCTTTCAAAACTTTTGCGATCATGACTCTCCACAATTCCCACAAGGATATTATCCCAAAAAACTTCTTAGTAACCATGTTTGTTGTAAATAAACTTTCATCAGTCTAAGAAACATTTGAATCTTTTCATTGTCTCTTTGTCTCTTTCTCTTCCATCTATTCATGTATCTAGTTAAGTATTTTATTAGGTTTCCCATTTTTTCTTACGTTTAATATGTTCTGCGAATGTTAAATTCTTCTGTCCTCACTATGTGTCTTAAAAACTGTTTCTAATTGTTTTTTCCTTGTAGTTCCTATTTTTCCGAAAGTTTTTTTTTTTTAACTTTTTTCTCGTGTTTCGTCCATGATATTTTCAGCGTCATTGTCGCTTCATATCTCCTCTTTATATGTGAGGAGATTGTCGTACATACCCTTCCATATAGATCTGATATTACAGAATTTCTTCTTTTCTTTTCTTTTCTTTTTTAGCGAAAGTTTCCTATCTTAATACTTTGTTTAATATCGTAAAAGTATCTTTTTTATTCCAATTCACCTTCGAGTTTCTTTGGCACATTTCCTGTCATTTGTTACTGACCTACCCAGATAGTCGACTTTCTCTAGCTTCTTCGTTTTAATAACCCCAGTACCTAGACCACATTAATGACAACTGTCTGACAATTAATACGAATATCAATTCTTAAATAACAATTAGCTTTGATAAATGAGTCATTCAAAAGAAAAAAAAAATTATAAGTCTCTCATTCATGTTTAAATTCCGATAAGCTACATGACACAACTAAATGTTATTGGTGTCAAACTGTCTCTAAAATATAGATTCTCTGCAGAAGAATAGTCATAACTTAATTTAACAGTGGAACAGACATGACCGATTTGAGAATTAATGTTGTTATGATTTAATGATAAATATAAAGTTTACGCTAACGTCTCTAGCAATTTTTTAACCAGATATTTATTTAATATAAATTTATAGCTTCAATGTATAATCATTGACGTATTTTTCTTGGCTAGATATGATTTTACGCCGCCTTTCATCTAAGCATTGTATTCCATCATAAAACATTTCCGATTATGATTTGATTAAATCCTTTATGAGGTTTTAGATATTTTCCCCTTGTTGGTATGACTACTTAGACAAGACAAGGAATGTTGGTTGAAACAAAGAAAGTCATCGTCTGAAAAAGATGAGTTTGGAGAATAGACCGCACGAAGAAGTATTTTTTTCTGTCCTAAAACAATGATCATTTACTGCAACTTCAGAATGTCGCACAGCAATCTCATTGGTTGACATCCTTGCATAAAAAATATTCTGTGCGATGAAGACATTCAAACGAGCCCATTGCGCATCATAGCATTGTATATAACAGTTTGAAGAAAAATATACGGAAAAAAACAAACAAAAATCCTAATATGCAATTATGCTGTTTTAATGTTAATATAATGTCAACGTCGGACGTTTCGGTCTAGTAGACTATCTTCAGGACATATTCATTAGACTATATTTAATTCAACATGAAAAGACGATGGACATAAGAGCAAGACTAATCAAAACAAACAACTGAAATTTTTCAAGATCAGCGTTCCGTTTCAGTATGATCACGTCGGCGTCACGTGGGCGATGTCGTGAAAACGTATTCCTGAAATATAGTATTTTGAATAAAAAATGAAAAGAATCTTATTTTAATCTAAAACTTATATGTACGTTTGTCGAGCATTAATCTTGCTAGAAAAAGGGGAAATATTAAAGAAGCCAGGTCTAGTATTCACCGTGCGTGAGATGGATATTATGCCTGCTTCATAAATCCGCCTAAGATTTTTATTATATATCCATATATTTGCTTACATATAACAGTTTGTAATAAATATATAAGACAAATTGGAAAACACTTACATTGACATGTTTCGGTGTTCAAATGACGATATCTGAAAAAAGGAATTATTCTAACCGAATCTATATTTATGCTATTTACATGGTTCGGACTGTTGCCCTCATCTTTATTGTCATATTTACGACTTTACAGCCATTATACGCTCTGGTCTTCTAAGGTGACATACGTTGGATTTTCTAACCAAACTCTTTATTTCGTCCACTGGGTTGAATTGTTCTCGTTCCGCGTGCCATGCCTTTCTTGAATATCTCAGTTTCAGTTAATTCCCTTTGTAACTGCTGTAGCCAGGTATTAAACTCATAATTCTTTGGGGTCAAGTCACTGGATTACTTCAACCAAGGCTTTTAAATCTTGTGCCATCTGTCCAGGTGTTTGAAATTCCAATGTATATCACCTGAAGAAGGCCGGAACGTACAATGGTTGAAACATCGTGAATATGACAATGAAAATGAAGGCAACAGCCCGAAGAATGTAAATTGTGTAAATATTCACAATACCTCATCTCAGAAATACAAACGAATCTACATTGGTTAGAAGGAGCGTGAATCACGTCAAAAATATGAAGTCTTTTTTTTTCCCTTTTAAGTGTAATATTTTCTAGATTTGATACTTCAAAAAACATTTTTTATATTCAAAAATTGTATTCTTACATTCAGTTGTTTGAAGATTTTGTTTATATTTTACATCGTTTCAAAACCAGTTTTATAAGAACAAGCGATAGGCTGAAGAAGACATTTCGTATATTAGCCGAAGAGTATTCGTAGATCATAACACTTTAAATACATATTCGTCTGAGTGAATGGTTTTTATTTTTTAATAAAACGTTATTTTCCAGATCAAAAATGTGTTCGTGTACGTTTTACTGCTCTACTAGTGATGTGAATATGTTTTTAATTTCTTTTCTTTTTTGTGCCATGTACTTTCAGGAGGTAGGCGATCATGGCACTCCACCCCGCTCTATCCCTTGCAGCTCTGAGCCATCTCCTTCCATCTGCTTCCTCCTCCAGACAACGTTCTGTCATCCACCTGATCAAGCTCGTTATGTATGTCACGCGCTGTTTTTCCTTGTCCCTCTTTCCCTTTATTTGACTCGTGAGTATCAGACTCTCCACGCCTTCTTTCCTCATTATGTGCCCCGCCACAGAAGCTTCAGCTGCCTCTTTCTAATGTTATGTATAAGCCTTCTCCTTGTTTCTAACCTATCTAAGACCTCATCGTTGCTCACATGCTCGGTCCATGACATCCTTATCATCCTTCTGTAGAAGTTCCATTTATGTTCGTATATTCTTTTCTTCAAATTCCGAGATGTTTCACAGATATGTTCCTACGGTCATTGTTTAAAACCTATTTGGTAGACTCTTTCTTCTGATGTAAAGTTAATTTTGCTTTCATTAGATCATTAACATTTTTTGAGGCATTTACACTGTTTACATTGTTCAGGCCGTTGTCCTCAACTTTATTGTCATATTCACCAAATTTCGGCCGGGTTACGTTCTGGCCTTCTTCTAGTGATATACGTTGGAATTTCGAATCGAACCTTTTATGTAGTCCCCGAGGATTCATTGTTCTAATTCCACGTGTCATGCCCTTGGATATCTCAATATCAGTTAATTTCCCTTAGTAAGTCTCAACTCACCAAGTCTTTGTTCCTTCTGTTTGCAACTATTTGGGTGATTGCGTAGCTGAGCAGCCAAATTTTCGTGTCAACGTCTGGGAAGCTGTAAATTATCTTCACAGTAACAAGTCTAGGCTATGACCGATCTGGTATGCAAGTCGGAGGTATATACAATCATGTGGCGTATTTAAGGGCAAATAGACCTCACGGAGTCCATTCTTCTCTAGGTCAGACCACAGGTGATGTCCTCTTATTTAAAGGCTTACTTTGGCCTCGGTCATGTGGCTATTCATTCCAACGTGGAAAAATATCCTTCAGCCTTGCGCAGCCCTCCGACTAGTAAGGCCGTATCATCACATCATTGGATATAATGCCTGTGTTACAGTCATTTAGACAGATTTACACTGCAACGGGTTGAAACACGCTCTAGTTACCCCAGAAACACTACTCATGGAGCTGTTCCCATAATCTGGTGCATCAGATGCGATTACCTATACACACACACACACACACACACACACATATATATATATATATATATATATATATATATATATATATATATATATATAAAGAAATGGACAAAGTCCGACATTTTATTTATTAAAGACATTTTTTATGTTTAACGTTCTTTTAAATACTTGTATCTACAAAAAGAACGTTAAACATAAAAATGTCTTTTAATATATATATATATGTGTGTGTGTGAGAGAGAGAGAGAGAGAGAGAGAGAAGTTGATATGAAGAAAGAATAAGTATATGCACATACTGGCTAACACACACACACAATACAGAACAGTAGAGAAAGGAATGAAAATTACACACACACCCACCTACACACCTTGAAGATATCCATAATAAAACATTGAAAACAATCCTTAATGAAATTAATTATGAATACTGGATATTTTTTCTTTAAATTGCTTAGAGTAGATAGTTTAAAATATCTAGGTTTTAACCAATAGTTTTAAATTTTCTTTAAAAAAATATTTAGACATTTCAATAACTTAGTTACTGCCCTTGACGTTTGCACGCTTATAAAAATTTTAAATTGTACAATGCACAACTTTTTTCACTTCACGCGTAAAAATTTAATTTTCAGATGAATACAACAATTTTGTCTTAGAAATATGATGAACACAACAATTTGTTGTCTTAGGAAATAAAACATGTCTTTTTATATATATATATATATATATATATATATATATATATATATATATATATATATATATATTATATACCATTTATATTGTCAATTATTATTATTATTATTATTAATTACTGTAATGTAGTAACAATTCTAAGTAGAATCTTATGAAACTTTATTTGAGTCATTCAGCTTTAGTTATTTATTTTATTGTGTTGGATGGTTACAAGCAAGAGGGGAGGTGGAATATGCTTATTTTATCACCACAATTACTGTGACTGATATTTTTCCATTTTTCAAAACAAAAAAACGATCAATGCGATGTTATCCCGGAAAATTCCTTAGTAACCATGCTTATCGCAAATAAATTCGACCTTAATAATTAGATTTTATGTTTCTATTTTTGCTTGCGGAATGTTAATAACCATTGATCTTAATAAAGAGGTAAGCAGCGTATTAATTCCGCTTAGTAGTCTACTTCCGGCAATCGAGGGCAACAATATGGCGTATAATATCTGAACGTAAGATCACCCACTTAATTTTAAACGACCATCGCCTCTTTTATTAGTCAATCAGTGATTTATATTATGAATCATTTGATTTTTATTTCCACTTCTTATGCTCTCTCTCTCTCTCTCTCTCTCAGACCCTTTCGATTCACAACGTTACCGTTGCTATTGTTGGTTTTATGGTTGTTCTCTGCCTGTTGCTTGTCTGATCGTTATGTCGTTCAAAGATGCTGGCTTTTATAGGCATTATTAAATATTTAGGTACTGGTCTGTTGGTTCGTGTGTCATTGTTGTTGCCGATGTTGTAAAGATTATTAATGATAAAATACTCGCCGTGTGTCGATTCTATCTTGAGTATAAATGAAGGAGATACTCCATTTTTTTTTTAATTGTAAATGTTTCAAAATTTCATTTTATAATATAATAACCATGGTATAAGACAAGGATGTGTCTTCTCGCCGGACTTATTCAATCTGCGCAATGAAGCAATCCTGAAAGAATTAGAAGTACTCTTCCAAATCTTAACAACAATAAATATATAGATAACACAGTGTTGATAGCAGATACAGAGAGAAAATTACAGTAATTACTACAGAAGTTAGTAAAGGAAAGCAAGAATATTATATATTTATAAATTCTATTCCTATGTGGGGTAATAATAATGGTACATATTGTGAGGATCGAATAGGCTTCACTAGCAGACGAGTATAGGGAATTATAAACTTGCAACTATTATTCTTTAGGACAGTATTAGCAGAAACAATGAGATACATCGTATTAAATATCATTTTAAGAAAGGCAGTAGACGTAGTTAACAGTAGTTGTATGAACGCTTGAATTCATCTAAACATGATAATTATTTAAGTTAGAAAAATACTGGGAAATTTGAAGAAGGACTAAAGAGACTTGTTGTCACTTGCTCTGCAATGAAAAGCGCTAATTACCAATAGTTTAAAATTCTGCGAGTATAGCATAATAATATTAAGATCGTTGAATTGAATACTACAGATTTGTACAGATGATTGGATCTGGTTATATTGACAGAAGAAAAGAATGTTGACCCAAACATACACATATCTGTTCTAGCAGGCCTACAGAAAATGAATAAGGATAAAAAAAAAACAACAGATTCTTGTCCAGAAAATGGGAAACATAAAAATGGCGCACATGGAATAATCTCTAAAACCTTAGAAGAGAGATGGGCAAAATCGGTTATTCGAGGAGGTAATGAAAATGTCGAGGCTATAGAAACGTTTAGCTCCTAAAAGACACTAAGATCCGAGCAGACATACTGTCAATAAATATCTGATGACAACCAGCAGACATCTGGTGTGAATATCCAAATGCTTGAAAGCCATCATTTATATCATAAATAGATCTTATATTTATTAAAGTAGTGGGTGTCATTCAGCGATGCCTTATCTCAAATTAATTTATGTTCGGGCGCCTGGTTTTTAAAGCGAACCGTGAGTAAAACAAGAACGACGCAAACTGCACTGGAATACTTGTGTTATTGAACGAAGTTAATGCTTTTAAAAAGGGGAAAAAAACTATGGTGGGCATAAATGACGTTAACTGAAGCCAGACGTGGATTCTTGGAAGAAACCTGATAATTTTCGGAATATTTAATGTGGATTATTCTAGGAATGCATCCCTAAAAGAAGTGAAAAAGCACGCAACCAGATTCGACACCGGCTTCTTCACGGCAACACCATTTCGTGATTCTCCTGCGGTTATGTCAAAATGGTAAAATCGGCAAGAATAAAAGCAAAATTCGAATGCAAACAAACAAAAACATTTTCTTCCCTTAATACTACTACAATTAATAATAATAATAATAATAATAATAATAATAATAATAATAATAATAATAATAATAATAATAATAATAAAAAATCGTCAACTTACACTGGACAATGTGCAAACACTTTGGAAAATGTAAGCAAACACTGGTATGAACAAGCGCCGGTTACAGAAATAGAAGATGTCACCATTCTATGGGATTATACCATCCAACAGACAGAAAAATTGGAACCAAATAGGCCGGACATTATTGTCAAAAACCAGAAAGAAAAAACTTGCACCTACTAATTGATATGGCTTGTCCAGCGGATTGTAACATAGCAACCAAGGAATTTGAAAAACTATCAAAATACAAAGACCTGGAAATTGAAATAGAAAAAATGTGGAAATTGAAAACAAGAATAAACCAGTGGTAATAGGTGCACTTGGAATTTAAAAAATGGAACAAAACAACACATTGAAAGAATCCCTGAAACCCCAGCTTAAGAGACATACAGAAAATTGTCTTAAGTACAGCACACACACACTAAGGAGAATTTTGTTTATGTAACGCTAGCAACTTCATCGGAGATAAAAAAAAAAAAAAAAAAGGAAAAAAATTAACATGAAATGTGGCCATAACAACACACCACGACCTGCCTTAGGTCTTTCCGCAGACTTGGTAGGTAGTGTGTCCATAGCAGAAATAATAATAATAATAATAATAATAATAATAATAATAATAATAATAATAATAATAAGAAGAAGAAGAAGAAGAAGAAGAAGAAGAAGAAGAAGCAAAGCAGCAGCGATGTCTTAAGAAACAAGAAAATTTCGTCTGGAGTCAAGAAAAGGGTACTAAATTATGATGTAATGCCAGTCGTACAGTATGACAGTAAATGTTGGGTAATTTCCTAACATATAAAGAACAGAAAAGCGCTTCTGCTGAAGAATGCGAAGGATCATATGGACTGAACATGTGAGTCAAGAGAAATTTTTAAGGAAAAGGAAAATAAGACGGGCACATATACTATGAATAAAACCGTATAAATTTCTAAGATACATATTGAGGAAAGAATATCTGGGGAACCTGAGACTCGAATGACATAAGTAAAAAAGCAGCAAGTAACCTACATAATGAGTTTGTTTAAAAATAGATGGCAGAACAGAGATTGGGAGAGACAACAAAAAGACAACATACTAAGAACAAAAAAGGATAGGAAGTTGTGGAGAGCCATAATCTCCCACGTCCTGAAAATACAGTACACTATAGTTGTAATTGGGGTAGTCGAAAATCAATATTGCTATTATCATAGTTTCTTATCCTTCAGCGCTTGAAATAATGAAACAAACACTGAAATCGCATAATTAGCTAGAAGATTAATGATGAATATATCCGACATGGACAGATTCTCGGTGAAAAGAAGAGAAAGAAATGACTTCATCTACGCAGAAAATGCGTTGAATCGGTTATAAAAGGTGTTAGTAGACTACACAAACGGAATGAAATAAGATAGTGAGGGAAATTAGAACAATAAAGCGACAGACCGGTAAAATAAGCATTAGGCGCAAAATTAAAAAAAATAAAACAATTTGCACAAGCAATGATATATCTGCGCAGAGGACATTTTATAGGTGTGAGAAAATTACAAATAATGACAGCCGATGACAAAAACGTTTAAAAATAATTATGAAGTGCATGAAAAAGTAAAAATACATATATAAAACACAGCAAAATAATAAAGTTCAGATAGGTGGGTGTAGGATAAATATTAAATCGTGTTAGAAGAAAGGATGCATTAGACCAAGGAATGACTGTATCCACAGAAATAATGATGTAAATGAAACTCTTTTCATGAAATTTCCTATCATTTTATGTCAAATACTGACCACTGCGTTATTATTATTATTATTATTATTATTATTATTATTATTATTATTATTATTGAATTTCATCTCAGTTTCAAATAAGTAAAATGGCTGGTTCTGTTCAGCTGAGCATCAAGTAGTTACCCACAGTTTAATGTGTTCACCACATAACTCAGGCTCTTCATTCACTTAGTTTTCCTGGTAGATTTGTCCTGTAAGTGTTGCAAGGTTTTTGCATATTGGCGACTTAAGGAGTCTTGATACTCCCCACCCCTTGGCGAAAGAAGAGCCTTCATATCAAAGCCCCATACACCTTGTTTTGAATATGCCATCATATTACATATAAGGATTAATGGTTTTGTTTCAGGTCCATCATAACGAAAGTTATTATTATTATTATTATTATTATTATTCATAACGTGAGTTATTATAATTAATAATAGTATTATTATTCATAAAGAGTGTTATTATTATTTTTGCTATCATTATTATTATTACACATAACGAGAGATTATTATTATTATTACTATTATTATTATTATACATAACGAGAGTTATTATCATTATTATTATTATTCATATCGGTGTTATCATTAATATTATCATTATTATTATTAGTAATGATAATCGTAGTAGTATTACAAGTAATTATGGAATAATTGTCTCTTCAAAACAAACTGCGCAAACGATTCGATTTGATCAAGCAAAAAAAATACTGTATGGCGATAAGAAACGGATTAATGCCTTTTCCAAGGGCATTAGTGCGAAGGTGAACGCAACAGACTCGGGTGAAATTTGAACGAAATTCTGTGATTGCAATTTCCGGACGAATATCCGCTGCGTTACCTACACCTTATATAGTGATGTTTCCCCTCCAGCTAAATCCGATATACCTCCAGGGCATTGACGTTCATCGATCTCCCCACATACATTTTGCCATGAATTTTTTTTTTCCCATTGACTTCTACACGGTTTGGAATTCAGTTTCCTTCTCTTCGACTGGTTACCGCCCAATGCTATAAAGCCTAATCTAACATACTGTTTAACCTATAGGTCGCGGGAGAAGAGAGGAATCATGTTTTTTTTTTCCCAAGATTATTTGCGCTGGCTAGCATTTAACCCGATTTCACCGATTCCGGGACTAATCTGTTGATTCCAATTTCGCCGAAATGCACTTAGGAAAGAACGAAATATTATAAGCATCGAAAAGTTTTACCCGGAAGTTCTCATTTATTTAAAAATTTAAATCCCCCTTTTGCTCCGTAGCAGACTGTTTTGAAGATCTTACTCCGTAGATTTTAGTGTTGGACATCCTTCATACTCAGAGAAAATCATTATCTGTCTACTTCAAAGTGAGGGTTCCGATACAATCGTATAGAGGACCTTAGAGTCATGCGTCACAAAATAGAACTAATAATCAGCTACCAAAATATATTTAAATTTATAAGGACAACACAGAACTACCAAAAAATTATACATGAACTCAAACATCTGTCTATATTTCTGAGATGAGGTGTTATGCACACTATTTGAATTATTCGGAGTATTGTCCTCATCTTTGTTGCCATATTTATCACAATGCTTCGGCCAGTTGTACGCTCCGGCCTTCTTCAGGTGGTTGGAATGTCGAACTGAACCCTTTACTTCGCTTGGTGGGGTAAACTGTTCTAGATCCACGTGCCATGTTTAATGGATGCCAGTTATCAGTTAAATTCAGTGTGAGTTCAATACCTGGTTAAGGCAGTGTAGAACTTGGAGAGGTGAATTAACAGGAGATAACTGATAACTGACATCCATTAGACATGGCACGTGGAACTATAACAGTCAAAACTCAGCGATTCCAAACACCTGAAGAAGGCCAGGGCGTACAACGACCGAAACGTTGTGATAAATATGGCAACAAAGATGAAGAAAATAGTCCAAATAGTGAACTCAAGCATAATTCTTTTGTGCTCTCTTTGTAACAAACTAAACATTCAACATGGAATTTAGAAAGGAAACATATAGATGCTTATGTTAAAAGGATTCTGTTTAGATTTTTTTTTCTTTTTTTTTCTTTAACGAGTGACGAATTGTGTTTCTTCGTATTAAACATGAGATTTTCTTTTCTTTCGTGTGCAGATTTACCGACAACTAGAGTCGATTTATATCAAGAATCAAACACTGTATATTTTCTGTTGCAGGCCTTTACAATCGAATTTTCTTCGAGTCTACTTACCTTAAAAGAGAAAAAAAAAGAACAAGAAAGTCGTCGGAAAACATTAAAACAAAAGAACAATTTATTTTAAATTTGACCTTTTGGGGTCGGGGGGGGGGGTATATCGAATTTGCATTATGAAATTAGGAAATATCATTATTGAATCAAGAATTAATTTTATTGAATTAGGAAATACGGCATAATAGAATTTGAAAATAAGCATTCGGTGATTGCGACAGGACATTATCGAGTTTTGAAATCCACGTTTTAAAACGGTGAATTAGCATTGGGCAGGAAATAATTTTAAATTTACCTTTCAGCAAGATACGTTAGAATATATATATATACACATCATATATATATATATATATATATGTGTGTGTGTATATATATATATATATGTGTGTGTGTGTGTGTGTGTATATATGTGTGTGTGTGTGTAATAAATATATGTATATATAGAGGTGTGTGTGTGTGTGTAAAGGCCGATTTAAAGTAATTTAAATATGGAAAGCAGGAAAATGCCTTCATTTTTTTATCATGTTCAATTACAAAAAATTCACGCCTGTGAGAATGGCCGTGCATTTTTACATATAGATAAAACCACACATACAAATCAATACAAAAGCCCGACGCACACACATATATAGTCAAATAAACGAAGACATTTATATAAAGTATTGTATCAATAACTCATTTTATTTTAATACAATGTTAATATAGTCACAGACAGACATACAGACGTATTACAAATATACTTGAAGATATTAGCATATGTATATATCTGTGTTTCTGTTTGTACATTCGGATGAATATTAAATTTTTGTAAATACTTACATCCACACACATACAGATATTCATACACGTACACTCATGTTTAACATAAATGTTTCAAATTTAAATGCATACGTAGATATTTACATAGATGTATAGACCCGCATGTCTCTAGATCAGGACGTACGTAGGTTACACAATATCATAGTATATAGATTTGTATTTGATTCTGCGTATATTTCTGTGAACTTGCGATATGCCTCTTTTTTATTTGATATATATATATATATATATATATATATATATATATATATATATATATATATATATATATATATATATGTTCAAACATGTTTGGTTGAATAATATCGACTAGTTCTGTCTCTCAATTTTTTTATGAAAGTTTTTAAATTTCCAAATAAGTTCTTTTATGTTATCGGTAAATTTACCAAAGTTTAAATGTTGTCACCTTGAGTGACTTGAAATTGGTTCAATCAAACGTAGGAACGCCAGATTTAAATAAAAACGGTTGCGTAAATATACATAACATGCAATCCTTGAAAACGAATTCAGCAACATTTGAAAATACTCGCGGAAATTAAATAAGATAAAATATATAAAAACTTTCCCAAATTAACCGATAACCTAAAATAATTAATTCCAAAATACACTGAACGTGTCGATATTATTTAACCAAACACACACACACATGCAAACGCATAAACACACACAGACACACAGACACATTTACTTTCAATAACAGCTTGACATCTTTTGCTTACATGTCTTGTATTCATTAACGGATATTTTCTCGCATTCTCTTTTCAAATTAGTTCATAGTTCTTCGACATTGGGTGGATTCTTTTTCTTAGCTCTTTCATTTAGTAACATCCAAACATTCTCAATAGAATTCATGTCTGAGCTTTGAGCAGGCCACTCCATAACAGTAACATCCTCCTCAGAAAGAAATGTCTTAACAGACTTCGCTGTGTGACACGGTGCGTTATCTTGCATAAATACAGCTGGTTGATTAATTGCAGTTCTCGAATTAGGTACAATATTTTTCTTCA
The DNA here is from genome assembly GCA_903632075.3 of Acanthosepion pharaonis. Classification (NCBI taxonomy): domain Eukaryota; kingdom Metazoa; phylum Mollusca; class Cephalopoda; order Sepiida; family Sepiidae; genus Acanthosepion; species Acanthosepion pharaonis. Next base: position 646,222 of record CAHIKZ030003813.1, read on the forward strand.
ATATCTCTTTGTATACAGTTGCGTTAATTTTACCGTGTAGCATAACAAGAGGTCACGTACCAGCAGATGAAATCATGCCAAACACCATCACACTTCCTCCTCCAAATTTAACGGTTTTTAGTGCACTGAGGCAAATGCCATTCCTTAGTAGTGCATCGAACAAACCTTCTCCCGTCACAACGGAGCAGGTTAAACTTTGACTCATCGCTGAAATGAACACAATCCCACTGTTCTTCTGTCCATATGATGTGTTCAATCGGCTCATTTGATTCTTTTTAGAAATGTAAGGCTTCGTAGAGGCTACTCGACTGTTCAGATTTATTTCATTAAGTCTTCGGGAAATAGTGTACCTTGAGATTTTAATGCCAAGATTAGTATTAGCTCTTTTAGAGAGTGGTTGCTGTTGCAAATCGATCCTTTTTTGATTCATTACCAATCCATCTGTCTTCCCTTGCAGTAGTTTTCCTAGGCCTGCCAGGTGGTTTCTTGGCTTCACATGATCCCGTTTCATAATGTTTTCTTAAAATACTATGAATAACACTTTTAGATTTCCTCACACTCTTTGAAATATCCCCAATCGAGAGTTTATCTTCATTACGTAACTTTACTATCAGTTTTCTAAGTTCCAATGACGTCACAGATGTTTACAATGCAAGAGTCAGTAAAGAGCCGGTGTAATTTAGTAAAATACCCTATTTTATATTCTTAACCTAAAAATTTTCAATAATGCTCGCTACTGTATATATAACTTAAAAAGTGCTTTGCTATATTCATCAGGACAAAATGGTCAATATGTGAGATAGAGTTTTAATATATATAAAGAATGGGGCTCATAAGAATCATCGCTGTATAAAGATAGTCAGTTTCATGACACAATGGAATATTCAAAGAGTTAATGTGATTAACGTAAGTGGGAGAAGGAGAGTTAGTACTAAGCTACCTAAAACCACACCATTTCCAAAAATTCCTATAACAAAATTACAATAATAAAAGCCTATAACATAAATCTAATAAACTTTATTTCAAATACTAAAACTTACAAAGAAGAAAGCTACAAAATAAATAAATAAATGGAATATATCAATAGATAAAATAAGAAATAAATAAGCAGCCATGAGATCATAACTCTAACTTATTTCGTGTTATGACATCTTATTTATTTCTACTATCAATCACTCCCTATTAGCATAAACCATATCCCGTTGAAACACCAGCTCTCGTACGATCCTCATATTTAAGCAACATTGAGTCCGGTCATTATCTAGATAGGTGACCGCTTAGGAATTGCAGGTATTGTAAGCTTGTATGTTCGCAACTGAAAATCGGGGAGCCAAGTTCCAATTCAAGGAGATTTTGTTACATTCACATTCACGCAAATGTAAAAATATGAATCCACCATTTCTCGCCTCACCAGCTCTAAGTTACATAATATCAGTAAATCATTATTATCTATAAAAGATTCTTACAATTTAAAAATAATTTCTGGCTTTAAATAATCTACAAAAGGTTGACAAACCGTAAAAAACAAATAAAAAATATACTAACATAAATAAAGAATCTAGTAGTCATGACCATGAATAATTAAATAATTAGCTCTAAACAAAAGAACTGGAAAGGGACGCTTTCATCTTGTCTCCCCTTCTACCATTTCTCTTAATGCCAGGGAACTATATAGAGAGCATTCTAAATTAGTAGTTCTCTGAAGACCATATTGAAATCTGAAACTGCGAATCAACACGTTGACGCCTATGTCCATTCTGTTTTTCCTTCTCTCTCCATTATATATATATATATATATATATATATATATAGAGAGAGAGAGAGAGAGAGAGAGAGAGAGGTAGATAGATAGATATCTGTCTGCGTGTGTGACAAAATATAGTTTTAAGATATACTATATTTATGGATTATAGTGTACAATATCACAATTTGAAGTCAACACCCAGAGGCGACAGTCTATTTCATGCTGAACGCAATCGTCAGGTCATGGCACTGGGTGTTGACTTCAGTGTTCACTTATATATACATATTGCATAAAATTGGAATTAAGATACCATTAGTTAAATGATTATCTAATAAGGTCTTAATTCCAATTGTATGAGATATATATATATATATATATATATATATATATATATATATATATATATATATTGCATAAAATTGGAATCAAGATCCCACATTAGTTAAATGATTAACTAATATTGTCTTAATTCTAAATGTATGAAGTATTTCACTCTGTTTAGAAAATAAAAATTGACTATTTGGTGAGTCAGTTTTAACATTTAATATTTAATGTTTAAAATTTCATATTGTGTTAATAAGTTTAGCTAAATGCTCATTTGTATGAGGTAAATTGTTTGGATCTCATTAATTGTAACTCACTTATATGCTCTATAACAGAAATTATATTGAACTCTTTTTTTTATATATATATATATATATATATATATATATATATATATATATATATATATATATATATATTCGTGTGTGCTACTAACTCGGAAAACGGAATCGGAGTATCGAGTTCAAATCTACGCTTTTGAAGTTCATTACGCCACTAATGTCTCGGATACATCGCAAGGTAAGTTGAGATTTATTTTTCCTGCTCCCTGTGATGATCAATAGGATAGAGAGTCGACGAGAGAGCACTTAACGAACCACTTTTCCGTCACTACGTTAGCTGCTAATGTAGCATCAACAAAATGCTGTTGTCACTCTTGTCTACCTTGACAGACAAAAATAATGAAATAAACAATAAAATACATTTATATTTGCTTATGTCTACGACAGGGCATCGTATAGTGAACGTAATCTAAAATTAAGTAATTATATCTATCTTCTATCTCTCTCTCTCTCTCTCTCTCTCTCTCTCTTGATATATATATATATATATATATACATATATATATATATATATATGTGTGTGTGTGCATGAAAACTAAATTTTGTAGATGCAGATGAGGCTGTAAATAATCAATTACTATCTATTCAGACATCGATTTACATGGGGAAACTGCCAGTAATGCCATAGATCTTATGAAGACTAGGATTTTGAACGTTTTTTATGTGTTTTAAAGGTGATTTTAAATATGGGTTTACTTTTACTTATAACCCAGATACTGAACACTATAAAAGAAATAACATACGCTTTTATTTTAGCAATTTTTATTTGAATATATAATTATATATATATATATATATATATTATTTATTCATTTTAGGATATTAAAGCAAAAACATGTTAAAATCGCTACACAGTTACAATTATATTTCAACACTACAAATGTGTCACCTCGGGCGATGGTAAACCACTGAAGAGTTCTGATGAGACACCTTTGTAGTGTTGAAACTTAATTGTAATTACGTAGCGATTATTAACATGATTTTGTTTTAATATCTTGAAATAAATATCATTTAGCACTACTTTTTAATACATTTTTTATAGATTTTTAAATTTTTTATAGAGTTTTAAATTAAATATTATACATTTTATACATTTTTAAATTAAATATTACGGACAGTGGAATTATTGTCCTTATTTTAGCTGAATTTATATATATATATATATATATATATATGTGTGTGTGTGTGTGTGTGTGCGCGCGTGTATATGTATATATGAGTGTGTGTATGTGAATGTGACTTTGTATTCGTACCTATATTCCTGTGAAAAATATATTTTTACTATATACGAGTTACGTATATATGCACACACACACATATAGGCACACATGCATACACACATACGTACAGAGATAGAAGGATAGATTTAAATAACATTACACACACACACACACACATATATATATATATATACATATATATATATATATATATATATATATATATATATATATGCATACTATTTGCAAAAATAAATGTTTATATCTGTGCATGTGCATATGCGTACGAACGTGCAGTTACGTGCAATGTTCAAGTGTTTCTAATCTGACTGGTGCACACAAGTATGGACACGCATATATGATGTGTATGTATATGTTTGTGAATAGTTGTTATACTGTGTATATGCATGTATGAATATTTTCTATATATGCATACATAAAGAAAATACTGACACGTTCTTTTAACTTTTTGTGTTTGTCTTTAAAATTCGTAAATAAAAAAGAAACTCTATGAAAACCTTTTATCTGAAAGAGAAATTGCCAATTATTGTTGCCTTTTAGGAAAATTTAGTCGAGAAGGAAAATTCAGGGCGATGAACATTGCTTCCGGAGAGAATATTCGAATATTTATTTTGGTTTATTTTGGTTTTGTTTTCTTTTTCTTTTTGCTGCTTCTTCTTCTTCTTCTTCTTATTATTATTATTATTATTATTATTATTATTATTATTATTATTATTATTATTTACCTGAGTGATTGAACCGAGAGTAGCAGGTGGTTAACACAGGAGACTAAGTGGAATCAAGTCGCCACACGACTCTTCGTATTCTTGTTGTTTTCAGTTATCATTTGCAGAATTCCAAACATTTTCCTAATTTCTCCTACTCACCGGCAGCTTTTCCCCTGATTCCCTGTGCTCCGATGAAGTCCAACATGAGTGTTACCTCATATTCCCCCAGCTTCTCCAATTTAGAGGCAGAGTTTAAATCTTCTTAGATGTGTTGCATCCCTGCATGACTTGGGTGATCGCGACTCATCCACAACTTCATTTGGCTCTTAGCATTTTTTTCGCCCTTTGATAACGCCCCCCACCCCCTGTTCCTCCATCTATTCACACAAGTTAATCAGGTAAGTAGCTCGCTGACTTCTCCTTTCTCGTGTATGCCTCGTGGGGTTTAAGTTTTCCAAACCCTCTTTCCTCATTATGTCTTCGCTTTTCAGCTGTTTTTTCTTGATTCTGAATACAAATGTCCATTCTGTTGCCATTTCTTTTAAGTCTTCACAGTTGCTTCCCCGCTCCATCCATGAAAATTTCAGCATCCTTCTGTCGAACCACATTTCTGTTACCTCTTGTTTTTTCTTCATACTTATGGAGATTGTTCAGCATTCATTGTCATATAAGAGGATGGATAACACATAGCAATCCAAAACGCTTTTGTTTTTTTCTTTCTACTGATTTGTTTTCGTTTCTCAGCACTTTGCTTAGTTTCTGAAAGGCATCTTTCGCGGTTTCCAACTCATCTATTTTCATTTTATTTCAGATCTCCTCTCTGCTCTACCGGAACAACAAAATTATTATTATTATTATTATTATTATTATTATTATTATTGACTGAGTGATTATTATACGGGGCTTCAACTATACAGATCCAGCAATTTCATAAGTGTATCCCAGGTACTTGAAACACAGCAAAGTGTGCTCGTTATTGCGATAGGTTTTTATAAATCTAGCGCACAAACTTGCGATTAGATATACATTCAGATCAGGTAACCTAGACTGTTTGAACTATTCCACATCGTACATAATTTTCTAATCTCTTTAAAACAGCGGCTTCCAAGGATGTTGTTAATATTCTTCACTGTACATTGTTTATTTTTATACCCAGGCTTCCAGTTATTATTTAACACTATAAGGTTATACAGTTATTTTAAGGTGATACATTTTTTTAAAATTATTATGACTATATTGAATCCATTGCTAGGTCAGATGCTAAGAAAGTTGATTCACTGTGTCGTGTGGCACATTTTTTTGTTCTCTCGAAAATCTATCTTACATACCTATGTCTACTATTCGTCTATATTTAGAATAATCCTACCACTTATGGTCCAGTGCCCCTGCTGTTTACCTTGAGATCCTTGATAAAATCTAAAGAAGAATCAATATTATTGGTCCTGATCTGGCGGTTCGGCTTCAGTCACATCCCACTGCCGTAAGGTTAACACACTGTATCTTTCATGGATGGACACTTTGCTATGGTACCCAGACCTTTTTTTAATTTTAATGAAGTACTCGACTGGCGTCGAGATTTCATCAATTTACAGTGGAGCTATTAATTCTATGCTAACAGTTTCTTTTCTCGCACCCAATGCTTGTGAAACTTCTTTCCGGCTACATGCATTCCAGCCAACTTTAATCTGCAAACATTTAAATGCAATATCAATCGCTATCTACTTGTCCTCATGATTACTCTTTTCTCTTCCCGCTCATTATTAATGTTTCTGTTCCTAATTCTTCCACACCCAATAACTCCTTGTGTCTTAGTGGCCTTACTGCCTTGCGTGGAGTGAAACCGATTAAAAAAATCATTATATATTTTGACAGATGTATATTTTATTTGAGGACTCGCTTATATATATAAGAAGGAATTTTGTTTGAAGCCTTTAATCCTTTTTTTTTTGTTTATTAACTTTTATGTATGTCAGTATGAATTTTAAAGTCCCAAAAAATAAAGACCTCATGGCTTTCTATGAATGTTTCAGGGTGATATCCATACCATTTATCAGCATGTGATACACTGTAATCTTCATACATCTTCCATTGGATATACTGCACAATCTTACGTGAGATCTTTGTATTCTTGTGATGTCAAAATTGGAAAACCAGAAAATAGCTACGTGTTCTTCAAATGATCGGCACTTTGGTCTGGTATATTGTTAAAAAATATATTTGCTTAACTCAAGTAGAAATTCAGTCTCACACTAAATAAAGTTTAACATGATAGATTTTGTTGATAAAGAGATTGCACCAAATATAAGCACAATGTCTTCCATAATCGCCTAGAATCTCACTTGAATAAATTTGCTTGCATTCGGTACTTTACACACACACACACACACACACATACACAGAGGCACACACGTGTGTGTGTGTGTGCGCGCAGGCGTGTTTGTACTCGTTTGTCTATACGTGCACATATGTAATTATATGTCTATTGACTGCTAAACCCAACGAAAAAAAATGAAGTCGTATGCAAATATTGCGTTTTAAAATTCAAATGCCAATCGAAATGTAATAGAAAAATTCGAACGGACCGAGTAAATCACGGCTGATCGATTCAAAAACTACACAAAGCTAGACAGAAGTTTCAACCCCAACTATGTGAGGAAGTAGCTCACTGGTTAGAGGCTATATTAACAAACCATCTCAAACCAACACTTATCTAGTCTGGAGTACAGGTTCAATCAAGAGATATAAACCTTTGTTGAAAATCAAAACAGAATCCTTTTCCCTAATAATTTTATTCTCTGCTTGTATATTTATACAGTCAATTAATTAAAATAAAATTAATGTACTTGCTGATATATGTTAGAAAAAACAGTTTGTTCCCTCGAACTGGATTATTTCCACTTATCAGAATCGTGCAGATATTTCTATTCGCCACCAGGCCGCAGAGCGTAAATGTTAGGCTTAAATGTTTCTCAATCAGCAACATTGTTCTAGTAAAATCTACAGAGATATCTCAAAATCAAATAGATAAAATCTGGAAATCAAGGATGAACAGCAATCTAGCGTTCAAAGAATATTATTTATTTAATGAATCCGTTAAAACACAGGCAGGGAAAACTTTTGGGAAACCTTCGTAAATTAATTATTTTTGTTAATTTTACCGCATAATTGAATGTTTTTCTCATTTTTTTCTCTTTTTTTCTTTGAGGGCTAGAAAAACTAATCACTGCATTTTCGCTAATGCAGTATGCTGAATGATAGAGCATCTTAAGCATGGTGATGCTGAAAAATGTCCATTAAAAATACTGGGCCACCAGTGAAATATTCACCTTTCAATTCTTTTCTTTTTCTTCTCTTTTTTTTTTAAATTTTGCAGAAAGTGATCTTTACTATTTCATAAAATACAAACAATCAAAGTATAGAGTTCTTAATTAGTGTTGCTTCCCTTGCCTCAATTCGATGTGGCATTGAATAGAACAAGGTCCAAATTTTGTCAATGGAAATTTTATTCTGTTCTTTTTGGCAGTAATCCCAAAGCTCTTAGATATTGCGTGGTTTTCATTGGAACACTTGTTTCTTCAGTTCGCAACAGGATTATTCAATTATATTGAAATAATGACTTTGTGATCGCCAGTCTACCACAAGTTGAACATCTGCATCTAAAAGAAAACTTTTTTTGCTTTACAACGGGTCTTGATTTATACCATGGGCACGTACCCACATTTTGCTGAAGCCACGTTTGGGCTAGTTTTACAACATGACCTGGAATATCATATATCATATACCGTTTCTTAAGGTTGCAAAGAACAAAAGAATTGATAAAGAGTTCTCAAATACGACCCAACGAATAACGGAAGAATTTCATCAAGTATACTCAGTTGGCATTAGTGAAACACCTTAAAAAATGCAAACTTAACATCTTCAAATTCATATTCTAACATCTCATACGTTTTCGAAAATCTGTTCGTTTATATATTTATATATGAGTCACATCTAAGCTACGCTTTGTAAATCACTATATATTTATATATGTGCTTAAACGTTTTTTCTATTCACTGGGGGCACATATACATTAACATACACGCATATGTAGGTAGAGTGGGATAAAATAGATGAGTATTGCAGATTTTAGATTTTAAATGTATATACTGTCTGTTATTAAGTAAAAGAAGTGTGTGGGTTTATTTACGCTTTGCTGGTCATCAGCGCTGGGCGGGGATATCAAATGTAAACATGCTACAAACAGAAAGAACCAAAAGATTAAATTTTAAAATATAGATATCTCCTAGTGGCGTAATGGCTAACATACGAGTCCCTACGAGTTATTTTCTCAGTTCTACCATCACGAAGTGCCCCATACATTTGACATTGCGTTATACTCTTAAAGCTGTTTCTGATACAATCAATAAAATTCAGCAAAACGAAAGAAATATATGACAAAGAAGACAGATGAAACGACGTAGAGGAAATGGAAGAAATTTAAAAGCAAAAAAGAATCGCTACAAAATTCAAAAAGTTAAGCTTGTCGAAGAGCGTGATGAGTTAAAAAATGAAACAGCTGACAAAGGAAATACAGACGAGAATCTAGCTAGAATGGGTTTTGAGGATGGGCTTTGTTGTGAATGATGATGTGTAGTGGTCACGGAGATATGTTGACAGAACCAAAGGAGACTGACTATTAATAGGCTGTCTTGGACAATTTAAAATGGTATTCGAATTCCTCAGGCGATGGCTGGAATTGGATAAATCACCGACACCAACTAATAAATAATGAGATGTAAAATAATAAATTATGATAAATCATAGTAGTAGTAATAGTAGTAGTAATAGTAGTAGTAGTAGTATTAGAAGCAAAAGCAGCAGCAGTAACGGAAATTAGGCATTTGTCGAAGGCAACGTCAATGGGCAGGTTCGGAATAAATACGTGCGACTGCAACATATCTTTTTTAAAATATGAGTTTTTATTAATGCGATTTCTGTTATGTTAGTTTTCTTCCTGTCAGGAATTTTCACATTATTAGTAGTAGTAATATTAAATTTACACTGTCACATTACATGTCTTTATTTATGCCTGAAAATTATTCTTGGAACTCATTCTGTTTTTCACCTTTATTTATATAGCTTATTATTAATGTTTCACCACCACAAAGCTAACCTGGGGCCATTTCTATGAACCACGTGATAGCATGTCTAATACTCTCTTCACTATATTCTTTTATTTCGGACATTTCCTTGTTATTTCTAAGTATTCCAAACTAATTTAACTGTAATCTAGAACTGTTCCCAATACTTAAATGCTTAAAAAGCCTATTTGTCAGTCTCATAAATAATTATTAATAACACTGGTATTTATTTGTACTCGTTATATTTGTATATAAGTATTATCTGGTGATCATCAATGTTTCCTTTCTTTCTTGTAAAAGTCTTCGAGGTCGTTCCAAACGCTCATTTTGCCTTCCTGGATGCAATAAGTATACCAAATGATAAGTGAAATTATAACGTTTCAGTTTTTCCAAGACTTGATTTCAATCTTGCTTTACACTGTTCATTTCATTCTTAGTTCTACTTGAACGTTGAAATCTAATATCTGTTTTTTTGTTGTTGTTGTTTTTTTTTTTTTTCATTATTTACAAGGACGAGATCTGACCTATTCTTTTTATAGCTTCAGATATTGACTTGCATAATCAAATCGCATGCCATTGAACCACCACTGGTACAATCGCATAATTTGGTGACAGAGTAAATGTGAATTCAATCCCTGGGCGCGGAAGTACAGACTTGGATCAGTGGAAATGCGCAAGCAATACAAAATAAGAACTAGACGAGGTATCCGTAAATATGTCCAGCGGAGCGAGAACAATCTATCCTCGTGCATTAAATAAAGGGTTCGGTTTGAAATTTCCCTAACGTTAAGCGATCGAAAATCACTCGATGAAGACTGGAGTGCAAAACGAGAAAAACTTTGCGATAATAACAGCATATATGAGGATAATAGACTGCATGCAAATAACAACTCCTCATACTAGAAATGCAGGCAGATATACCCGGTAATTCAACATCATTGCTCGTTTGAATCAGTCCTTTTTAGTTCAATTCAGTTATGTGCCATACGTAATACACGATTAGGCGATCATGTATCTTTCGATACATGACTGACGAGGCAGATGTTTTCCCGCAGTAGATTGCCATTTCTTTCTGTGCTAGATCAGTTGCCATCCAAGGCTATAGAAACCGGTCTGTCCTGCTATTTACTCATAGCAAGGGGTGAAGAAGAGGATTCATACCTTTCCCAAGGGTATTAGCACGTAAATGAATGTAACTAGCTCTGGATAAATATCAGGACTGAGTTACTTTGCAAAATTATGTTATACTATACAGAATACAATATTTACTACTTGACAATATTTACTATTTGATTATACGTTTCCATTTTATAATGTAAAATTAATTATTCTTGCGCTTACTTGTGGGGGAGATGAAATAAAACCAATAAATAAAATAATAACAAATTAAAAAAAATTCATTTTCTCATGATGCAATTCATAAAGAAACCGGACATGCGAGATTTTTTTATCCCACTTCTGGGAATGATAATTTCCTTGCTCTAATAATGACAGAACATTTTCCACTTGTCAACAACATCGTCGGACGTATTTTAGCAGCCCTACTCATAAAGTAGACGTCGTGTTTTTCCAACTCGGACATATTTGATCTTCCCAAATCGGCGCGAAGCCGACTTGAGCTCGACCAGTTTTACCCGTTCATATCCTTACTTCAAATAAATCATTTCAGAACCAAGAAGAAAAACTGACATATTTGATCTTCCCAAATCGGCGCGAAGGCGACTTGAGTTCGACCAGTTTTACCCATTCATATCCTTACTTCAAATAAATCATTTCAGGACCAAGAAGAAAAACGGACATATTTGATCTTCCCAAATTGGCGCGAAGAAGAGCTCGACCAGTTTTACCCGTTCATATCCTTACTTCAAATAAATCATTTCAGGACCAAGAAGAAAACGGACATATTTTCTTCCCAAATCGGCGCGAAGGCGACTTGAGTTCCTTCCAGTAGCTCGAACCCGTTCAAATAATAAATCATTTCAGGACCAAGAAGAAAAACGGACATATTTGATCTTCCCAAATCGGCGCGAAGCCGACTTGAGCTCGACCAGTTTTACCTGTTCATATCCTTACTTCAAATAAATCATTTCAGAACCAAGAAGAAAAACGGACATATTTGATCTTCCCAAATCGGCGCGAAGCCGACTTGAGCTCGACCAGTTTTACCTGTTCATATCCTTACTTCAAATAAATCATTTCAGAACCAAGAAGAAAAACGGACATATTTGATCTTCCCAAATCGGCGCGAAGCCGACTTGAGCTCGACCAGTTTTACCTGTTCATACCTTCAAATAAATCATTTCAGAACCAAGAAGAAAAAATTTGATCTTCCCAAATCGGCGCGAAGCCGACTTGAGGACAGAACCAAGAAGAAAACGGACATATTTGATCTTCCCAAATCGGCGCGAAGCCGACTTGAGCTCGACCAGTTTTACCTGTTCATATCCTTACTTCAAATAAATCATTTCAGAACCAAGAAGAAAAACGGACATATTTGATCTTCCCAAATCGGCGCGAGAGCTCGACCAGTTTTACCTGTTCATATCCTTACTTCAAATAAATCATTTCAGAACCAAGAAGAAAAACGGACATATTTGATCTTCCCAAATCGGCGCGAAGCCGACTTGAGTTCGACCAGTTTTACCTGTTCATATCCTTACTTCAAATAAATCATTTCAGAACCAAGAAGAAAACGGACATATTTGATTTTCCCAAATCGGCGCGAAGCCGACTTGATCGACCAGTTTTACCCATTCATATCCTTACTTCAAATAAATCATTTCAGAACCAAGAAGAAAAACGGACATATTTGATCTTCCCAAATCGGCGCGAAGGCGACTTGAGTTCGACCAGTTTTACCCGTTCATATCCTTACTTCAAATAAATCATTTCAGGACCAAGAAGAAAAACGGACATATTTGATCTTCCCAAATCGGCGCGAAGCCGACTTGAGCTCGACCAGTTTTACCTGTTCATATCCTTACTTCAAATAAATCATTTCAGGACCAAGAAGAAAAACGGACATATTTGATCTTCCAAATCGGCGCGAAGCCGACTTGAGCTCGACCAGTTTTACCTGTTCATATCCTTACTTCAAATAAATCATTTCAGGACCAAGAAGAAAACGGACATATTTGATCTTCCCAAATCGGCGCCGAAGCCGACTTGAGCTCGACCAGTTTTACCTGTTCATATCCTTACTTCAAATAAATCATTTCAGAACCAAGAAGAAAAACGGACATATTTGATCTTCCCAAATCGGCGCGAAGCCGACTTGAGTTCGACCAGTTTTACCTGTTCATATCCTTACTTCAAATAAATCATTTCAGAACCAAGAAGAAAAACGGACATATTTGATCTTCCCAAATCGGCGCGAAGCCGACTTGAGTTCGACCAGTTTTACCTGTTCATATCCTTCTTCAAATAAATCATTTCAGAACCAAGAAGAAAAAACGGACATATTTGATCTTCCCAAATCGGCGCGAAGCCGACTTGAGTTCGACCAGTTTTACCTGTTCATATCCTTACTTCAAATAAATCATTTCAGAACCAAGAAGAAAACGGACATATTTGATCTTCCCAAATCGGCGCGAAGCCGACTTGAGCTCGACCAGTTTTACCTGTTCATATCCTTACTTCAAATAAATCATTTCAGAACCAAGAAGAAAAACGGACATATTTGATCTTCCCAAATCGGCGCGAAGCCGACTTGAGCTCGACCAGTTTTACCTGTTCATATCCTTACTTCAAATAAATCATTTCAGAACCAAGAAGAAAAACGGACATATTTGATCTTCCCAAATCGGCGCGAAGCCGACTTGAGCTCGACCAGTTTTACCTGTTCATAAACTTCAAATAAATCATTTCAGAACCAAGAAAAAAACGGACATATTTGATCTTCCCAAATCGGCGCGAAGCCGACTTGAGTTCGACCAGTTTTACCTGTTTCAGAACCAAGAAGAAAAACGGACATTTTGATCTTCCCAAATCGGCGCGAAGCCGACTTGAGTTCGACCAGTTTTACCTGTTCATATCCCGCTTCAAATAAATCATTTCAGAACCAAGAAGAAAAACGGACATATTTGATCTTCCCAAATTGGCCTGAAGCCAACTTGAGTTCGACCAGTTTTACCCATTCATATCCTTACTTCAAATAAATCATTTCAGAACCAAGAAGAAAAACGGACATATTTGATCTTCCCAAATCGGCCTGAAGCCAACTTGAGTTCGACCAGTTTTACCCATTCATATCCTTACTTCAAATAAATCATTTCAGAACCAAGAAGAAAAACGGACATATTTGATCTTCCCAAATCGGCGCGAAGCCGACTTGAGCTCGACCAGTTTTACCTGTTCATATCCTTACTTCAAATAAATCATTTCAGAACCAAGAAGAAAACGGACATATTTGATCTTCCCAAATGAATTTGAGCTCGACCAGTTTTACCTGTTTATCCTTACTTCAAATAAATCATTTCAGAACCAAGAAGAAAAACGGACATATTTGATCTTCCCAAAATACTTGAGTTCGACCAGTTTTACCTGTTCATATCCTTACTTCAAATTCATTTCAGGACCAAGAAGAAAAACGGACATATTTGATCTTCCCAAATCGGCGCGAAGCCGACTTGAGTTCGACCAGTTTTACCTGTTCATATTTTCAAATAAATCATTTCAGAACCAAGAAGAAAACGACATATTTGATCTTCCCAAATCGGCGCGAAGCCGACTTGAGTTCGACCAGTTTTACCTGTTCATATCCTTACTTCAAATAAATCATTTCAGAACCAAGAAGAAAAACGGACATATTTGATCTTCCCAAATCGGCGCGAAGCCGACTTGAGCTCGACCAGTTTTACCTGTTCATATCCTTACTTCAAATAAATCATTTCAGAACCAAGAAGAAAAAAACATATTTGGTCTTCAAATCGGCGCGAAGCCGACTTGAGCTCGACCAGTTTTACACGTTCATATCCTTACTTCAAATAAATCATTTCAGAACCAAGAAGAAAACGGACATATTTGATCTTCCCAAATCGGCGCGAAAAATATCGACCAGTTTTACCTGTTCATATCCTTACTTCAAATAAATCATTTCAGAACCAAGAAGAAAACGGACATATTTGATCTTCAAATGGGGAAACTTGAGCTCGACCAGTTTTGTTATCCTTACTTCAAATAAATCATTTCAGGACCAAGAAGAAAAAACGGACATATTTGATCTTCCCAAATCGCGCGGAAGCCGACTTGAGCTCGACCAGTTTTACCTGTTCATATCCTTACTTCAAATAAATCATTTCAGGACCAAGAAGAAAAACGGACATATTTGATCTTCCCAAATCGGCGCGAAACTTGAGCTCGACCAGTTTTACCTGTTCATATCCTTACTTCAAATAAATCATTTCAGGACCAAGAAGAAAACGGAATATTTGATCTTCCCAAATCGGCGCGAAGCCGACTTGAGCTCGACCAGTTTTACCTGTTCATATCCTTACTTCAAATAAATCATTTCAGAACCAAGAAGAAAAACGGACATATTTGATCTTCCCAAATCGGCGCGAAGCCGACTTGAGCTCGACCAGTTTTACCCGTTCATATCCTTACTTCAAATAAATCATTTCAGGACCAAGAAGAAAAACGGACATATTTGATCTTCCCAAATCGGCGCGAAGCCGACTTGAGCTCGACCAGTTTTACCTGTTCATATCCTTACTTCAAATAAATCATTTCAGAACCAAGAAGAAAAACGGACATATGAAAAATCTTTTTTTTGAGATAGCTCGACCAGTTTTACCTGTTCATATCCTTACTTCAAATAAATCATTTCAGGACCAAGAAGAAAAAACGGACATATTTGATCTTCCCAAATCGGCGCGAACCGACTTGAGCTCGACCAGTTTTACCTGTTTATCCTTACTTCAAATAAATCATTTCAGAACCAAGAAGAAAAACGGACATATTTGATCTCCCAAATCGGCGCGAAGCCGACTTGAGCTCGACCAGTTTTACCTGTTTTTTATCCTCGTTCAAAAAAATCATTTCAGGACCAAGAAAAAACGGACATATTTGATCTTCCCAAAATCATTTTTAGTTCATATTACTTCAAATAAATCATTTCAGGACCAAGAAGAAAACGGACATATTTGATCTTCCCAAATCGGCGCGAAGCCAAATCGACCACCTGTTCATATCCTTACTTCAAATAAATCATTTCAGAACCAAGAAGAAAAACGGACATATTTGATCTTCCCAAATCGGCGCGAAAGCCGATTTGACCTCGACCAGTTTACCACTTCAAATAAATCATTTCAGGACCAGAAGAAAAAGGGACATATTTGATTTAAATCGGCGCGAAGCCGACTTAATCGACCAGTTTTTGTTCATATTTTTCAAATAAATCATTTCAGGACCAAGAAGAAAAACGGACATATTTGATCTTCCCAAATCGGCGCGAAGCCGACTTGAGCTCGACCAGTTTTACCTGTTCAAACAAATAAATCATTTCAGAACCAAGAAGAAAAAACGGACATATTTTCTTCCCAAATCGGCGCCTTGAGCTACCAGTTTTACCTGTTCATTCCTTACTTCAAATAAATCATTTCAGGACCAAGAAGAAAACGGACATATTTGATCTTCCCAAATCGGCGCGAAGCCGACTTGAGCTCGACCAGTTTTACCTGTTCAAATATCATTTACTTCAAATAAATCATTTCAGAACCGAAGAAGAAAACGGACAGTTTTTGATCATTTCCCAAATAAAATCGGCAAGAAGAAAGCCGACTTGAGCTTCCGACCAGTTTATCCTTACTTCAAATAAATCATTTCAGAACCAAGAAGAAAAAACGGACATATTTGATCTTCCCAAATCGGCGCGAAGCCGACTTGAGCTCGACCAGTTTTACCTGTTCATAGGAGGACTTCAAATAAATCATTTCAGAACCAAGAAGAAAAACGGACATATTTGATCTTCCCAAATCGGCGCGAAGCCGACTTGAGCTCGACCATGTTTTCTCGTTGGTATCCTTACTTCCCTTAAAACATTTTAAAACCAAAAGGAAAACAGACATACTCTAAAGACCGTTTAACTTTATTTCAGTACAGTTTTGGCACCATGCATACCTGACGAGCTGAAAAGAAATATTCATAGATATATGATTTGTTTTTTTTACGGTTTATCAACCATTTAATAATTATTTAGGGCCGAAAAATATTTCGGGTTTTAAGAATAATTCTTTCTTTACGTTCAAGCGATCTGGAAGAAGGAAAGAGAAAACGAAGAAAGAAAAAATAATACGAAAACAGGACGCTCCGCTGACAGATAACAGGTGTCGAAAATATCCAGGTCAAGCATCTAACCGAGATCTGGGGAAAATGGAAGTTGTTATCAATTGGTTGAAGAAACGAAGTTTAGGGACAATGAAAAATATTGATAAGTAACAAGTGAAAAGTGTGTCATTGGGATGATAGTAAAAGTCTAAGTGGGTGGGGAAGTGTATCTAAGGATATGAAGGCAAACCATTAATACGAAAACCCAGACAATATCCAGAATTGGAAAAACCACACAAGATGATGTCGCTGAAAATTTTTTTGAGATAATAAAGATTTTATTATCGGACCTTCGGCCGGAGGAAATGAAATATTTTATTTCGTTCAAAAAACGCCAACAGATCTGAAATCCCTTTCTTAGGTCATATCAATAGCGATAAACTGCTTGACAAATACCACGTGTTAAAAAAAGGTGTCATCGCAGTCGCTCATGATAAGGACGATTTAAATTAATATTTTGTTTTTTTAAGCAAGGTGTTTCTTTCCCAAAACCGGATTGTCCACCCGACTAAAGACGTCATTTAAATAAGATCACATGACACACGAAGGAGGAGGAAATATACCCGACCAGGACCTCATTGGCCGAAAGCGGTCACATGACACAAAGGAGGAGGAAAGATACCGACCAGGACCCCATTGGCCGAGAACGTGACGCACGAGGAGAATTGGTCGACGCCCTTGTCAGAAGTGGAAGTGTAAGGAGCCGATACGAAGAAGCGGGGAAGGGGGTATACAGTAAGGAAGTGGTAGTGAGAGTGAGTTACCGAAAATGGAAAATCCCTAACCAGAAATAAGAAGGGTGGATACGTATTTAGAATTATCGAAAAACCCCTGGCGCCGACAGACCCACCAATAAAAGCGGGACCCCAACCGACAGAAATCAGTTTGAGTTTGAGCCGCGGACGGCGGGCCAGGTTCGTTCGCCCCTTTGCGGGTAAGAGAGGCCAGTTCGTTGGGCCTAAGTGAAGAAGTTCGTCCGACCCAAGCCGAAGAGAAGAAGTTAGTTCGCGCACCGACGGCGGAGATGAGTGACTGGTAATTCAGACTCTGAAGAGAAGAAGTTTGAGTTGAGCCGCGGACGGCGAAAGAGTTCAGCCGTGGACGACAAGCAGAAATGAGCGTCCAGTGTTGAAACCGCGTCAAGATAGCTGACCAAGATTCACGCATACTTCTGGACTCTTCTTCAACCAAGAACAAGTAGTTTGAAGAGCGACTTAGAATTAGACCACAGAAATAAGTTTTTTTTCGACTTTCGTCCAAAGACACACCGAAACACAAATTTCTTAGAGAGCAGACAACTGGAAGCCTTAAAGTTGCCTAGTAAAAGCGTCGTGCCACAATCCACAGAACGGGTCGGGAAGTAGACATAGTCCTATGTACCGAGCAATTAGACATAAAAAGTTTGTTACCTTTTTCTTGATACGTTGGACCTTGTGCATTTTTATTTTATTTTATTTTATACATAATTGTGTGTTATCACCCCCGTTAGACTCAACTTGCATTGGAAGCGGGTTGGGAACGGCGAGGCTGGTATCAATCTAACCAAAGGCTTAGAACGTCACGTTTGGAGCAGCGAGGAGCGAACAGCTGACGCCGCGGCGAAGACGTCACAGTTGGTGCTGTCCGTGACCAGAATATCAGAGCCTGGGGAGCACGTGACGTCACAATTGGCGCCGCGACCGGGATCGAACGACACAGTCGACGCTGCGACCGGGGGACGACGTCACACAGTTAACATAAACGAATAAACGTCTATAGCAGAAACTGAAGTTTTTCTGGATTATTTTTGTATGCTTCTTCTAAATTTTCTTTGTTTACATATTGAACACGCACCTTCACTTAAAACATATACACAAAACCCACAACCGTATTAACATCTGCATAGTAAGAAATACATTTCCCTTTTCAAAGACATTCTGCAAAAAATTGCCACCTCATTGCACCTGCTGGTTTATCTCTTGAATTCCTCATGGAGTTGTTCCATTTCCGATTTTATCTTCTAGTTATAGGTTTTTTTTTTCTCTTATGTTACTTTCATATTGTGGCTTTTATAAGCGACTGAAGTATGTCAATAGTTTAGTTTTTTTTTTAAATATTTAGATGCAAGAAAAAGAGACATACACACATCATTACTGTCATGACAAAAAAAAAACGTTTTCAATTTATTGCGATAACAATGTGCTTGGGCAAAAGATATTTAACAGAACACGAATGAACTCAGTTGTTATCAGTTTAAATTCTTATTAAAAGGTTGTATTACTACTGTGGCCAATAACCTCAACTACAAATTTCTTTCTATATATAATATTACCCATTTCTCATGTAAATAGCTTATGGTCAATTCACGTTGAAACACCGCTTCATTTTTTATCTCCGACGTTAAGCAGTGCCTAGCCCGGTCAGGATGCGGGACCGGTTGAAAACTCCGGATATTCTGAGCGGTCTCTTTCAAAACGGTTTGGGCATGAAGCTACCAACTTCATCCCGTAAAAACATTCTTGATACGGGCAACCATTTTAGTAAAGCCTAATGTTGTTCATAACTGTAGCCCCATATTTCTCATTTGGGGTCTACAGTACTTATGTGAGTGAATGGAAATAACTACTAAACTATTTTTGGTTAGGCAGATAAGGAATAATAAAGAAACACACACACAAAGCTACCTTTTGTCTTCTCTATCTGTACAGAAACGGTAATAAAGTGTTATTAACAATAGTTTTGTAACCTAAGTCGGAGGTTAGAAATGAAATAGTAATCTTTATAACATCAACAAAATGCAATACACGCTAACGGAGTGAAGTAGTGGTCTCTTTAGATAGCATATTACCCCCACTTGCAATAGTGTCCAACGTATTTATGAGGATTGGGGCATCCCCTTTTAATTTCATTGGAACGATATATAACAAATAGCTAGAAGGATTTAAGGTGGACTTTAAGTGTAAATGTGTTGATAATGGCTACACAGCAAACCAATAGCTTTCACTCCGCTTTCTAATAACACTGAAAGTTTCTGTTTTTCGTTATGACGTAGTTTAACGTTTGAATCTATATTTTCCGCCATTTTTATTTTTTATATATATTTACCACATATACAGTCAGGGATCCGATAATCTCTAATATAAGCTGATTCTATTGGAAAAGTTTGAGAATTATAAAGAAACTTGACTGACCAAATCAGACGGGGTTTGTCGCCAACCAACCATCTACTATTTCGAGCCATTATAATTTAAATTTGACGTTTTGTCACAGACCAGTTCGTGATATAGTAATGGAACATCATGGGTCTAAATAGATGTGGGAAAAGTACCTAAGCGAATTGGTAGGTTGCAGCTACAATTAATTTATAATGAATAAAAGACATCAAAGTCACTGGTTTCCTTGTTTCTGTTATCAGAGGGCAAATACTCGAATGCTCAGCTGTTTAACAAGTGGCAAAGCAAATGACTGAAATCAGTGGATCCGTTTGAAGCTGCTCACTAATAATTTTGGTAGCCATAAAGGAAATGCAAAACATTCACAACTTTGTTTTGTTGCTGTGATTTCTTTCCTTCTTCCTCTTTAATTTCTTTTTTTCTTTCTCTTTTTTGTAGCTGTGATCTCTTTCTTTTTATTCTCATTTTTCTTTCTTTTTTTTGTTACTATGATTTCTTTATTTCTCTCTTTTTATTTCCTTTTTTTTCTTTTTTGTTTTGTTGTGAATTCTTTCTTCCTCGCTTTTTCTTTTCTTTTTTTCTTCTTTTTCTTTTTAGTTCGAGGTTGCCACAGAGCCATTTTAAGGTCGGACAAAATGGTGTCGACTGATGATAAAATGACGTGTTAGTGAATAACTTTTAATTGATTTTGTGCCTGATTCCCAAGAGGACCGGGGGTCATTTAATACAAGAAGTGATTACGCTTATATTGAAGGATTATCTACCAGTAAAAGTGTGGGCCAAAATCCTACAAAAGAATGCGGAGAAAAGAAAAGAAAGAAGAAAATTGTTATTACTGTCATTTAGGTATTTTGGGACGTTTTATACTCTGTCGAATTAAGGAAACAGGCAAATCGAAGAGTGGAATTTATCAAAGCTAAGGAAATGTCTTTATTGTGAAATCAGTGATCGTTTGCCCTGCTTGCTCTTTAGCATACTCTATCCTTGCAGAGCGGAAGTCGTTTATGCGCGCTGCAGGAAGCAAAAGAAAATGTTCAAAGGGAAAACAAGGCAGCAAAAGAGATCGGACGTTGCTGTTAACTTCCGATATTTGATTGCCGCATCTTGTGAAGTAAGAAACATGATTTTATCAGTTTTCGAAGAAGTTCGAATTTGACTTTTATGGGAAGGGCTGGAAATTCCATGCCAATTGTTTCTAGTTATATTCACAATTTATCATTTCATTTTGTGTAACTCAATAACAGCGTACCACGTAAGTAGAAGATTTACCAAACTTTGTAATTTTGAGACCGGCCTATAGATTCATACGTGGCACATATAACCAGAAGATGGATAGGTAGAAAAAATGTTTGCTGATTTCCAATCGACTAACATCTTTTAATTTAGCTGGCCACTAAACAGCATCTCATGTTCCCACCCATGCCAAAATAAAATTTTTTCCCACCCAGACCAAAATAATTTTTTAGCAACTAGTGGCTGCATACTCCTCTTTTAATAGAGGTTTACTCCTCTGGATTAGAAGTTGCTAATCAAGTTTAAATTCGTGGTTTGTAATCAGAGATTTCTTTCTCCTACGTTGATTGCTGGCCAATGCTAATGAGATTAACCTACTCGATAGCCGTAAATTCAGAGTTTTTTTTTTCTCTTAGACTCTCTGTCACCTATTTAATTCAGTGAGATTTAACCATTTTCTTTGTTGTCATCCTTTTCAAAGCACCAAGTTCTCGCACACACTTCCAGAATTGAGTAAAAACAATAGTGATCTTATGTGCAAATAACAAAACCATTGTTTTTCTTTAATCTTTATTTACATAACTGACAGCAAAACAATGCATTACAAAAACCCAGATTACTTCCAAATTTGCAAAAAATAAATAGATAAGTAAAATGACAGTAACATCAATATTTACACTATCCCACACGCATAAATAATTATGTGTCAGCAAAAGCACAATTCAACAAGATTTAAACATCACAGTTAAGTAAACACATTTCAACAATATTTAAGCAAAAGTTCCGCTCTTCATCAAAACAAACTTCACACGCCAATGTTTCCAACTTTACGGCAATTTTAACAGCAATTTCTGCTCTCATTTTTTTCTAAGTATCATTTTGGTTATTATGATGGCTGCAATTTGTAAAATTTCTACAATGTAAACTTTTATATCAGATCACCAAACATTACACTAGAATACC
Organism: Acanthosepion pharaonis; assembly: GCA_903632075.3. Taxonomy (NCBI): domain Eukaryota; kingdom Metazoa; phylum Mollusca; class Cephalopoda; order Sepiida; family Sepiidae; genus Acanthosepion; species Acanthosepion pharaonis. The sequence goes on from CAHIKZ030003813.1 coordinate 668,373, forward strand.
CTTAATAAACCAACCCCAATGATTCAATACCTCGCACCCCTAGGAACCGATATCGTACCCCCAGTAAGTGCGAGCACCCCTCTTTAAGAACCACTGATTTAACAAGAAAGATCGATGCATGATTTTTCCAAGGACGAAATAAAGACAATTATAATTTGAACTTAGATCATCGATTTCATTTTCCGTGCCCATAAGAGTAATGCTATCTGCACTTGTATAGAACTGTACATGAGCAAATTTAATGAAAGAAAGAATGAGAGAAAGAAGAAAAGATATTATATATGAAAGAGTTGGAAAAAGAAGAATGGGACGAAAATGAAAAGAAGAAATTAAAACTAAAAGAAAATATAGACGTTGGTAAAAAGATATATTTAAAGATAAAATATTTAAAAGATACAATTGAAGCTATAATCAAAATTAGAAAAGGAAAATGCGATCAAAAATTAAAAATTTGAAATAAATATCAAAAGAAAGGAAGGAAACGTAAAAGGCAAAAACAAAATTAGAAGAAAGAAAGAAAATATTTCCTGAAAAGTAATAAGAAGCACTAAAAAGTAAAAGAAAGAATTGAAACACTAAGATAAAAAGGAGGCAGAATACAGAAAAAAGGACAACAGTCAAGAAAGAAAGAAAGAAATATATCGTAAAAAAGAAGGAAAAAGAAACGAAAGAATGATTCGTTTTTAACGACTTATCCATTTGCAGTTTATTTAAAGCCAGAAAATATTTTTAGATTGTAAGAAGATTTTTTTAGAGATAATAATGATTTACTGCTACAAGCCCTATTAATTAACCCATAGCTAGTGGAGAGAAGATTTGGATTCATAACTTTCCGAAGGTTATTTGCACGTATGTGAATATAAAGAACCCAATGGGATTTGAAACTCGACTCACCGACTTACAAATCCGAGTCGTTATCCACCAAACTAACCGCACATCCAAAGTTATGGCAGCTAGTATTTCCAAGCGGTCACTAATATAATTACTAACCAGGCTCGAAGTTGCTTAACTGCGGTGATCGTCCGAGAACCGGTGTTTCAACGTGATCTGGCCGTAAGCACCAAAAAAAAAAAAAAGAATTGCAAGAGCAAGACGGACGAAATGGGGGGGAGGTAAACAGTCAAGAGACAAAACAGAAACAAATAAAATAAAGAAAAAATATGTCGCTAGAAATAGAAAGAAACTTGTTTTGTGCAATCTACCAAAGTGATCAACTTCCGGGGCTGGGTGAAAATCTTTCCTTTGCCTTCTCCCACCTCTAATTTCATCGGCGAAGGAAGTACATGAATCCTCTCAACAATTACACTGATAGCGCCTTACTAATTATCAACCGTCAAACAAACGTATACTTTCCGGCACTGTTACTATTCCAAGCTAACCTTCCAGTTGGCGCCATGTCGATAACCGTTAATTGGTCATTATTACATACCCAACAATTTGTAGGCTTGCAAATTTAGTTTTATTGTGGCGCAGAAATTTAATATTGGGAATATCAGAGATTTGATCCACTAGACTGTGTTTAGTTACTCTTTTATCAAACACTTGCTTATCTGAATGAGTCGTCGATCCATGGCATAACACACCGAGTAAAACAAAAGACAAAAGGAATCATAGTACTTCCATGCAGTAGTTGTTTAAATATCTTAATTTGCAGTGGTGGATTCAAGCATTCTATGAGTCCTTTGATAATTAAAGATAAAAAAATGTTCCATTATTACATCTCCTAAGGGATATAAATATCAATAAATATATCGTCTGCATGACCGAATCTCGAACTGATAAATCAATTTTTCTTTGTTAAGTAATCTTTTCTTCCATCAAACATAATATATTTTTGTTAGAACTGATTATTTCTAAAGGCCATTTTTATAGGACACTTTGCAAAAATCAGATGTCCCTAGAGTTGTCAATATCGACCCCCATGGGTCGATAAATACCTGGGGGAGGACAAAAGTATTAATAAATTCTAAAACATCTTTGAAAAAAAATCCAATATATTTAGCAAAATTTAAGAATCGTAAATCTTATGTAAGTCAAAATTTACACAGTAAAATTATTAACCAACATTCGATAAAAAATTAAAAGTGTTACTAATATTCATATGGGAAAATATATCTTCCATATAAGTAATTTCTAATTTGAGTTCAGATTATAATAAGTGTTATTAGAAATATTTACAATAAATTTTATTACTCAACTTGAGACTTGTTCACTCTATTGCAAATTAATGCTTATTACAGTATGTTTTTTTTTAATATATGAAGACTGCTATGACATAAATAACATTGCATTAGAGTTATAACCTCAAAAGAGAAAGAAGACAATGTCATATTATTCAGCAATGAAGATAAATTATCGGAACTTGCGAAAAAATTAATCTAAATGTCACAAAAAGTGAAATGGGGTCAATTAAAAGAGTAAGAAGCAGGAATTATGGTAACAAAAATATAAGTTCGTGTGGTAGATCCTAACAAAGAGAATAGATGCACAATATTAAAAACTATTTTCTAAATACCTTCCTATGTTTTGAGGTATTACACTATATACATCGTTCGAACTGTTACAAATGAATGTATATGACAGGGTAAATAAAGATGAGATGAGGACAAGAGTCCAAACGATGTAAATAGTGTAAACTTAACAGAATATATGAGGGTGACAGAATATATGAGGATAACAGCATATATGAGGATAATAGCATATATGAGGATAACAGAATATATGAGGATAATAGCATATATGAGGATAATAGCATATATGAGGATAACAGCATATATGAGGATAATAGCATATATGAGGATAACAGCATATATGAGGATAATAGCATATATGAGGATAATAGCATATATGAGGATAACAGAATATATGTGAATAATAGCATATATGAAGATAATAGCATATATGAGGATAACAGAATATATGAGGATAATAGCATATATGAGGATAACAGCATATATGAGGATAACGGAATATATGAGGATAATAACATATATGAGGATAACAGCATATATGAGGATAACAGAATATATGAGGATAATAGCATATATGAGGATAACAGCATATATGAGGATAACGGAATATATGAGGATAATAACATATATGAGGATAACAGCATATATGAGGATAACAGAATATATGAGGATAATAGCATATATGAGGATAACAGAATATATGAGGATAATAGCATATATGAGGATAACAGAATATATGAGGGTAATAGCATATATAAGGATAACAGAATATATGTGGATAACAGAATATATGAGGATAACAGAATATATGAGGATAACTGAATATATGAGGATAATAGCATATATGAGGATAACAGAATATATGAGGATAACAGAATATATGAGGATAACAGCATATATGAGGATAATAGGATATATGAGGATAACAGAATATATGAGGATAACTGAATATATGAGGATAATAGCATATATGAGGATAACAGAATATATGTGGATAATAGCATATATGAGGATAACAGAATATATGAGGATAACAGAATATATGAGGATAATAGCATATATGAGGATAACAGCATATATGAGGATAATAGCATATATGAGGATAACAGAATATATGTGGATAATAGCATATATGAGGATAATAGACTGCATGCAAATAACAACTCCTCATCCTAGGAATGCAGGCAGAGATACCCGGTAAGTCACCATCATTGCTCGTTTGAATCAGTTCTTTTTAGTTCAATTCAGTTATGTGTCATACGTAATAAACGCTTAGGTGATCATGTATCTTTTGGTACATAAGTGACTAGGCAGATTTTTCCCCGCGGTTGGTTGCCATTTCTTTCAGCGGTAGACCATTTGCCATCCAGGGCTATAGAACCCGGTTTGAACTGCTATTTTAACATAACCGAGGAGAAGTAGAGGATTCATACCTTTCCCTAAGTATGAATCCTCTTCTTAAATTCGTAAATGAATGTAATGCATTCGACTGGAATTCGAACTCGGCTCTCCATTACTCCACCTTGTTATCATTACTGTTGATTTTTATTTATTTTTTTTTTAATTAGGAAACGTTTTAAAAAAACATTGCCTTCATAACTTTTGATATGCAGGAAAAATCTCATTGCAGAATATTATTACAACCGAAGAAAAAAAATATATGCATTTAAAATCAAAACAAAGTGATAACAGAATGTAAAAACTATACCTTTTATGGTAAAATATAAAGAAAATACAAAATAAGAAATCTTTAAAACTTAACATCTGACCACCGCAGTTTTTATCATCAGATTTGATTCCACATCAAAAATTTTATTTTGTGTCACCGTGCCTGAAAATATTCTTTTTGTTCACGGAGATAAAAGCATATTTGACAGGAAATAAAACGTACAGAAATAACAGAAAAAGCATGTTAATCTATATATTAATTTCATACAATTTATTTATATTTTTTGTGTGTATTGATGTCTGTACTTTTTTTTTTTTTTACAATTGTTTTATGGTACATCTGATAAAAGGGAGAATTTACTCCATAGTATTAAAAGCCATATCACAGAGAGAAGTCGAACATGCGTTGCCCGTACCAAGGTTCGCGATGAAGAGATTGAATTTATAGTCTTTTGGCGAGATGTCCGTATTTCTGACAGGAACAATTTCTGTTGCATGCTGGGAGTATTCTTATTATTTTTAATTTTTATTTATTTTATACAGTATTTTTAAGTTATAGTTTTATTCATAATTTTCATTATTGATACTATTTTATTTCTTTATTTTTATTTCTTTATCATAATAATATCTCTATACCCACAATACGCACCCTGTGAGAGTTAATCTTTCCAAGTTTGCTATGCATACAAGGAATTTCAGTTGTCTTTTCCTGATTTTGAGTAAAGATGTAAAATAATATGTTAGTAATTTATTAGTAATTAGTAATTTATTGGTAATAAGTTAGGATATTGTACTAATTGAATATACGTTTCTATAACCTATAACTTTTAGATTTGTATATAAATAAAAATGTAAGAATTAAACCTGAAATCACAAAAACCATTTCTATTAGTATTTTTAAAGATAGATATTATGAGCTGATATATTGCACCGATAATATCTACATCGATTGGTTAAAACTATTTTTATGATGAAATCGTTGATTTGCATAATAAAATCTGTTACAATGTAGTAAACGTTGAACCTTTTTTATTCAAGTGCAATGTTCTAACCACTAAACCACCTCACTCAAATTCTACGAGCAAGTGAAGACGATTAAACGAAATCCGGCGTCGCCCAGAAGGTGACGTCATGGAATAAGACGCAGTATTCAGCCAATAATCATTATGTCCCGTCTGTTGAAGTCGAGACGCGGAGGAGACATTGGTGATAAACGTTTATTTTATTCCCGCGAGGTGTTAGACTTTCACTACGAAAATTCTTCCTGTTCCTGTGTAAATATGCGCGTTCTACTCGCTGAAAGCTGAATAACTTACTGCTGATTAATAGCCACCTAGAATTGAATCTCTACGAGACGAAACTCTCTCTCTCTATCTCTATCAATCTCTTTCTCTCTCTATCTCTCTCTCTCTCTAATTTGCAGGCAGGGATTTACCTTGGAGAATTCTTTCATGAAGGTCTTTCTAACTTTACAGTCGTTAAGCCTTTCTTTCTGATACTCTACTTTTTTTCGTTTTCTTTCATACGTTTTCCAAAGTTGCGTGTGGAGTTTTTTGGGGTTTTTTTTTATTAAATTTATTTTCTTTCTTTTACTTACCGTTTATCTCCCTTTAACATGCACGGTCTGCCTCCAGCTTGCCTTCGTTTCTAATTTACTAACTCTGAGCTGTAGAAGTGATCAACATTTTATCTTTCATTTAGCGATTTATTAAGCGTAGCTTAAATCTGACACAAGGCAGTGAGTAAGAAGCAACCACTGAAGATCAAACTCACTGGAAATTAACGTGACTAGCTTACTAACAATGACACTACGTCGAAGTACCTTATGTGTTTCTTATAAATGGCTTATGTATAGATATAATACATCATACTGATGAAGATATAGAAAAATCATACCGTAGTTTCAATGCACTGATCTGTAACTTGCCAAGCAAGCGATATATCTACAATGTCAACGTGCTTCTAGCTGTAAAGCTTATCAATATTAACTTATAAAATTAGGCAGGGAGCACAGATCATGCCACAATTCCTGTAACTTGCTGGGATCATAATGGTACCATATGTACTACATCCATCTCAGCAGTGGTGTGTACTGTGCAAGATAATCTGACTGACCCCATCCCTATTAGGACTGCTTTGAATTAAGAGTTTTCTTGCCACCTCAAAAGAAGGAAGGCCAGTCTACCCTACGGTCTAGATCATATCGGGGGGAATATTCATGCTTTTTCCGAGTTCATTAGTGCGAAATGAACAAATAAAAATCGAGCGAAAATCAACTCGACACGCCTAATTCACTTCCCGCTCTGAAAACCTTATACGCCTATATAAATGCTATACGCCTAGATATAGAGCCGTGGTGACACTTCATTTTAAGACAGAGACTACAGATGCTCAACAGATCCTTGCAGAATTGCTGACACATACCTAAAATTCTTTTCGTCATTTTCAATAGTGACTATCTATAGTTACATATTTCAGATTTTAATTGTGAAAATCTTCTTATAATATTATAAAAAAAAAACGACTTGACAAAATAGTAGTATTTCTTTCAGCATGGTTTTCGTGAGAAACAAAGAAAAGAGAACTGAACAGTTATGTAATATCAGTCCTCCTACATTTCAGTGAATCCTGGACAATTTCTTCACAGATGGAGAGGAGACAACAGAAATGTGGTTCTACAGAAGGATGTTGAGAATACCATGGACGGATCAAGAGAACAGCGGCCAAGTTTTAGAGAAAATAGAGACAAAAATTATTCCTATGCTTAACATCAGAAAGAGACAGTTGAACATTTTAGGACTGATAATGTGGAAAGAGTGTTTAGAAAATCTGAGGCTCACAAGACAAATTGAAGGGCAAGAGAGAGAGAGAGAGAGAGGAAAGTAACGCATGACTTACCTAACATTGCGTAAATGGTTGAAAGAACAGGTATTAGGTGATATAGCAATAAGACAAACTTTACAGATAACAGGAACTTGTGGTGTGCCATTATTTGCACGTCCTGAAGAGACACAGAACATCGAAGAAAAAACTACTTCTGTTCATATTTCTGAGATGAGGTATTGTAACTATGTACACTATTTGCATTGTTCGGAATATTGTGCTCATCTTTTTTGTCATAATCACGACGTTTCGGCCTATGTACGATCCGGCCTTCTTCAGATGGAACAATCTAACTCAGTGGATGAAATAAAGGGTTCAAAATCTCAAACTGTATCGCCTGAAAAAGGCCAGAACGTACAACGGTCGAAACGTCGTAAATATGACAATAAAGGTGAGGACAACAGTCCGAACAATGTAAATAGTGTACAAAATCACTTCTTTATTAATTTATTTAGCAAAGCTCCAAAAGAAGAATTCAAATGGAACGAAAACTTTGTTTTCCCTATCCGTCTTATTCCAAGATCTAGTGCTGTGGTCTAGTTAATATTACATTCTTTCTTGAGCGCTCTGTAATGAAGGCCTTGTGCCATTGTTGCCTAGACTCTAGAAACTACCAGTCTGATTGCGCTAAAATTATCAAGGTTCAGCAAAGATTTTAAATTATTTTCTAAGGTCAGTCAGAAACGAAATCGCTATTTATAAAACAGATCTTTAGATAAAAGACAATAGCAATTAATAAGACAATGAAATGACTACCTACGACCGAGTTTAGGACTAAAACAAGCTTAAGGCGGCGTCAACACAAATGTTGCATATATACTAGTAGTACTACAAATAAGTAATAACAAAAGTAAGAATTAAAAAGAGAGGGAAAGGGAAAAAACAGAGTAGCAAAAAGAAGAAGAAAAAAGAACAACGGTACAAGAAAAACAATGTTGAAATATAGCTTATTTTAATTTTCTTTTTTTTCTTAACAATGTGTCGGTTGGGCCATTCGCCTACCCACTTCAGGTGAACTTTTATGATGCAGCTTTGTTGATCTAGTTCTGCTCATGATTTGGTCGATGGACTGCGTCATGAGATGTGAAAAAGTAGCAACGAAGATAAGGAAAATAAAAAATACATATAAATGCAAAAAATAAAATAAAAAAAACAGTGAATAGCAATAACAACTCATCGGTAAATCTTGAGGAAACAATTAAACCAAAACCAACAATTGGTTGATTATGATGGCAATTCCGATGATACTGATGATGATGTAGAATCGTAAACAAAAAAAGTAGGAGAAAAGATGAAAAAAGTGAGAAGAGAAACATAAATGAAAACGATAAAAAATGGCGACAAACGTTTTAATAGCAGATGATGGTGACTGGAGACTGGCACTATAATTAATAAGACGCAAAGAGAGGGAAAAGTAAGTCAAAGAAATCAACAGTTTGTACAATGATAATGATGATGAAAAATTGAAGAAACGAGGGGCAGCTGAATTTCGTGTAGAAAACGAAAGAAAATGAGAGTAGAAAGTGAGGTAGAAGATGAGAAAGTTTAAAAGGAAGATGAAGAAGAATAAGTTAAGAAAGATTGTCAAGATTGGAGGAGAAGAAGGTGAAGAAATAAAATCAATTATTGAAGAAAGAATGATGATTAGAAGAAAAGAATAGTAAAAGGATGAGCAATAAGTGTAAGTGACGATGATGTAGAAGAGGAAAAAGTGAAGAGAATAAGAAAGGAAAGGAAAATAAAAAAGACGGAGAAAAAGAAAAACGAATAGGAAAGAATATAAAGAAAAGAGAATATGAAGTATAAAGAAGACGGGAAATGAGAAAGAAAGAAAAGCGAATGAGAAAGAAAAAAGGAAACGAGAAAAGAATGAGAAGAAGGGAAGAAAATATAAAAAGAAAAGAAAGAAGAAAAAAGGATGAGCAAAAAAAATGGCGTAGGATAATGAAGAATGATGAAGACCCATGAAGTAGACGAAGAAGAAATAGAATGAAGAAGCAGAAGAAGGATGAAAAAATAAGAAGATGAATATGAAGAAAAAGAAGAAGAAGAAGAAGATAAAGAAGACGAAGAAGAAAAAGAAGTATAAGTAGGAAAAATGGGACGGAGTATTTCGAATGATAATGCTACAAAGGACAGCGAAAAATATCGAAAAGGTAAAGCAAAAATTGAAGACACAGAAGCGCGGCGATAATAAACGAGGCTGCGGAGGAAGAGAAGATGAATGAAACAAAAGTCAAGGACGAAAGGAACAAATCGGTAATGGACGGAGGAGGCAGGATGCAATAAGCAAGGATTGGCTGGGGTCGGGTGTGTCTTTGAGAATGACTAGAAAGAGGAAAACACTGGCTGTGATGTTTGAAGGAGAAGGTAAGGTGACAGCTGTCAAACGGAAGACGGAATAAATAAACAAAGCCAACAAAGGAAGAATCAGCCAAGCAACAAACCTTCTGACATTGTCGGCCACGAGAATAGTGCACCGCAATGTAGAGCAAATGAAGGCGAAAAGGAAACGATGACCGGCCATATTTCAAAATGGCTGACAAGAACGATTGCGCGGTCTTTGTTTTTGTAGCAATAAATATGGGCGCGCTCTTGCTGGGAAAAGTAAAAGAGAAAAGTTAAAAAGTATATTTGGGAATGAAGTTATGATTGAAGAAAAAAATGAAAAAAAAAGGAAACAGAAAATTTTCGTTAGAAATAACGAAAAGAATACTGAACTGTTACGTAATACCAGTCCTCCTACATGGCAGTGAATGCTTAACAATTTCTTCACAGATGAAGAAGAGACCTGAAGTAAAAGAAATGCTCTTTTACAGAAGTATGCTGAGAATATCATGGATCGAACATGTGAGTAACGACGAACTTTTAGAGGAAATGGAAACAAAAAGGACACATATACTTAACACCAGAAAGAGACCGATGAAATTTTTAGGGCTTATAATGAAGAAAGTGGGCTTGGAAAATTTGATACTCACAAGACAGAATGAATTAAAGAGGGACAGAGGAAAACAACGCATAACCTACCGAGCAAGCTTGAGTGAATTATATTTATAATCATTTCAGTCCAATCAAGACAATAAAGCCACTAAAACAAAATGGTTTACTGGATGTGAAAGAATAAGAAAAAGAAACATATTATTAAGGAGCGTGAACAATAAATGATTATTAATCCAAAAGATAGTAGATAACGATTGACATATCATTTAAATTTTAAAAGATCAAAGTTGGCTGGGAAGCAAGAAGCCATAAGAGATTTCCACAAGCGAAAAGTGCGTGAAAAGAAATTGTTAGCAAATATCTTACGGTTACATCTAGCCAATTCAACTGTACAATATGGCAGAACAAGGTTTAGGAGAGATAACAAGCAGACAAAATATATTAAGAGCTACAAAAGACAGTAACTTTCGGAGAGTGATGATTGCCAACACATTGAGGGGACACAGCACATACAAAAATAAAATGAAGATATAGCTGCATAAAGATCCGAGTACAAGACGAGATAAAGAAATAGAAGTATGGAAACAAATAGGAATATAAAAGAATGAAAAGTAAGTTTTAACGAAAGAAGGAAACTAACAAAGAAAGAAAATATGTTTTACTGGCTACCTAATCATGTATTACTGGTGAATTAATTGTCGTCTACAATTACGTTATATACTTGTTAACTATCAGTGTGTTTTTAAGGCAGCTGTTGTCATTTATCATAAACCTCAGCGGTAGTTAATTTACATAAACACGCATATGTATACGTGAACACAGTCATATAGATGCATATATATATATATATATATATATATATATATATATATATATATATGCGTGTCTGTGTGTGTGAATAAACACAAAAGGAAAATTTATCTTAGCCGACGCGTTGCGTCCTCTGAAAGGTAAATCAAGCAAATTTGACCTTGATAAACTCGGCTAAAATTCCAGATAGAGTATACGGTGCGATAGGTAAATTGTCGCCATTTTATATATTAATTCCACGCATGTTTGTTTTTGGTTTTGTCGACGGAACATTATGGTATGGTCAGTTGGTCACTGTCTGTGAGGGGGAAAAAAATAGCACCTTGACGAGATTCACTAATCCAGAAAATTTACTGCTTTGCAAATGCGCTGAAAATTCCAATCTGAGGACATTGCAGAGGATTGGGAAAGAGTTGGATGATATATCCAGTCAACATCATGGTGTTTGGAGCGATCACTAGTGATGGTGACGTTATGCCTCCATTCATCTTCCCACAGGGTCTCAGACTCAACATAGATTCCTAGGTCAAGTGCCATGAAGAGTACGGCACTGTGTCAAGAGGGTGGCTGCTGGAAGACCCTATGTCGGAAAAACAGGACTCTGCACCAGGCCACACAAGCAAGAGAATCCAGTCATGGCTGTCAGGCAATTTCTGCAGCCATATCACCACTTATATCTGACCACCTAACACCCTAGACTGTAACCCCATTGATTATATATGGGGCGCAGATGAGCGAGAGACCAACAGAACTACTTTCAACACCACAAATAAAATGAAAGCTATGATTATGTCAACATTCAGCAACTTCAATAAGGAGACCATCCAGAGGGGTTGCAGGAGATTCCGAAGTCGTTATGAGGACGTGGTTGAAGCCAATGGCGATTTTATTGAATAAATTTACTCTTTGGTTTTTCAAGATATTTTTGTGTAATTTTGGTAAATTTATCTGTTAAAATGAGATTTCATTGTTATTTTTATTTAGACGACAATTTATCCGTCGCTGTCTGTGAAAGGACAATATGACTAAAGACAAAAGAAAACTTATCTTAGCTGAAGCGTCTTCTGAAAGACTAGGGCGAAACACGTCGGCTAAAATAAGTTTTCTTTTTGTCTTTATTCATATCATTGTCCTTCCACAGACTTTATCTGTCTGAAATTTTTACAATCACACAAACACACTTTTTTTTTAAAACTGAATGCGTATATATGTTTATATATGTATCTAGAGTGATAAAATTCTGTTTGTTTTTTCAAAGACTGTCAGCACATATGTGTGTGTTTGTCTGTGTGTATTGGAATGTATATGTGCATATATGATATTTCAGTATCTCAAATAGAAATCAAAACACAAATATTATTTTTCAGTTGCTTTTTATACAACCGGCATCTATCTTATAATGTAACACAAATAACAGCACCTGCTATTTTACAAAAAAATGTAATTTCACAAATTCTCTTATCATTTTTCGCCTTCTTAAACATAGAATTACTTAATTCTCTTGCATTAATATTCTGCTAATAGATAGATAGATAGATAGATAGATAGATAGATAGATAGATAGATAGATTACCACATTAGTGATAAATTAAACTAACCTTAGAAAAAATAAAAAGTATATATCAAGCATTTAAAAACACCATTAAATTATTCTTGAGAAACTGCTACACAGTAACTAGAAACTAGAAAAATTATTGGAGATACCAAAATCAAACAATTACAAAAATTTAAATATCTGGGAAGTGTTTTATCACAGGACGAAAAATGCGACACCGAAATCCGAAGACGCATTGGAATAACCAAAATGCATTACAAAAGCTAAACAATATACTAAGAAACAGAGAAAAACCCGTTAGAAACAAAGAAAAGAGTACCTGATATTAGTCCTCCTATATGACAGTGAATGCTGGACAATATCCTCAAAGATGAAGAAGAGACTTGAAGAAACAGAAATGTGGTTCTACAGAAGGATACTGAGGATACCATGATCCGAATATGTGGGCAACGACGAAATTTTAGAGAAAATGTAAACAAAAAGTATACTTAACATCAGGAAGATGCAGTTGAAATATCTAGGGTACATAATGAGGAAAAAAGGCTAAGAAAAGGTGATACTCAAAGGTAGATTGAAGGTAAGAAGGACAGAGGAAACAATGCATAATCTAATGTATGATCTTGAATAAATGAAAGACGGACAAAGGTTTAGAAGAAATAACAAAAAATAAAAAATTTATTGAACGCTACTAAGGACTGGAAATTGTGCGGAGCTTTGATCACGTACGTCTTGAAAGCACACGGTACAAAGAAGAAGAAGAAGAAGAAGAAGAAGAAGAAGAAGGCACAGGTACATATAACCTAGGAACAAAAACAAATTCGTTGCTTACGATAAAAAAAATAAAACATCCATGATCTCCACCAACAAAGATCAACAACAAAAAATAAAACCTTCAAGAAGACAATGTTGTGTATTAATTATATTGCCTATAATTCAACAAATACACATTGGTTACATAACCACTATTATCACGCCGATTATCGTGCCATTTCTCGGATAATAGCTCAATTCCATATCACCAACTAACACACGATACACGATATTTCCTTGCCAACAATACAAAATACTATAACATACAAACTACAAAAGACTAGAATTATTAAGTATAAAAACAAACAACGCACCAATAAAATGTTAATAAATTTAAGAACATTCTAAATATATTCCATAAATAAAAAGAAAAAGATAGCACTAACCGTTGTGCGAAGACGCGATATTTTAAAAATCTGAGAAGACGCGATATTTTAAAAACGATGAAACCGATATAACAGATATATCTCGTTTTATGACAGCCGAAAGTACTTATACATTGGAAAATTTATATTTCAACTTGAAACCAAGAAAATGATCCGAGATATAGACAAATATAAAAAAAAAAAAAGCTTACAAAAAAGCTTCGTCGGTCTTTAATCAAACATGTGTAAATGAAAAGATTGCTGCCCAAACTTAAACTATATATATATATATATATATATATATATATATATATATATATAGAGAGAGAGAGAGAGAGAGATAGATAGATAGAAAGAGAGAGAGAGAGAGAGAGAGAAAGAGAGAGAGAGAGAGAGCTATGTTTGTATAATTCTTTAACCTAATTATCCAGGTCATAGCAGGTCAGTTCCTTTGTGAGTACATGAACGAACAAAAAGAAAGGTGAGTCGGTTGTTAAGTAGAAAATTGTAAGCAAATTAGAGGCTGGCGAGAGAGCAAGAGGACAAATAGACAGGTTTACTCTATCCTTGTACCTTAAATAAACTACAATGGGGGTGAAGAAGGGATAATTACTGAATAAACTTGCCTAAAGTCGGATTTCCCTCTCCTTCTCCCAGATCTGGTCTAGCTAAATAAATTCTATGTCTTTAATAGCTTGAACAATGATTACACACTCTCCGGGGCAAAATGTTTTCTCGGTATTAGCCGTAAACAAGAAAAAGCTAACAACAAACTTAATAAAATCGAGTGATTTCTTTTAACATCATAAGGAATAATACAGGTATGAAATTTGCATGAAGTTATCACACGATGCTGCAACTTCTCGGCCAGTCAAAAAACCTTTCCAAAATGATTTTTTTTTTCTTTTTGTAAGGTTCACCCTGTACAAGACTCTAGGGCCACCCGAGGTAGAGGGTTATGTTAAAGGGGAGTTTATATGAATAGGAGGGGACGATAATGATTAATACTAGACTTGAACAGGATAAAATTGTAGCGATCAAGGAAAAATCTTCTTGGCTGTCTGTTTCACAGGATAATGTTTCGCGGGAAGAAGCTATTTGAGTGGAATGAAGGTATTTTGCTATTACGTAACAGCCATGGTGGATCCTAGTCGTCGGAAACAAGGAATACAGATTGGCGGAAACAAGGAATACAGATTGGCGGAAACAAGGAATACAGATTGGCGGAAACAAGGAATACAGATTTGTCCGTGCACTTTTTATGAAAGTAGCGATAAAGCAGACAGTGTTTCACCACATCCCACTTATGAGAGAGAGGTTGGAGGATGGAAAAATTTCTTCTGCAACAAGGACCCATAGACGCTTTTGAACTCTACCAAGACTGGAAAATGAAGACCAGGAAACTCCTGCCCAAATATGTCAGCAGTACTTCATTTTCGACCTGATCTGGTTTTTATAAAGGTAGAAGATAGCATGAGGAGTCAGGTACTTACTGGAGACGTACAGAGAGTTGGTCATTTTACCGTTATCATTAGCGTGAGTGAGAGGTTAGGTGATAGAAAATAATTCTTCCCCTACGACGTCTTGGGGACTCTTTTGAACTATCTCAAGACTGGAAAGTAAGGACCGGGCAACTCCCACCCAACTGATGTTTGTTCATTTGGTCACAAAAAGAGTTGGACAGAGAAATTTTCATTAAACAAAAAAACACGTAAAAAATAAATGTTAAAATTGATTTCATTGAAAATATAAAATATTAAAAATTCAACTTGAATTTAGTCGTATACATTTTAAATAAATTTTCCTTAAGTCGCTATTGCTGTTGAAGCAACATGTCTTCTCAGTTCTCCAGTACTCTTCTTCATTGTCTTTCCGATTTCATAAAAATTTCGTTTCAATAATTTCAATTCTTCTTCGATTTCAGATGTTTTTTTGTTTTTTGGGTTTTTTTTTTTGTAAAATTCTTAAAGAAAACTCAGATTGTTAGAATCATTTGTCATAATTTTTCTGTTCTCCTGTCTCAATCCCCATTGAGTCGTGATAGTGGCGCTTCTGGCCGAGTGTGTGGACTTCTCCGTCGCGAAGAGTTGTCCACCAAAATCAAATTCACGCGAATAGCCTCGTCAAACATTTGCAATGTATCTCCACTGAAACAATATATGTTATTTTTATAACATTTGAGAGTTAGTAATTAGTTAGTAGTAAATTACATTCTTAATAGAAATTTTTTTAAAAAGTTCTAAACTACTATGTAATATTAGTCCTCAGGGAATACTGGACAATTTCCTTCCTCATGGAGAGAAGACTTGAGGCGACACCGAAGAATACTAAGACTACAATGGGCAAAGCGTGTAAGTAACGTTGAAATCTTAAGGAAAAAGGAAAACGAAAAAGAAATTTAGGATCGGCAAAAGAGTATTGAAATTCGTCGGACATATAATGAGGAACGAGGGCTTGGAAAATTTAACACTCACAGCACATAAAGAGGCTTAGAGAAAGAGAACATAATCGGTAGTTATCCCTATTTCATAAAAGTATCGTTTCAATAATTTCAATTCTTCTTCGATTTCTTTTTTTTCTTTTGTAAAATTCTTAGACACAATCAAACTGTTAGAATCATTTGTCATAATTTGTCCGTTCTCTGTCTTGATCTCTTAATTTGTCACATTAGTTTAATAGCATTTTTGTAGTGATTCCCGCCATTAACTCAGGGATTTGTTGGCCTTGGTCGCCAGATACTCTACAATTTCAATGTTTCAAATACTTATTTACATCATTTACATCTCTGCATTGTTATCACAATGTCCCAGCCGTTATGACCTCCGCCTAGCCGCATCAACATTAACATAAACTTAGTCCGATGAAGTCCTATAAAACGAAACGCGTCACACGAAAGCTTTTTTCATACTTTGTCATAATTCTTTAACTTAAAACTGTTCTTGATAGATTAAAGATTTATATGTCGTTATCCCATATATATATATATATATATATAATAAAGGTTAATGAAAGGTTTGTTAATTCGTATGGGTAATTCCATAGTCGAGCTCAATGGAACAACAAAGCAAATATTTATTAATTAATTATTTAAAACATTATAATTAATAACTAATTAATATATAATATTATAATTAATAATTAATTAATTATAATGTTATTATTAATAATTATAATATTATAATTAATTATATAAATTATAATTAATTATTAATTAACTAATTAAAGTCATAGATCCTTAAGGATGACTCTTTATTTAATTTTATTACTTTATATACATATATATATATATATATATATATATATATATATATATATATATATATATATATATATATATATATATATTCATATATTCGGTCAGAAGCAGAACATGTTTTCACAGTACCCCGTAACTAAAAGTCACATGTGGACACTTAGATTTTGATACTGTTGTCTCACAATCCTCTAGTTCTGTGTATGACGTTAAAGTACATCCGGGAACAAGGCTTCTAATTGGGAGATTGAAGGTTTTGGGGGGCATTAAACCACATCTTAACTACTGTTGTTCCCAGATCTAATCTGACTCGGGGTGGTAGTACCTACTAGTACCAGCTATGAGAAAATAGTCAACCCCTAAACAAAAACAAATCACTATCAAAGTATAAAAATATATTTTATTATAAAAATACATTTTTCTATAAAAAAGAAAAAATGACCATAAGTACAATGACTAACAATGCATATTTTATAGTAGAATTACCAACTATATGTTTTATAACAAAATGACCATTTTACCTGTAGGTGAAGCCATAAAATTCTGTTCGGTATCTTCAGATTTCGGCATTAAATAACCCATAGATGTTGATATGCCTCTAAACCAAATCAACAAAAATCACACTCCTCAATTTATCTATCTATCTATTTCTATCTGGATATCTGTAATAGTTGCCGCCTGGCTTGTGTTGTGCTTCAATTCATACAGTCCGGGTACCATAGAGATTATCCGAGCAATTATCATGAAAGTATTTATAAAGAAATTACAGAGAGACAACCTTACGGTGGTGGGTAAGTGACAGAATCCGAGCCGCCAGATCAGGATCCATAATATTGCTGATTTTTCTTTGGATATTATCATAGAGCGCCAGGTAAACAGAAGAAGTACCGAACCATATATAGCAGTAATATTCTAAACGTGGACGAATGGTGGACTTATATAGATATGCAAGATAGATTCCGGAAAGAAAAAATGTCTTACCCGACACAGTGAACCAACTTTCTTAGCAGCTGACCTAGCAATGGATTTAATATAGTCTTTCCACTTTATGTCAGCTGAGAATGTTAGACCGAGAATGGGAAACGTGTCACTTTCCTGGAGGATAGCATCAGCCATACTGATGGAAGGCATAGATGGATCTCTCAAATGATTAATGGAGAGAAGTTTAGTTTTAGAAGCGTTAAAATTGACAAGCCATCTTTTGCCCCAGTTAACGACAGTCTTGAGTTATTATAATTTTGTAATATTATTATATATTTACAATGTTTAATTATTCATATACGTATTATTTTATTTCCACTAAGGTAATTCGAGTTATACATCGATTGTTTTATTTTAAATTAGTGTTTTAGCAAGTTAACTTTATTAAAAATGTCTGTTATCACTAGGAATTTTTATATTAGGAACTTTTAATGTATTGTGTTTGTTAAATTACTTATACACTGGCATGAATAATTCTATGTTTATATTTAAGCATTACATTTCTCTTTTTTATGAAAGGACGTAATTTTCAAAATTGTAGGAAATGCATTTCGAGTTGTAATGTTTGTTTTTTTTTATCGTTGAATATTTGTTCAGTATCATCGATTTTCATTTATCATTCAGACATTTTTAATTTTGCCGATAATTGTATTCTTTTATCTTTTCCTTATTTATTGATTTCAGTAGCATAACTTTTTCTTTTCTTTTTTTTTTTTGACGAGGACGTATTTTCGAATTTTTAAGAAAATCGTTTCAAGTCGTAACGTTATTTACTTTTGTTTTTAACTATTTGTTCACTAGTGAATTTTATCCATTATTATTTATCAATCAAATATTTTAGCAACAACAATGAAAATGTTCGCATTTCTTTAGTGAACTGGGGCAGCAGATCATTATTTAAAATATATTATATTAGATCATTATTTAAATATATTATATTAGATCATTTTAAAAAAATATATATATAAATATGTTGAATATAACAGACAGTTAATGTCTATTATGTTTGATCATGAATCGTTCTAAACTTCGTATGGTTGCTTTAATTTCGGATGAAAATAAAAACAAAAACTGAGCAACATTAGAATATATTTTTTATTAAGCTGTTCCTTGATCTAAGTTTTCGGTCACATGAGCCATGTTAAAAGTGGTTATATGGACATTTAAACAAAAATATTCACCATCAAAGATGACATTCCGTTATGTTTATATAGAAGATTGCTATGCGATGATAAGGGTCGCGGAATAGCAGACACAGGTCATAAATCGTAACAAAGCAACCCACACTCAACAAAATTATATTTCAAACTAGTGCCAACACATTACATTGCATCTAGATATATGTTTCTGTTATTAATATTTCGGTCTCTTACATGGTACGACGTCATGGAACAGCATCGTGAATTTACGTTTACATCGTTCTCATACAAATCTGAATAGAATTATAAACACTCCTTTAATAAATCCACCACACAACTAAAAAAAATAACAAGTTTTGTTATTCGACGAACTGATAAAATACGTTCGTTATTTTAAACAAACATGAGTACAGCTCAAAATTTCAGGCGATTTTGGACGATCACAATAAATTGAAAATGTTAACAAATAACGCCACCTCCCAACTTTAAAAAAAAAAACATATGGATAAACTTATTAATGCTATAAAATGCTGAAACAGGATTTTATTAAATTCAAAACATTATAGGTGACTATCAACCTGGTTACCTGGAAATGTAAAATCCATAAAAAAGATCATCCCCTCCGACCTATCATTTCACAAATACCTAGACCAGTATATTACCTTTCAAAAACCTTTAACAAATTAATTACTCCCTACATCCCAAGTAAATATTGTATTAATTCCACAAATGAATTTATACAAATTCTTCATGATATAAAACCAAACAACCAAATAATCACATCTTTGTATGTACAAAATAAATTTACTAATGTCCCCGTCCTTGAAACGATTGACATCATTATCCGTGATTGTCTGTATTTTCACCGAAATTAAAGCAACCATAAAAAGTTTAGAATGGCTCATGATTAAACATAACAGACATTCATTGTCTGTTATATTTAACAATATATGTTTAATTAATGATGAGTTTATACTTTTACTCTTTTCTTATTTATTGATTTGTTTCTATTATTATCATTAAAGTAATAATAAGTCAAAATTATATATTTGATAACGAACTATTCAGTCTGACATTCAGTCTAATATATATATATATATATATATATATATATATATATATATATATATATATATGGTTGTTTCTTGTAATGGTAGAGGGCTTGCGTGTCCCAGTGATTCCAAGAGCTAAGCCATCTGAAGTTTTAACTTCTGTCGGGCTACCCATGGTGGTAATGTCGAGCCGTAGGGACCAGTCTAAATGCGACCAAACCCGAAGACTGCAACAATGGAATAGACAAAGATCTACAGGATCTCAACAATCAAACTGGTGGAAAAGGGCAGCGCCAGTTGGGTTGGCGTAACCAAAATCGGAAACTGACAAACCAAGCATCTGACAGCCCGATGCAAACAGGTTTGCCGGATCTCGACTGTTTCAATTCCCTTTGTGTCCCGAGGGAAATGCTTCTGCCCAAGTGTGTGGGCTTCTCCGTCGCGCAGAGTTGTGCACTAAAAACAAATTCACGCGAATGGCCTCGTCAAATATTTCCAGTCTATTTCCACTGAAACAACATATGGTATTTTTATAACATATGAGAGTTAGTAATTAGTTAGTAGTAATTAGTAGTAAAGTACAGTCTCAATAGAAATTTTTTAAAAAAAGTTCTAAACTATTATGTAATATCAGTCCTCAGTGAATACTGGACAATTTCCTTACTCATGGAGAGAAGACTTGAGGCAACAGTGATGTAAATCTACCGAAGAATACTAAGAATGCAATGGACAAAGCGTTTTTAAGGAAAGAGGAAAACGAAAAAGAAATTTAGGATCGGCAAAAGAGTATTGAAATTCGTCGGACATATAATGAGGAACGAGGGCTTGGAAAATTCAAAAGAGGCTTAGGGAAATAGAAAATAATCTACCAGACATGCTTGTGAAAATGGACATGAACGAGAAGTGATAATAAGAAGGCAAAACATTCTTAGAACAATAAAGTATAGAAATCTGTGTAGAACCACAATCATCTACGCCGTAAAGGGACACAGCATATAGCTGCTTACTGGTTCTAGAAAAACTCGTTCCCGAAGATTCCAGTTTGTGTTTTTGTTCTATATTTCCTTCTTTTATTCTCAATTGCCTCACTTCAACAACTAAAGAAAGATCCGCTATAACGCTGTAAAACAAAATAGTCACAAAAAACATAAGTAACATGAAATATAAAAATATATAATCATTATTAATTTCTTGGTAGAGTAACTCTCTAACTAAGAAGTGATGACCTGTTAATATTCATAGTAGAAATAATGACTGGTGACTGCCGTGGAGTACTGATAAAGTCCTCTGTTATGGCGATGGTAAAATTATTATTTTTGGCATTGATGGAAAAAATGGCGTTATTTAAAGAGGTGAAATCAATATCGAGGGAGGCAGTGGATGGTATTCTCGTGGTAGTATTCGGGAATCTAACATATCCGTCAGCGTTTCGGCCGGAATGTCCAAGTCGCTAATGACTTTTTTATGCTTGATATATTTACTCCAAAGATATGTCGATCAGAAATCACTTCATCCAAGAAAAAAAAGCAAGATAGAACTTTATTAGGCGCTTGTAATAATTGACATCCTGCAGAGCGAAGATAGGGTCTTGTGATGTCATGTGTGTAAAAGACAGAAAAGAAAATAGCCGAACAAATTAAGGGTGAGTGGCGTCAAAGATGGAGAAATATATATATATATATATATATATATATATATATATATATATATATAGACAGACAGGATGATCGATAGAAAGACAGACAGATCGATCGATCGATCGATCGATAGATAGATATACAGATAGATAGATTGACAGAGAACTGGTCGATCGATTGATAAATAAGTAGATACATAGACAGACAGACTTATAGATAAATTGGTATTGATCAATATGTAGACAGACAGACAAAGACAAAAGGTTCGGAAGGAAACAACTAACAATAGTAGAAAGAGCTATAACAATGGTTTTAAGAAGTCTATTATCCTAAAAAAAATGTAATATTTTAATTTCAATCGACATTAACATAAACAATGGAAGTCGAATATTTTCTGAAGAAGGAAATTACTGGAAAGTAATTGAAACTCACCTGAAGCGAGCTGAATCTATAATGCTCCTCATGCCAATGACACTTCCACCGAGCTTCTCTACGGCATATGATTCCACTGAATTTTGATGTGTTCCTCTCGAATTTTAAACTGGGGTCATCAGGAGAGAATGTGCACCGTTTCGGGGCCTTCCTCTCGAAAGATTTCTGCATAGAAATGACTAATTTTACCATTACAATTATCAGATAGATAGATCGATGTTGAACAGACTGAATTAGCTAGCTAGCTAGATATATATATATATATATATATAGATAGATACATAGATAATTGAGCAGAATTAATTAATTAGATAGATAGATAGATAGATAGATAGATAGATATATAGATAGATAGATAGATATGTATTTGTTTAGCGCAGATTTACATATCCACGATTATACTGCTTCGAAGACTTGTGACGATATGTGGTTAAAAGAGTTCTAAGCAATTTCACTACGACCATATTTAATCTCATACGAGAACCTAAAAATATATTTTTCAAATCAATTAGGCCCAACAGAAAACGGCTTAGCGCAAACTTGTACAGAAATTTGTATATCCCTCTCCCACTTTTCAGAAAATAACAAAAAATACTTCGTAATAGATTTATGTTATTACATTGCTCAGCAAATAAATGAATATATATGAAATAACTCAAAATTCACTTGTAGGTAATTATTAGGTTGGTGCAAAAATAATGACGTAATAATGTCGTTTTTTGACGTTAAAAAATACATTAAGAAACGATATTATTACGTCATTATTTTTGCACCAACCTAATAATATTTAATAGGTAATAAAGATCATTAGAGCATTTTTCTCAATAGTATTGACATCATTATCAATGATGCGTAATCTATGCGTAAGATCTCACAATAACAAAAACCTGTTTATACCACATTACCTACAATCTTCCTTTTGATCAAGTTGTTCACTAAATCTATGGTTAAACATGTATTATTAAGAAAAAGCAAATATTTATTTATGTCATATCGTTTCATGATTTCAATGTTCAAGATTCTCCGTATATTCTCAACGTCTGTTAAAGAAAATCAATACAAATGCATTAATAATAAAGACAAGAAATTTGTTATAAGTGAATATCTGGTTCCTGGAGGTCTCTCCTCCATGTACCACCTCCCCAGAGAAGACAGATTAGAATAAAGATATTCTTTGACGCTCGAGGCAATGTGCTGATAGAACTAGACAACTTTGCACTTACCTATCAAAATCTATGCGTAAGATCTCACAATAACAAAAACGTGTTTATACCACATTACCTACAATCTTCCTTTTCTGTGTGCCGTGCCATATCAAGACGTTAACGATCATAACTTCCTGTCTTTTGTGCCCCTGAGTTAGATTTTTTTTTTTTTTTTTTTTGCTATTTCCCCTAATCCATGTTTTACCAACTAATTGCACAAGCACATTAGGTAGGTTATTTGCCAGTCCCTCTGTCTATCTTGACAGAGGGACTGGCAAATCTCCTGTGAGTGGCAAATTCTCCAAGTTCTCTGTCCTC
Source organism: Acanthosepion pharaonis (assembly GCA_903632075.3). Classification (NCBI taxonomy): domain Eukaryota; kingdom Metazoa; phylum Mollusca; class Cephalopoda; order Sepiida; family Sepiidae; genus Acanthosepion; species Acanthosepion pharaonis. Next base: position 691,892 of record CAHIKZ030003813.1, read on the forward strand.
ATTATGTGTCCGAGAAATTTCAATTGACTCTTTCGGATTCTAAGTAGTAGAGTCCGTTTTATTTCCGATTTCCCTAAAACGACTTCGTTACTTACATTTACAGTGCATGGCATTGTCAGCATCCTTCTGTAGAACCACATTTTAGTTGCCTCAAATCTATTCTTCGTCTGTGTAAAGATTGTCCAGAATTCACTTTCATATAGGAGCACCTTTATTACATAAAGATTATAAAAACGGAATAAGATACAAAAGCATGACGCGTTGATACAGCAAATCGCGCTTTTATATTCCTACTACAATTGCCATTGGCTATTATTATAACTGATGCAGTAATACTAACTACGAATATGTTCATATTACCATTGCTGCATAACGACTAAAATAATAATTTAGACTATTTTTAATTATTTATCTTTTAGAACAAATTTTACTAAGATATACACATAATCTCTAAAGGGCGATGATTGAAACAATTCTGTTTGATAAGCAGTGATCAAATTTCAAAGGAATGCCCACCGATAAATTTACTTTGATCGTTCCAAGGCTGACTTGTGTGCGATCATTTTAACCATTCTTATACTTACTGGAGACACAGTGGTGTAATGGATA